>JACEFZ010018303.1:962500-1137500 GCA_014155875.1 Cepaea nemoralis | reverse complement strand
GATAGGGAAAGAGGGGGAGAGATAGATTGTTGGTAAGAGACTGAGGAGAGATAGAGGGAGAGGGTGTGAGAGAGAGGGAGTGAGAGAGATGAGAGAGAGAGAGGGAGTAGGTGAGAGAGAGGAGAGAGGTAGAGGTAGAGGGTGAGAGAGGGGGTGAGAGGGGAAGATAACGGAGAGAGATAGGGCGAGACGGATTGAGAGAAGGAAGGGGAGAGGGAGGGTGTGAGTGATGAGAGAGGAGAGAGAGAGGGAAAAAAGAGAGAAGAGAGCTACTCAACACAAATGTTGCTAATTCCTTGGACTGCATAGTAACTAACAGTGATTGACTGAAAGAGGCTAATGAAACTAGAACATTATATTCAACAATAAGGATGAGACAAACATCTTTCTTTGGCTATGCGATGAGAAGAGAGGCATTGGAGAACATCGTGACAATAGGAAAGAGCAAGGGGAAGAGAGGCAGAGGCAGACCAAGAGAAATGACGATTAATGGACTGAGATGGTGGCATGGAGGAATATCATCAACAGAGTTGATTCAGAACACCAAGGACTGATATCTGTGGCGAGCCATGAACGCTTATGCCAGCTGGCAGGGCTCTTAATAATGATGATGATGATATGTTAGTCCGTTATATTGCTGATTTTGTACTTGCAAGCTGTGACTCATTCTCACATAGTGATATATAAGAAATAAGGAGATTTTCTGTCAGAGATGAACATTGTTGCTCAGCCAAACGTTCACTGTAACACAATTTACGGTTGTGGGATGTCAGCGCGGGTTGAGACAACAAATTAAAGTTAACCGCATAACCCAGTAACAGAATTCTGATGAAATGGGTCGAGATATTACTAATGGACGTCGCCAAAGTGCAGTCAGGTTAGCATGCATGCCTGCTGGTCCAGTGTTCTTGTGTTCAAAACCCTTTCGAGGCGGGGACTAAACCAAAACTAAAATTTCCTAAAGCTGTACTTTATTGTCATCATCATCATCATCATCATCATCATCATCATGTGCCATGCCGATAAGCGTGTGCGGTCATATTTCACCATCGCACACGATCACCAGAGTCGTAGATCAGATCTGTGTTCTTGTCTCGACGATACCACATGACCAAGCCATCCAGGTATTTACTTCTCTTCCTTCTCTTTGTTCTTTCCCCCTATCTTGCTCGTTGTCACCAAGTTCTCCGATTTATTTCTTCTCATAACGTGTCCAAAAATTGTGACTGTCTACATCTAATTTCTCTAATCATTTTCCTCAGAAACCACATTTCCACAGCCATCAGATGTTTTACAGCTTGTCTGCTTATTCCCACGCTTCATATCCATACAAAAGCACCCCAGGACTCTTTATTCTCTTTGCAGATGACATAATTTTATTGGTCAGTATGTTTGCATCTTGCAAAAGGCTACCGTCGCTATGGCGATTCTTGTTCTAATCTCTTCAAGGCATCTCATATAAGATGTTATTACTCTTCCAAGGTAATTGTACCGATTCACGTGTTTAAAAATATTTCCCATTTATGTGTAGGCCTATGTAGCGTGCTTTTGCAGACCCTCGCTATCATAACCACCACCCGGAAAACTTCTCCACCATAAATAAAATGCCCCCCGTCCCATACACCCACTGAACATCATCTTCCACATCCTGCACCCATCTTCTCTTTGGCGTTCCTCTTTTTCTCTTCCCAGGCATATACCCCTCCATTATTGTTCTCTGCAAACTTTCATGACATTTCAAGTACCAAAATATTTCAATTTTCTTTGTTTTATCGTCTTTATTAACCAACCGTCTTCAATATTCAGATTTATGCGCTGTTCAGCCTGTTTAGTAAGTGTCCAGGTCTCACAGGCGTTTGTTGCAATGGGAAAGATGCATGATCTTTAAAATCGAATGTTTGTAGTTCTCTCTGTCCCAGGCCACAATTTATTTAGTTGTTTTAGTCTTTGAAGAGCAATAGATATTCGTCTCTTAATTTCATTCGTTGTGTCATCATTAGTGGTAATCAATGACCCAAGATATTAGACATTTTCCACCACCTCCAATTTGTCCACATTAACATATATATATTTCTCCATATTAGTTTTATCTGTATGCATTATCTTTGCTTTATTTATGTTAGGATATAAGGTGTGATTGTCGTTATTATTTTGGGTTGAGATTATTAGTTTTTCTGTACCATTTCGTGATGTGGATACTAATACTAATACTTTATCATCAGCAAATTGAATTTCTGGTATTTCATGACCACCGATATATAGGGCATTTTTATGCGTTGTACTACATGTGATGTCTACTATCTGCATTCTCCAATGCTTGTTCTGAATTTGGTTTACAATTAACAAAAAGAAGACACAGATTATGTCACAAGGTGCACATGGTGTACCATCAATCTTTATTGACGACGCCGAACTGGAGATAGCAGACCATTTTACATATCTAGGATCAGAGGTAAATAGCAAATTATCCCTCGATCAGGAAATCAACATCAGGATTGGCAAGGCAGCAACAACAATGAACATGTTAGCAAAAAGAGTCTGGGAGAACAGGAAGCTTACTGCCAAAACAAAAGTCCTCGTCTACAAAGCCTGTGTCCTTAGTACTCTTCTTTATGGCAGTGAAACCTGGACAACTTACTCACGCCAAGAGAAACGTTTAAACAGCTTTCATATGCGGTGTCTGCGAAGAATACTTGGTATTAAGTGGCAAGACAAAATCACAAATACTGAAGTATTGGAAAGATCAGGTTGTGTGACGGTGTATTCCATGCTCAGTCTTCGTAGACTTAGATGGATAGGACACGTTAGGAGGATGGATGATGGTAGAATACCAAAGGACATCTTTTTTGGTGAATTACAGACGGGTAGGAGATCTCAGGGTCGGCCTCTACTACGATACAAAGATGTGTGTAAGCGGGATATGATTGATACAGGCATTGATAATGCACATTGGGAGCACGTCGCCGCTGAACGTGTTGCATGGAGGGCAACTATCAGAAATGGAATAAAGACAAAGGAGAAAATGATTGCAGATAAAGCACACACAGAGCGTGAGAGACGTAAGATGGTGCAAAATGGTGGAAATGACCATGTTTTCACATGAACCTACTATGGGCAAACATTTGCAGCAAGAATTGGCCTTACCAGCCACACTCGCCACCGCCATGGATCGTAGTTATTAAGCCTTTTTGAAGCACAATGTACCAAATTATCGTCTGTCAAGACGGAAAGGTGCCAATGACTACATGTGATGGATAGCCAATTCTCCTCATGATTTCCCAAAGTTTCTGATATTGTACACAGTCAAATGACTTTAAATAATATCCAAAATATGAGAATAGGTTTACATTAAATTCTTTACACTTAGTTTATAAATTTTTTTTACTAAACACGTGTTGAGTATGTGATCTTTTGTTCCTTTTCCTTGTCTCAATCCAGCTTGAGCCAAGTTAATCTCTTCTTCCATTTTCTTACGAAGTCTTCCCATTATGATTATTAGCAGAAGTTTACTTGCATGACTGATCAGAGCAACAGTTCTATAGTTGGTGCATAATTTCAGGTTGTGGCCATGTGTCATATTATCATATAATTGTACATACTGTGTGATAGATTGGTATGCTTACTTCTCCTCCCGCTTTAATTATTTCAGTTGGTATCTCATCACATCCAGGTTATTACCATTCTTCAGGTTCTTTATTGCCCATGCAATTTCATCTAATGAGGGGTCAGGTCTGTCTCTGTTGTCATTGGTTCATGTAGCTCATTCATATCCTCACAGGGACGCAGAGGTGTTTCCAAGGCACCAGGGCCGGGTTATATACTGGCCAAGACCTATTGACGCGTCCTCGTCGAGCGTCCTGGGCAACAGGTCCCTTCGGGGTCCTGGCTAAAGTCAGTAGGATCGCCGATTCCTCCGAAGTCGGAGAGTGTCTGCCTGTACGGCGAGGAACCACCAGTCTGCACACCAATAAGCCAGACATGGGACAACGGATACTCACGCAAAACTCAGGTCCTGTATGACATCATACTGATGTTGGACAACAGGATGCCTTCATCCGACATACAGGACTTCGCGTTGGAGCTCAAGCCAATGAACACAAGCAAGCAAGCAAGCATATCCTCACAGTTATTCATATCATACATTCAACTGCAGTATTCCTTCCATCTTTATAGAATTTTTTTTTAGATTCTGTTAGGGTAATTCCTAATTTGTCACAGATAACATTTAATTGAGGTTGAACATTTCTTGTCAATAACTTCATTTCTTTGAACTTGTCGTAATCTCTTCCATTTTTATGCTATTGCTTTATTCCAGTACAGCAATCTTGTATATAGTGGTTTTTGTCCTTTCTTGTGTTCTTTCTTATTTCTCGTGTTAAATATTTATACTTCATCCTACCGTTATCGGTTTCTCCTCCTGTCCGTTTTAGTTTCCTATGTTTGTTTGTTTGTTTTTGTTGTTGTTGTTGCTTATTCATGGTTGGAATTAAATCTTTGGCTGTTGTTATCAAGATATCTCTAGCTTGTACTGTCAATTCATCAGGTGTCATTTCCTCCTGTTTAGACATCAAGACCTCAAAACGATTCTTCACCTCTACGTTGTATGCATCTGCTATTTTTGTGAGATCAAAACGAAGTGGCCGTGGCCCTCGAGTAAGTTTTTTTGAGTTTTAATTTAAGATCTGCTTCAAATAAGTGAATATCTGTATCACAATCTGCACTTCGTAGGGGTTTTGCCAATGTTATGCTTGATCTCCATCTTCTTTCTATTAAAATATAATTTATCTGGTTTTGGTAGTACTGTCCGGGGTCTTCCACGTGAAGAGTCTTCTTGGCTGTTGTTTAAAAAGTGTGCTGGTTATCGTAACTCATTTTCTGTGCAAAATTCAATTAATTTGTCACCTGCATCATTTCCGTTTCCCAATCCAAATCTATACAGTAGAGTGGGATATCACTGAGTTAGCACGTTAACATAAATAATCTATAGACTGAAATATCATTGAGTTAGCAAGGGTAACATGAATAATCTCAACGTTAGAGTGGGATACCACTGTCTTAGCACGGATAACATAAATAATCTATAGATTGGGACATCATTGAGTTAACACGGATAAAATAAATAATTTATAGACTGGGATATCACTGAGTTAGAATAACATAAATAACCTATACATTAGAATGGGATATCACTGAGTTTAGCACTGATAACATATGTAATCTCTACATTAGAGTGGACTATTAATGAGTTGACACTGGGGATAAAAACTAATCCGTTGCATATGACTGAACTAACTAGAAATGATACTCTGGTAAAGACTACGCTGAGTAGAAGAGACGAAAGAAAGCGAGCAAAATGTTGACAGCGATTCAATGGTCACATCATCAAGCCACCATCTTTCAACAAAATAACATCAAAAAGATGATCAAACAGCCAGCTCTTAACGTAGGCATCGATACAAGTGGAAAGCTAACGCTATGAAATAGTCAAACAAAGTTTGTCAATACAACGTTTCTGGATCAGTACCAACTCAAGTCAAATGGCGAACAGAACACTGAGGTGTTCGTGGCTAACACTGAATGTGTTTATTGGATTGTTCCGTGCAGTTCTTCACAGATTCACGAGACGATATTCTGATTGGTGGATATCTGGATGAAATAAACCACGCCCACAGAGAATATGACCAACATTATGTTAACTTCTAGAAAGATCGTTAACTTGAAGTCAGTTCAGTAAACAAATCATCGGACTACATAAATATAATAAGAAAATCTCGTTTTCAGCCGTCAACATAGCGTCCGAACTTGACACCAAGTCTGATATATTGGGTCGTCTACAGAAACTAATGTTGTGGCTTGTGTCTGTTCGGAATCGTATTGTTAACTGAGCTGGAATACAGATAAGGTACGGCCTTCGATTGCTGCACGTATGTAACCCGATTGTTGTAACGGCTGCGAGCCGGAGATGGGTGTTGAGATGTGAGGACGGTTACGTGGCTGAGGTTGGGTCGGTCCCTGTCCGGTGTTCAGGGTCGTGTGGGTCCTCCCGAGATCGGCGATGTAGGGCTATGTGGATGCTGAAGCAGATTGTGAGATTGGTGAGTGATCAGACCCAACAATGGATCTTTCTGGGGTCGAGGTTGTGATGGGGTCGATAGTGGATTTGTCGGGTATGCTGAAATTAAGGTGCAACATGGGCGACTGCAGGGATGGTCTCAGCGTTGGCTGTGTACGAATCTGGGGTACGTAGTTGGAGGTGGGGTCTGAGTTTGGGGTTCCTGTTTATTAGGGGTTGTATTGGGTGTGTCAGTCCAGATTGGGGATGGTAATTATTCGGTGTGCTTAGTCGGTGTGGGGGTCGAGTATGGAAATGGGTACTGGGTCGGGGTTGGTGATGATCTGGAGTGCGTAGTCAGAAAAGTTTTCATGTGTCAGAATTAGTCGTGGTTGGAGTAGATATAGAATCAGAGTGCACAAAGTCGTTGTTGGGGCTGGGTGTAATAATGGGTCCTGGGTCAGTGTGGGTCAGTACCGTAGTAGGATTCGAAGATGGGTCGGATGCGACTAAGGATCGTATGTCATATGTGGTACTGATTCTGAGTGTGAAGTCAGAGGTTGTGTGGGGTGGGAAGATGGGTCCTTGGTCCATATTGATAATGTTTAGGAGTGCGGTGTGGAAGGTGGGTTCTTCGTCCATTTTGATAATGTTTATGAGTGCGGTGTGGAAGGTGGGTCCTGGGTCCATATTGATAATGTTTAGGAGTGCGGTGTGGAAGGTGGGTCCTTGGTCCATATTGATAATGTTTAGGAGTGCGGTGTGGAAGGTGGGTCCTGGGTCCATATTGATAATGTTTATGAGTGCGGTGTGGAAGGTGGGTCCTTGGTCCATATTGATAATGTTTAGGAGTGCGGTGTGGAAGGTGGGTCATGTGTGAGATATGGTGACGGATCAGAGTTGGTATTTATTTAGAGGTTCAGTCGGATGTGATCATAGATCCTGGGTCAGTGTTAGTCCTGATTTGAAGTGCACAATCAGAGGAGGGTCAGGTAAGAGAACTGGTCATGATTGGTCCTGATTCAGAATGCAAAGTTAGAGGTGGGTTTGGGTAGGATAATGGGTCGTAGGTTATTGGTATTACTGATCGAGAGTGCGGTTTTGTGGGTGGAGTTGGATGTGAGAAAAGGTCTTTGGTCAGGATTTGTAAGCTATTCTGTGTGCGAAGAAAGAGGTGGGTGTCAGGTGTGAGGATGGATCCTGGGACGTTAAATTTTTGGGCATTATATTATAGGGCAATGTTTTTACAAACTGAGAACCATTGCATTGATAAGCATTGTTGTGTTCATAATTTTTTGATCGATTATGTGTCGATGTAGAACAGAAACGTCAGTCGTAAATAGTTGGTTATCTTGCCTCATAGAATGTTTAGTAGGCGACAAAACACTATATAACCCCTGTGTGGTATTGGTAGATCACAACAGCTTCAACGTGAACCCTCGTCAACGTCAGATCCGTGAGTATAGTTGTGTTGTTGCTATTCGTACCTCAGTAAACCAAGGGGTTTCTTGTAATCGTCTTCTTGGACAGTTTCCGTAGCTTATACGGCTCTTTGCTTGAATCACATTCTGGTTTCATTTCTAAGTCAGGAACAGTTACTATTTGCAGAAACAATCTGTGTATTCTTCCACGCAAAATCTTGCAGTGGATTGGTCGCGTGATTTTTTCTTTCATTTCTCATTACTTCATTTGTGTTTACGTTGGTGTCGGTGGCAGTCCTTTCCCAACTGTTTCTAAACAGTTAATGTTTTTATTCTTATCAGTGTCATTATTGTGTGCCATTCCTATACACATTGGCGGTTATGGTTTGCCATCTCACGCTGTGAACATAGTTTAAAATCACGTTTGTCTTCATATCCCAATTATTCCACGTAGCGAAGCCAATCACATTTGCTTCTTTTTTTCTTCCCTTTGCTCGTATCCCATCAATTTTGTCATTTGTCAGTTCGCCGAATTCAGATCCTGTCTTTCTACCTTTGGTGCCGCCTTTCATGCATAATTCTGGTGTTTTCTTTTCTTTTTCTCGGTGACCTGAAGCCTATTCTCTCTTCATGTTTTCCATTGTGTCTTCTCCGTTGTCTTCTAGACTTTCTTATCTGTAATCTTGTGTCTAGTGTCTTGTTCTCTGTGGCCTGGACCCGTTTCCTCTCCACCTATTTTCCGTTGTCTTCTTTAGTTTCATGTGAACTTCTGATCTGTCTTTGGTGTTTTCTTGTCTAGTTCTCAGTGGCGTAGAACCGTATGGTCGCCCTATTTTTAAAATTGTGTCTTTGTTGGCGTCTCCTGAGCTTTGTATCCTCATCTAATTCATGTTTCTAAGTTTCGGTTTCTCTCCTCTGGGTGCTTTTTATCTTCTCGTACGTAATGCTCCGATGTTTCATTTTCTCTACGGGTGCTTTTAATCGTTGTGTACTTGATGTTCTGATGTTTCGGTTTCTCTCTGGGTGCTTTTTATCTTGGCTTCGGCGTCTTTGTGAAACACCTGGCCTTTGATTTATTCCTTCATCTGTTCAATTTTCCTTCTTTCCATTTTAAATATGAATCTTTCTGTCTTTGACCTCACATTTAATTGCGTCCATTTGTTTCACAATCTCTTTTCATTTTTTAAATACTTTGTATGGAATCTATTTGCAGTTGTTACGGTTCATGCTTTCTGGATGTCACATCGTCCATGTGCGATCGCAGCTATTTGTTCTTTTTGTGTTCGTCATTCTCGTTGTTGCCTTGTACTATACGACAATCTCGAAATGTTCGCAATTTTCTTCGTCTCCCTACTGTCTTAAATGAAGTGGTGTCCACTGTGTCTCGCCACTATAAGAAAGCACACTCTTTTAGAAAAATGTAACTTCATACAGAAGGGTACCAGACAGGGTTCTGTATCTTGATTTGTTACAACTACATAGTTAAAATGTTATCATCGTCTCGCGTAATGCCGATAAGCGAGAGCGGTCATGTTTCGCCATCTCGCTAGATCACCAGAGTCGTGAATCAGCTCTGTGTTCTTGTCTCGACCATGTCACGTGGTCAAGGCATCCAGATATTTACTACTCTGCCTTCCCTTTGTTAGTTTCCCCTAAATCTCGTCAGTTGTCACTAAGTTCTCTAAATTATTTCATCTTATAACGTCACAACATTCGCTAGACGGTGACGCGGTCATCTACACAGATGGGTCGGTCGTCCGACATGTCAGAAGCTCATGGGCCTTTACAGCTCGGGCCGGAGGGAGAATTGTAAAGGAGGACTCTGGTGCTTTCACTGAAACCACAAGTAGCCTGACCATGGAAGTCATGGCAGTAAGTAAAGCAATAACATGGCTCGAGACACAGACATTCACTAGGGCTTGATTCCTTAGCGACTCAATGAACATGATCAAGAGGATAGAGGAGGGGTCGATCCGAAGAGAATGGTTGCTGCCTCTGGAGCGGTCTCGGCTGGCAAAGATTAGTTTCATTTTCGTGCCAGGGCATGCGGGAGTACAAGAAAATGAGCGGGCTGACAAGCTCGCAGGTGAGGCTACTGTGGAGGGCGGACGCGCCATGGACCAGGCTGACATTCTGAATGCTCTACGAGAAGTAAGACTTTTGCGAGAACCAAGTGATGACTGTGAATCTACAACAATGGCCAGACTGCGAGAGCAGCATATTAAAAGAGGGGTGGCCAAACAAGAACACTACGCAGGAAGCCAAAGAATATTGATAAACCAACACAGAACTGGCGTCGTTAGCCGCTACACGTTGCGGGATTTGCTGAGGAGGGGATCCGAGCACTTATGGACTGAATGGTTCGATGTGCAATGAGGATGATCCGTCGACTAACTAACTAACTAACTAACTAACTAACTAACTAACTAACTAACTAACTAACTAACTAACTAACTAACTAACTAACTAACTAACGTCAAAACATTTTGACTGTCTACGTCAAATTTCTCTAATCAGTTTACGGTTTTTATTTGCATCTTGTAGGACTTGTTCATTTGTGTTTCTGTATGCCCATGTTAATCTTTGCATTTTCATCAGAAAATACATCTCCTCAATCATTAGATGTATTTCAGCTTGTCTGCTTTTTGTTCACCTTTCCATCCATACAACAGTAAGATCCTATTAGTACTTCATCACTCATTGTCTCGTTTCAAGTGGCATAATTTTTATTGGTCAGTATGTTTTCCATCTTGCAAAAGGCTATCTTCACCATAGTGATTCTTGTTCTAATCTCTTCAAGGCACCTCCCATCAGATGTTCCGAATGTTTCGAGATAATTGTTCCGATTCACTTATTTAAGAATATTCCCATTTACCCGTTTATTACACTGTGGTATTTCTTCCCAGTGACGACCATAATCTGTGTCTTCTTAACTAGAGGTATTGTTTAGATTTGTCCACCCCTGGTGAAGTATAATCTCCAGTCAACTATCAAGTATAGTCCCCAGCTAACCATCACTTATAGCTCCTAATTAACTAGAATGCCTAGTCCCTAATAACCCACTAAGTACAGCCCTAAAATAAATATCAAGTTTAGTGCCTAGTTAACCGTTTAAGTTTAGTCCCTAGGTATCCATCAAGTTTAGTCCCTAATTAACCATAAAGTTAATGTTAAGATAAGCCCGTTGCTCTAGAAATCACAAGTTAACTTGCAGCGGTGCAGATATTTATTATGCACGTTTATTATTCTGAAATCACCATACACGGAAACAGAAAACACATAAACAACACATACATACACGGTACTCTCTAAAAAAAATAAGTAATAGACATGTCTAATAGGAGACGCGAAATATTAAAAAAGTCAACATTTTGTGGAACTGAATTTGAAAATTCAGATGCCAGGTAAACATTTTCAGGAGCCATTATCATATTTAACTAGGAACCGTGTATCATATTTAACTAGGCATGGTGTATCATACTTAACTAGGGACCGTCTATCATAATTACCTAGGCACCGTGTATCATATTTAACTAGGCACCGTGCATCATTTAACTAGGGATCGTGCATCATTGTTACCTAGGGACCGTGTATCATATTTAACTAGGCATCGTGCATCATATTTAACTAGGGATCATGTATCATATTTAACTAGGGACCGTGTATCATATTTAACTAGGAACGGTGTATCATATTTAACTAGAGACCATGTATCATAGTTAAATAGGCACCGTGTATCATTGTTAACTATGGAAGTGTATCATTTTTAACTAGGGGCTGTGTATCATAATTAACTAGGGAACGTGTATCATATTTATCTAGGCACCGTGCATCATATTTAACTAGGCACCGTGCATAATTGGTAACTAGGGATGGTGTATCATATTTAACTAAGCACCGTGCATCATATTTACCTAGGCACCGTGTATCATATTTAAACAGGGACTTGTATTATGTTTAACTAGGGACCGTGTATCATATTTAACTATGAACTGTGCATCATATTTAACTAGGGACCGTGCATCATATTTAACTCGGGACTATGCATCGTATTTAACTAGGAAATGTGTATCATATTTAACTAGGGATCATGCATCATATTTAACTAGGGATCGTGTATCATATTTAATCAGGGACCGAGTATCATAATTAAATAGGGACTGCATATCATATTTAACAATGGATTATGTATCATATTTAACTATTCACCGTGTATCATTGTTAACTGAGGAACATGTATCATATTTAACTAGCGACTGTGTATCATATGTAACTAGGGATCGTGCATCATATTTAACTAGGGACCGTGTTTTATATTTTACTAGGGACAGTGTATTATATTTAACTAAGGATCATGTATCATATTTAACTAGGGACCGTGTATCATATTTAACTCGGAACGGTGCCTCATATTTAACTAGGGACCGTGCATCATATTTAACTAGGGACCGTGTATTATATTTAACTAGGGATCATGGATCATATTTAACTAGGGACCGTGTATCATATTTAACTAGGGACTGCGTATCATATTTAACCAGGGATCGTGTATCATATTTAACTTGGGACCTTGCATCATATTTAACTAGGGACCGTGTATCATATTTAACTAGGGACAGTGTATTATATTTAACTATCATATTTAACTAGGGACCGTGTATCATATTTAACTAGGGATTGTGCATCATATTTAACTAGGGGCCGTGTATCATATTTTACTAGGATCGTGTATCATATTAAACTAGGGTCCATGTATCATATTTAATTAGGGACAGTCTATCATATTTAACTAGGGACTGTGTATCATATTTAACTTGGAACCGTGTATCATATTTAACTATGGTCCGTGCATCATATTTAACTAGGAACTATGTATCATATTTAATTAGGGACCGTGTATCATAGTCAACTAGGGACAGTGTATCATAGTCAACTAGGGACTGTGTATCATATGTGACTAGGCACCGTGTTTCATTGTTAACTAGGGACTGTGTATCATAGTCAATTACTGACTGTATACTATTGTTAACTAGTTAATGTGAGTCACTGCTATCTCGGGACTGTGTATTATTGTTAACTAGTGAATATGAATCATTATTAATGGGACTGTGTATCGTAATTAGCTCGGGACTGTGTATTATAGTTAGTTCGGGACTGTGAATCATAATCAACCAGAGGCTTTATGATTTTTAACCAGGGAGTGTTTATCATACTTAATTAGATAATGTGTATCTTTGTTAACAAATGAATATTCATGATGGGTAACTAGGGATTATACATGTGGGTAAATAAGTAGTATACGGGATGTTTAGCTAAAAGCTATACTCGTTATGTAGAGTGGAATTACACTTTGTGGTTAATAAAATTTATCATAGGTACTCAGTTAATCTATGGACCAGACAAGTTAATCTAAGGACTAGACAAGTTAGTCTAAGGACTAGATAAGTTAATCTTAGAACCAGACAAGTCAAACTAGAAACGTGAAATGTTTAGTTAGGGCTAGACAAGTTAAACTAGAAACTGGATATTGAAACTAGGGATTTGAAAAGTTAAACTAGCAACTAGACACAATTAAACTGGGGACTAGACACATTAAACTAGGGAATAGACAAATTAAAATTATGGCTAGACAAGTAAATCTAAGGAATAGACAATTTAATCTAAAGATTAGACAATTTATATTTAGGATTAGACCAACTTAAAATCAGCCAGCTTAATCTAAGGACAGGAGATGTGAAATAACGGAATTAATAAATTAATATAGAGACTAGAAAAGTTGAACACATGACAAGTCAAATTATTTATGTGACTAGAAAAGTTAATCTAGGGATTAGACATGTTAAGCCAGAAACTAGACATTGAAACTAGAGACTTGACAAGTTAAGATAAGTACTAGACACATTAAATTAGGGTCTAGACAAGTTTAAATAGGGTCTATACAAGTTAAACTAGGGTCCAAACAATTTAAACTAAGGACTAGAGAAGTGAATCTAAGGACTGGATAAGTTGAACTAGGGACCAGGAAAATAAAACTAGTGACTAGATAAGTTAAACTAGGGCATACAATCTGCTGATGTGCTTAAATACATACTGACATTAATTATTACAGAAATCAACGACAATGAAGATCGCTATTGTGTGTCTTTCTCTGGCTCTGCTGACAATTCTAGTAAATGCAGGTGAGTACCAGTGCATGCCTTTAATTGAGTAACGTGTTAGTTCTTACAGCACATAGCAAACTAGTCACATGATCCAACAGTGGTTAGAGCACTGGCTTACCAACTGAATGGTCTGAGGATCCATATAATACACAGCTGGGAATTATCCCGACTAGGTCGGTCCTGAAGATAAAGAAGTGTAAATTAGACTGTTAGCGGAGTTATTGGATTTGGCTGTAATACACGATCGATACGATCGCTGGACATAGACTGATCGTCCATGCCACATCATTGTTCTTACACTGTATATTATGTATTTCAGCCAAAGTATGATTCACTTATTCACCTCATCTGATATATAATTCTGCAGTGTGCATCTGCGAAATATGTCAGACAGTAAGTCGTGCAACCTCTTGGTTGTAGCTTCAGTGTGTAAATTGTCCTCAGTCGGGAGTGCGACTGAGGATGAGCTACTTAGACAGGAGAAGGGCACCAGCATGCACAACTTTCTCCCAAACAGATGATGTAATGGAAGGAAAGTGAAAGAATGGGATACCAGGTCTGTCAAACTGGACCTCCTTATTAGCGGAACTGTGGAGCCAGGTATAACCCTAGGGTATCCTTCTCATCGACAGCTCTGACATTAAGGCATGACTATGTGCTATATAATTATGGGAACATAAATTAATTAGCATATGGATTAGAAAGGCATGTTTAGAGCATAGAGTCTCAAATGACAAATGTAATGGATTAGGAAATAAACAGCGGAGGTTGGTAACAAAATACAGTATACTCATCATGAGCGCAATAGCAGCATAGCATAGGCTTCTTATTCAATAGCGACTCAATATTCTTTTTATACTCAATAAATTTGAGTTTTGGTTGTATATTTTGGTGGAATTGTGTAGATTAACCTGGGTTCTCAAGTCAATCCAACCAAAACGTGTACCAGGAAATGTTGTGGGAAGTCACGGCGACCAGTGTGGTTCTGACCACATCACCCACCCAGTGTTAATTGGTCTGTAAAATTGTAGAGCCATAACGATAAGCCACAATTGCCCCAGGATGTGAAAAAAGCTCAGTTACTTGTATTCCTTAATTAATAAGTAGTTAGCCTTTTACCATACACATTACAGCCCATTCGTAGAATCTGACCATCATACACGTACATTAATCAAAAACTGATTCCACTGGTGACAAAATTTAAATGAGACATGCTTTAGAAGACAAACAAAAAAGATAACGATTTATTTATTGTTATTCTAGACGGGACTGACAGGATAGACAATATGCTAGCGATCATAGTGCAAGAAAAGTTGGGCAATTTAGAACAGAAAAAAGAAACGACTGCAAGTAAAGTGAGACACAATTCACATGTATTTATTATACAGCAGAGAGACCTAATTGTAAAATACTGAATGTTGTATTCAATGAATAGAGGAACACATGAGAAGCTGGATGTATTCTTGTCGTCAGAATGCTTGTATGCAATGTTATCAAGGCAAGAATAACACTTTCCTGCTGCTGATACTGGCTAAGATCATGACATGTCTTTCATGAAACGTAAGCTAAATCCAAAAAAAAAAAAAAAAAAAATACAGCAAACATGAGTTGCCTGAGTCAAATCTTGAAGTGAGACAATTGTATGGACAATTTGAGCTCCAACATCGAACGAAGGAAGAAGGAACGAACGAACGAACGAAAGAACAAACTTTATTTTAAAAGGATAACAAATTGGGCACGCAGGCCCGTCTTACATTTGGCCATTTCGATCACTCTTCTTTCATTCATCAAATGTGCATGTTACATTTACATACGTATTGGTGTTACCTTTCCTCTGGAGAAAACTGGGCAGACCGAGAGAGGGACCATGCTGCACGGGCAACACACCTCTAAATTCAGCCCAGGTTTTGCACTATGGGGAGGATTATCTCAGTTTTACAAACTGTCGTCTGTCAAGACGGCAAGGTGCCAGTCAGTACAAGCTACACATAGAAAGCCGTGGTAGTGCAACAGTTATCGCCCTGGCCTGCCAGCCGGTGGTCATATATATATATATATATATATATATATATATATATATATATATATATATATATATATATATATATATATATATATATATCAAGTGGACTTCCAGGAAGATTCTGCCTAAAACATGTACCAAAAATATTTTGGGAAGTAAAGTCGACCACGACTATTTTGATATCACCAGTCGAATGGCGTGTGATCTATACGATGTGGATATGTGGCTACATAAATAATAGGCTTCAGGGTGTGGAATGGGGGTCTTTAACTCGTAAAACTATACGCAAATATTAATAGTATTTTATATGACATGGATCGTCTGTGAAAAGAGAACATGTTTTGTTTCTACTTTGCAGCACCACAGACACCAGTAAATGAAGGTTTAGTTTAACTTTTGACTGGCATTTTTGTCTCTTGTAAAGAATTACAAGTTCTACTTGTCGTCAGTGATATGATTTCCGAGTAATATATGTCTGACAAAATATTTCAGATGTCTTGAAGGGTTAGTTAGTTAATTAGTTAGTTAGTTAGTTAGTTAGTCGACAGATCATCCTCATTGCACATCGAACCATTCAGTCCATAAGTGCTCGGATCCCCTCCTCAGCAAATCCCGCAGCGTGTAGCGGCTCACGACACCAGTTCTGTGTTGGTTTATCAATCTTCTTTCGCTTCCTGCGTAGTGTTCTTGTATGGCAACACCTCTTGTAATTTGCTGTAATCGCAGTCTGACCATGATTGTAGATTCACAGTCATCACTTGGTTCTCGCAAAAGTCTTACTTCTCGTAGCGCAATCAGAATGTCAGCATGGTCCATGGCGCGTCCGCCCTCCAGTGTAGCTTTTCCTGCGAGCTTGTCAGCCAGCTCATTTCCTTATACTCCCGCATGCCCTGGCACGAAGATGAAACTAATCTTTGCCAGCCGAGACCGCTCAAGAGACAGCAACCACTCTCTTCGGATCCACCCCATCTCTATCCTCCTGAACATGCTCATTGAGTCGGTAAGGAAACAAGCCCTAGTGAAAGTCTGTGTCTCGAGCCATGTTATTGCTTTACTTACTGCCATGACTTCCATAGTCAGACTACTTGTGGTCTCAATAGAAGCACCAGAGTCCCCCTTTACAATTCTCCCTCCTGCCTGGGCCGTAAAGGCCCATGAGCTTCTCACATGTCGGACGACCGACCCATCTGTGTAAATGACAGCATCGCCGTCTAACGAATTCTCGAAAATCAACGTTTGTACTTCCGCCTCCACAGCAGCCGGATTGTCTTGTCTGCAGTTTCTGTCTAGTTGTATGCAAACAGAAAAAGACGTACATAAATCTGTTGGCACTTGTACCCACTCCTCACCAGGTTCTAAGTCCTCAAGTGAACACACCAGTTGAAGAATGTCACCGGCTTGACCCATCCACGATTTTCCTCTTTTTAACCTGCTGCCCTTCACCTTCATAATTTCACTATGCAGTGTATGTTGTGTGTTTGCGTTAACTCTGAGGTGGGCACTTGCTCTGCAAATTTGTATTCTGTCATCAATTTTTAGAAAATCAAGTAGGTAGTGCATCGCACTGCATGCTATATCTCTTGTACATCCAAGAATAATGCGCATAGCTTCGTTCTGTATTCTTCCCATCCTTCCTATATACTTACGGCTGAGAATCAGGATCGCCAGCACATACTTAAAAACAGACATGACCAGCCCCTCGTATAAAAGACATAGATGACGGTGCTCACAGTTTGATGCCGCCATCACCCGCATCGCAGCCAGACCCGCTTGGCCTTTGTTATCACCTGGTCTTTGTGCTCATTATAAGCAAGGCTTCGATCATAACGTATCCCCAGGTAATTCATTGCCTGCGTTCTTCCCACAGTCTCTGAATACAGATTTGCAGTTGGTATTGTAGTGTTGACAATACGATTATTCAAAGAGAACCATGTCACTGTTGCCTTTGTTGAGTTGATCATTGCTCCAGCGTCAACACACAGTACTTATGCGATTGAGTTCGGCTTGTAGTTCCACGGCACACTTATCTCTATCCGTACCCTGACGATATACTAAAACATCGTCGGCATATGACAATGTCCTCCCCGGTCCAGTGATCTGCTCTCTGGTGATTCTCACAGTGTACGCGTTGAACAGTACCGGAGATAATGGTGATCCCTGTGGCAGGCCAGGATATACATTGTTGTTGGTTCCGAAGTCCAACTGCCACATCTAAAAACTGCTTTCCGTTGGAAGAGGGCTGCAGCGATCCAACTAAGGAGGAAACGACTTATCTTGAGTTCAAGAAGCTGAAGTATTAAGAAATCCAATGGTACTCTGTTGCACACGTCCTCCAGATCAATCGCTGCAGCAAAGGTTTCAATGCCTGAGTGGAAAATTTCATAGACATCATGGGCAAAAACTGCTGCATTGATCCAGGTTTCTCCTTTTGGATGGTACCCTGCCAGGGTAGGTGGGAAAACACCTTGCTTCTCTAGCTGGCTTGATATTTTTCTGGAAATTAACTGCTCTAGTAGCTTGCCTATTGGATTCTGCATGGTTATTACTCGATATCCCTGAATTTGTGTATGTAGTCTTTGCCAGGCTTCGGCAAGGGAATTAGATAGCTGTGTAACCACTCCTACTTGATGCTAGCACTGCCTTCTTGAAGGGAATAACAACAGACATTTGGGAAAGAGGTCACGTATGGTGTATCGCAGCTGTAGATGGTATAGGGTGTATTTTTAATGACTGTACTGTGTTTGATAATATTGCCGGTCCAAGTTTTATATTAACCCTCAGTAAAGTTCATTCAACATAATAGGTAAATACAAAACTTGGACCGACAATATTTTCAAACACTGCACAGTCATTAAAAATACACTATGCACTACCGGCTTTCACTTAGCGCCGAATGTTGGGTTGCGCTAATGAATCCCGACACCTCACATTGTGCGAACGGCTTCGGGAGGATATAAAAACAACAGGCATGCTAATAACAACACCATTCGAACGCAGACTGACCTATCAAATGGGAAACTGGCGCCATATAAATTTTACTCCGTCTGGTCCGGAGAGAAGGTCTTTAATTGTATTACTATACATGCATATCTATAGTTTTTTTCTATTGTATAAATAGTCCGTTGAAATAAAATAGTGTTTTTGAATAACGAAGACACAAACAATAAATTGCACGATTTATTGCCTGGCATATTTCGCTGCATCTCATCGGGTATTTACTGCATAAATCACACAACATAAGTAAAGTAACTAGATAAATCCTTCAAGCTGAAATATACACATATTCGCATATTAATGTCAACTTACCACAGTAATTTTAAACTGAGTATCATGACTTTCTGTTTGCACAAAATTGGACTCTGCAGTATGTACCTGACGAGATGCAGCGAAATTTGTCAAGGAATAAATCGTCCAATCTATTGTTTGTGACTTCGTTATTCAAATTCACTAAGGGAAAACATCGTTGTGATTTGCTTAAATAGTGTTTTGTTACAATTTCCAGTATTAGTTGCAAAATTGTTGTTACAGTTTGTAAATATGAACAATTTCATTTTTGTCAATGTTATGATTTCAGAGTAATTTGCGTCTGTCAATATGTTCTTATATTTCTTTACACTTGAACATCAGACGACTAAAAAAGGAGAATAATCTTAAATGTTTATAACATAAAAGACAGCATCGTATATTGATCTATATATGTTTTACTAAACTGAAATGCACATATATTTAATCGCTTATTTGAGAAGAGACCACATTCATTTATTGACCCAGAGAGTAACAATTCAAAAGATTAACTTTAAAGAAAACGGAACATGTGTCACATTCAGGTCTAGATAATTATAAGGTTACACCAACGCTATATAGTTGCCCTCATGGATGTAGCTGATTAGCAGATAATACAACAATACATTGTTTGTTGCCCTCATGGTTGTAGATGATTAGCAGATAATACAACACTATATAGTTGCCCTCATGGTTGTAGATGATTAGGAGATAATACAACACTACATAGTTGCCCTCATGGCTATAGATGATTAGGAGATAATACAACACTATATAATTATCCTCATGAATGTACATACTTGACAGATAATACAACATTACATAGTTGCCCTCATGGATGTAGATAATTAGCAGATAATACAACACTACATAGTTGTCCTCATGGATGTAGATAATTAGCAGATAATACAACACTAAATAGTTGTCCTCATGGATGTAGATAATTAGCAGATAATACAACACTACATAGTTGTCCTCATGGATGTAGATAATTAGCAGGTAATACAACACTACATAGTTGCCCTCATGAATGTACATACTTGACAGATAATACAACACTACATAGTTGCCCTCATGGATGTAGATAATTAGCAGATAATACAACACTACATAGTTGTCCTCATGGATGTAGATAATTAGCAGATAATACAACACTACATAGTTGTCCTCATGGATGTAGATAATTAGCAGGTAATACAACACTACATAGTTGCCCTCATGGATGTAGATAATTAGCAGATAATACAACACTACATAGTTGCCCTCATGGATGTAGATAATTAGCAGATAATACAACACTACATAGTTGCCCTCATGGATGTAGATAATTAGCAGATAATACAACACTACACAGTTGCCTTTATGGATGTAGATAATTAGCAGATAATACAACACTACACAGTTGCCCTACGAATGTAGATAATTAGCAGATAATACAACTCTGAAAAGTTGCCCTCATCTAGGTAGATATTTAGCAGATAATACAACACTACATAGGTGCCCTGGTCGATGAAGATAACTGACAGATAATACAACACTACATAGGTGCCCTCATGGATGTAGATAATTACCAAATAATACAACGCTGCATAGTTGCCCTAATCGAGGTAGATATTTAGCAGATAATACAAAACTACATAGTTAGCCTCATGGATGCTGATAATTAGCACAAACTACAACACTACATAGTTGCCCTCAAGGATGTAGATAAGTGACAGATAATACAACGCTACATAATTGGAATCATTGATGTAGATAATTAGCAGATAATACAAAGCTGCATAGTTGCCCTCATCGAGGTAGATATTTAGCAGATAATAACAACACTACATAATTATTCTCATTGGATGTACATAACTGACAGATAATAGAACACTACATAGTTGGTCTCATGGATGTAGATAATTATCAGATAATACAACACTACATAGTTGCCCTCATGGATGTAGGTAATTGACAGATAATACAACGCTGCATAGTTGCCCTTATCGAGGTAGATATTGAGCAGATAATACAACATTACATAGTTAGCCTCATGGATGCAGATAATTAGCTGAAACTGCAACACTACATAGTTGCCCTCATGGATGTAGATAATTTATAGATAATACAACTCTACATGGTTGTCCTAATGAATCTAGATAACTAACAGATAATACACCTCTACATAATTGTCCTAATTGATTTACATAATTAGGAGATAAAACAACGCTAGTCTGTTGCCATAATCGAAGTACATAATTAGCACACACAAACATAAACACACAAACATAAACACACAAACATAAACACACAAACATAAACACACAAAGTAAAGCTTTTTTATTTCTCTAATCAACGTAGATAATTAGGAGAGAACTCAAAATTACGTCGGTTCCATATCAAGAAGAACAACATAGATGGACATAAGTGGCAGGGGTCACGCCTCAAATAAAAGTATCATCTTTTAGAATGCATAAATCACAATGTTGATCTGCAAACTAGTTTCACAGAATACAGTAATATTGCATTCAGCATTATAAATTGTGGAACATCATGAGTGGATTGGAGTTTCAAGCATAGTCTATCCACTTAAATGAATCATTATATACTGAACAGCAAACACCTATTATAGAAACAGGAAACTGATTATAGGTGTGATGGGAAGGAATGTGAGGTAATTACACTCAGTCTCTCCCTGTAACTATTCAACGCCTGTAAGCTCTCAAATACTTCTAAATATTTAGAAAAGTTAACCCCCTTTAGTGACGATTAAAATAATTTGTTACTGAGCTTAGATAGAAAAACAAATAATGCCCATGGACAAAAATACATGCCAGTCAAAAATGACTGTCCACAATGTAGACATTTTCAATTTCAGTTACTTTAGACATCTTAACCCAGTTGAAACAACACTGAGGACGCTTCACAAGAATTCAGACTGAGACTATCTTTAACCAGGCCGAGCCTATGGTACAACATTATACTAAAATGTCCCTGCATGTCCATCATTTTCACTAGCAACATGTATGATGTTTCTTATAGTCATCTCAATAAGAGTAAACACTGGATGTCTGAAATTTAAAAAAAAAATAGAAGATATTTTATCTGAAGAAGGTTCTATAATAAAGATAGAATGAGTATATAATCTAGTTATGTAATGAAGAAAAAGCATAATTATCCGACACAAGTAATACAGAAGTAGTGGCGGACGCTATCAAAGAAATGAAGAAAGGAAAAACAGCTGGGCCAGCTAGAATCACAACAAAAGAATGAGAAGTACTGGGCGAATTTGGAATTGAAATATTAACTAAAAAGTTGAAAGATATTTACAACAGTGGATATTTACCGAGAATACGTCACAGGAGGCACGACAGCGCTTCCGTGAAAAAAGGATATACATAAGACACAAGAGTATCTCAGCCAGGGAGAACCCCACAGTGCTGGGAAGGCTCAAGTCGACGTCTCCTGTGACGCACCCGAGCAACCTTCCCAGAGTCTCAGGGTGAAGATCAAGTTCCCCAATGCCACCAAGAAGGTATGAATTACCAAAATACGATAAGTAGATTGTGAGCTTTACTAGAACACGATTACAAGAAACAAAATGAACGTTGCGGCCAAAGCCTTCGTCAGCACAGAACAAAACAACACAGACTCCAAACTAATAAAATACTAAATACATAGAAAATACAGAGGTTACTTAGCTAAATCCTGTCTTGGTTGAATGTGTCTAAAGCGCTAGCCGTTTGATGAGTGTGGAGACGGCCGGATGTGAGGATTGAAACGGGTCGATGGGTAACAGGGATTGGCTAAGATGCCCTTAGATGCAACATTGTCCCGTGTTTTGGAGGAAGAACTAAAACACACGTTCCTTGAAGAGAAATTGCATAAGTTCAGGAGATAGTATTCCTCCACTCGCTGATTCAGTTTGGTTGCAGCGAGAGGAAGGGAGCAGCAAGCCCGCAGAAGACCAGGCAGCAGAAGCTGCTGGAGGTAGTAAGAGCACAGAGGAAAGCCGCTCGGAAATGGTGGACAACAGCAGTCGACCATAAGAAAGAGGGCTTGCGCCAGGTGTGGCAACATCTGAAAGCCATGCACAATGCCCTATACCGAGCGGAACGTTCTTTCCTCTCCATCATGGAAGAATTCAAAGTCGGAAAAGCCAGACTCGCGATGATGCTGAGCGAGTCTCCAGATGTAACGGTTAGTGCCTCAGTTTCCGCCCTGAGGACGGGAAGGAAGTGGAAAGTCGTCAGCGCTGTCTAAGATGCTCAGGCAGCCCTCCACCTGAAGGAGGTAATGGGCCACATCCAGTCGGACAGAAAGGGTTTCGGTTACCATGATGGAGATCCGATGTGGTCCAAGGCGACGACCAAGGAATGCAGGGATCTGGTGGTTCAAGAGATCTGTAACGAAGAGGATGATGAAAGAGTCCGGGTGGCTGCCCAACAGGCGCATATCTCTTACCTGGAATGAAATATGGCGCATGGTACCTGCCAGACGGTTAGTTAAGATAAATGAACAACATTATCGAAAGAGCTCAGTAGGTCCAGGGTTGTGCCAATCCAACAGAAAACTTCGAAAGCATAATGCCAACAGTGATCAATGACTCGAAGCCGGTAGTCATCAATTAAGGCTGCATTTATTGCCTGTGTTCAAACTTGTGCCACACATCCATAACACTAATGATAAATTAAACATTTTTGATACCGTGCCTGTAACAGCCAGGCGGGACGGTAGTGAAATATTACATAGGAATAATGCACAGTTGAACATATTATATACCAGCAGATATAATGTCCCGATACTTCTGTCCCTCACCAATCGGCCTCTGCGTCACATTGTCCTGCCTTTCTAAGTTCCATTCTGATACGGTTGCATCTGTCCGACGTTTTCGGGCTTATATGAATCATGCCGTACCAATCTCGCTCGTCCATCCAATATTTGTTAGCCATCATTGCGATGTCCTGCCAGTTTATAATTTATCTTATTTCTGCAAATCGAATAGTGCTGCCTCAACTGTCAAGCCCCAAGATATGAATGTTTGTTGTTGTTGACTACTTCTGTGACGTTTCTGGCCTTCTCACGTCACTTCTCTAGATTCTCCTATAATGTTGTTGGAGGTGTTCTTACAATTTCTTTTTGACGTCATTTCGTCTGACCTGCTACTTGGCAGCACCACGGCGCTTATGTTTCGTAGTCAGATCTCTCTACGATGTCTTGCTATCAGCTGCCAACTTGGTTAAGTGGGGTAAAGCCACCGACTCATCCTGTCCCCTCTATAAAAATGTTTATTCAACGGAGCATGTATTGTCCGCATGTATGGTCGCCCTGAACCAAGGTCGATTTACGTGGCGCCACAACAAAGTCCTTAGTGAGTTGGCGGCCAAGGTGGATGTAGCCAGAGTGAAGGCGAACAAGGGGGCCAGGCCGAGGCTGATGGAGATTTACTTCGTCCTAGCTGGGCAGCAACGCAGAGAAAACGAAGGCAGAGCTGACGTCTTGCCGCTTCCGACCATTTTCGATGGTGCGGAGAACTGGGAACTGACCGTGGATCTAAAGGGCCATGGCAAATACCCTGAGGTGATCCGGGAGTTTGGCTTGCGACCCGACATCGTACTTAGCTCCACGTCATGTGAAAATGAAAGAGAGTAGGGGATAGTGAACCAAATATGTGTAACTAGATTAAACAGGAAATATATGTACTCAACTCTTTGAGAAAAGACTTAGATATACATTACTTTCAAAAACTCTGCATCGCTGATAATTATAAATAAAACGGAACCTCCAGGAATAATATCAATGTAAACTGGCACATATTGTGATAAGCAACACGTTCCGAAGTAACACGTTATCTTGATGTTTAATGCCGTGCGATGGAACATAGGATTAAAAAAAAAAATTATACTGTCCAAAGACGAAACTTCACGTTAACCAAACAGCACAATCAACAATGAAAAACCTTAAAATACCACTAACCATGATTGTATTGGCTCCAAAACAAAGAAACACAAAATGAGGACTATTGAAAAGAAGTCAAACAGAAACTAGACAGAGCGGTGCAGAAGATAACAATATAAAAGCCTTTAATGCAATATTAGAAAACACATTTAAGTAACATTTTTAAAGCTTCAACTAAGGCACTTGACAGGGAATAGTGGGAGCGGTCATGGAAGTGTTTTAAATGGAACAGTTTGACAGCGTATCATATAAACGAACACACACAGGTTTCAACTCACACATTTTGACAGAGACGACTGTGAACTCCAACTTGGCGGGTTCAACTGATTTGAAAGAGAATACCGCGAGTGCTTATGGCAATGTTTCAAGGACTACAATTTTTAAAGGAACAGTGTGAGCGATACAGCCATAACTTCAGCTGAGACAAATTGGCGTCCATACCGATATTTCGAGTGAGACAAAACCATTTTTACATTGTCCGTCTCAATAGAAATGTCACTGAAAGTGACCACCGGGCCTACAGTGGTTATAGTTGTCAGGTCTTAGAGCCATAAATATGTACCAAGAAATATTATGGAAAGTAAAGATAGCTGGCGCTATAGTGATCACACCACTTTTAAAATTATACATAAATATCACTAGTATGTGCAGTTCTATAAATTGGATGTAAATAGAAAATAAAATGCGGTCTTATTATTTTCTGTATAAACAGCACGGAAAAGTATATTTAACTCAGGTCGCGCGCGGTTACAACTTGTAAATAAGTACACATTGTACTTGTCATTGATACGATTTCAGAGTTTTATGTGACTGTCAAAAAGTTTTATACTTCTCTACACGTTTAACTGTCATCTACTGTCTATAGTACCTTGCTGTTTAGGACAAGGGGTGGGGGGGGGGGGGTAGGGGGTCTTGAGCCTGGGGAATGTAGGTTACCTGGCATGTGCAGTCGCCGCGAACTGTGCAGGTTACTGTTTTCTTTTTGTCCCCGACATAAACTAAAATCCACCCCTTTCCAAAGGTTCGAACCGGTGGCTCCCAAAAGAGAGCCCGACAATCTTGAGATTCGGCCAGCAGCTCCTTAAAATATTTATAAAGAAGCATAAATAAAGGGACATAATCTGAAACATATGCAATTAAAAGAGAGTACTAATGGTCGACGTTTGGTGCAGGAGAGCCTGGCATATGATACCACAACATCTAGCTTACGAATCAAGGTGGAGGCAGTCAGTGCAGCTTTCCGCTGGGTGGAGAATACGACACAACACACACACACACACACATCGTGATTGTAACTGACTCAGAAAGCATGCTGAGTAGGGTGAGGACTGGCAAGCTTCGTGCAGAGTGGCTTGCTTCGCTACTGAAGTCACGGGTGGCAAGCATCGTCTGGATCTTTTCTCCGGGGCATGCTGGTGTGCTGAGGAATGAACAGATAGACAGATTGGCTGGCTCTGCGAAACTTGGTGGAGTATTGATGCATGATAAGGCAGACGTGGTTGCGGCCTTGTGGGAGCACGTGTACACCTCAGAGGAGCAAATGGATCACCATGGTCTGGCAAGAATGCGACAGCGAGGAGTGACTGGCCGATGCTCGACGCTTAGAGGAAAGGCGAGACGCACATATAATCAGATTGCTACTGGTACTGTTGGGGTTGGAACTCTTCGCTGGCTTCTGAGGATGGGGACGGAGCGCTTATGGGAATGCCCCGAATGCTGTGAAGTCGGTTCCTAAATTAATCAATCAATCAATCAATCATAAAAGAGAGTAGTTAGTTAGTTAGTTAGTTAGTTAATTAGTTAGTTAGTTAGTTAGTTAGTTAGTTAGTTAGTTAGTTAGTCGACAGATCATCCTCATTGCACATCGAACCATTCAGTCCATAAGTGCTCGGATCCCCTCCTTAGTAAATCCCGCAGCATGTAGCGGCTCACGACACCAGTTCTGAGTTGGTTTATTACTCTTCTTTGGCTTCCTGCATAGTATTCTTGTTTGGCCACACCTCTTTTAACTTGCTGTTCTCGCAGCCTGACCATGGTTGTAGATTTCCAGTCATCGCTTGATTCTCGTAGACGACTTACTTCTCGTAGAATATTCAGAATGTCTGCCTGGTCCATAGCTCGTCCGCCTTCCATGGTAGCCCTACCTGCGAGCTTGTCAGCCGGCTCATTCCCGTGTACACCCGCATGCCCTGGCACGAAGATGAAACTAATCTTTGCCAGCCGAGACCGCTCCAGAGACAGCAGCCACTCTCTTTGGGCCCATCCCATCTCTATTATCTTGAGCAGACTCACTGTAGTCAACGCAAAAGAGCCAGGCTCTTCCTTCACACTTTTCCCTCCGGCCTGAGCCGTAAACGCCCATGAACTTCTCACTCCTAGGACGACCGACCCATCCGTGTAAATGACAGCATCATCCTCTAACGAATTCTCGAAGATAAGAGCCTGTAATTCCTCCCCCACAACGGTTGGATTTTCTTGTCTGCATTTCCTGTCTAGTTGGATGCACACTGAAAAGGATGTACAGAACTCTGTTGGCACTTGTACCCACTGCTCGCCAGATTCAAAGTCCTCAAGTGAACACACCTGCTGAAGAATGTCTTCGGCTTGACCCATCCACGACTTTCCTCTTTTTAACTTGGTGCCCTTTACCTTCTTAATCTCGCTGTGCTGTGGATGTTGTGTGTTTGCGTTGACTCTGAGATAGGCAAACGCTTGGCGAAATTGTATTCTGTCCCTCATGGTTGGAAAATCAAGAAGGTAGCGCATCGCCCTGCATGCTGTATCTCTTGTACACTCAAGAATAATGCGCATAGCTTCGTTCTGTATCCTTTCCATCCTTTCTATCTGCTTATGGCTGAGAGTCAGGATCGCCATCGCATACTCCAAAACAAAAAGGACAGACCCTCGTAAAGAAGACATAGATGGCGCTGCTCACAGTTTTCCGCCACCATCAATCGCATTGCAGCCAAACCCTGCTTGGCCGTTGTTATCATCTGGTCTACGTACTCAGTATAAGCCAGACTTCGATCAAAACGTATCCCCTGGTAATTCATCGCCTGCGTTCTTTCCACAGTCTCTGAACACAGATGTACAGTTGGCGTTGGGGTGTTGGTTATTCAAAGAGACCCATGTCACTGTTGCCTTTATTGAGTTGACCATTGCCCCACATTCCACACACTAAGTGCTTATGCGATTTAGTTCGGTTTGTGGTTCCACAGCAACCTGATCTCTGCCATTGCCCTGACGATACACTTAAACGTCGTCTGCATACGACAATGTCCTCCCCGGTCCTATGATTTGCTCGCTGGTGATTCTCACAGTGTAGACGTTGAACAGCACCAGAGATAATGGTGATCCATGTGGTAGGCCAGGATATATTGTTGGTTCGGAAATCCAACTGCCACAACTTAAGACTACTTTTCGTTGGAAGAGGGCTGCAGCGATCCAAATAAGGAGGAATGGACTTATATTGAATTCAAGATGCTTAAGCATTACAAAATCAAATGGTACACTGTTTTACGCGTCTTCAAGATCAATCGCTGCAGCAAATGTGTCAATGCTTGAGTGGAAACCTTCATAGATATCATGGGTAAATACTGCTGCATTGGTCCAGGTTTCTCTTTCTGGACGGTATCCTCCCAGGATAAGTGGGAAAACACCTCACCTCTCTAGCTGGCTTGATATTTTTCTGGCAAATAACTTCTCCAGCAGCTTGCCTTTTCTATTATGCATGGTTATTACTCGATATCATTGAATATTTATGTGGTCTTTGCCAGGCTTCGGCAAGGGAATCAGATAGCTGTGTAGCAACTCCTCCTTGATGCTAGCACTCCCTATACTGTTGTTGTACACGTCTGCTAGTTTCTCTAGCTCGTTGTCGGTACACATACTGATGTCGTCATATCTTATGACATCTGGACCAGAAGCGCTGTTTTTTGATCGTCGAAGCACAGCCTTGATTTCTTTCACTGTCACTGTGTCTTCCTCCGAAATGTTTTGGGCGTTGCACCTGTCTGATGTGACCTCCTTGGCGAGATTTCGGCCTCTCATGTCTGTCTGGTTGCACTGCTCTAGATAGCGTTCGAAGAGGGCTTTGCCCTTGTTCTCGTCAGTCCTCTGCCAGATGAGGTCAGCATCTTGGGATTAAGGAATATTCTTATTCTTGACTACCCCACTCATGTCTGTCAACTAGAGTAGGGATTCATTCATTCAGTAGCATATCCTTTGCAGAACCTCGCTCCCATAACAACTTTCCGGAAAATTTCTCGATCACAAGCAAGGTGTCCCGCGTCCGATACATCCATCTGAAGATCGTCCGCCACATCCGTGGGTGGTCATGATTCGCCATTTCACTCGATCACCACAGTCGTGGATCAGCTCAGTGTTCTTGTCTCGATCATACCACGTGGTCAAGCCATCCGTGTATTTACTTCTCTGTCTTCCCCTTTTTCTCTTCCCCTCGATCTTGCCAGTCGCCATCAAGTTCTCCAAATTATTTCTTCTCATAACGTGCCCACAAATGTTGACCTTATATGTCTAATTTCTCTAATCAGTGTACGATTTTAATTTGTTTCTTGTCGGACTTGGTCATTAGTATTTCTGTATGTCCATGGTATTCTTTGCATTTCCCTCAGAAATCACACTTCCAAAACCATCAGATGTTTTTCAGCTTGTCTGCTCATTGTCCACGCTTCACATCCACACAAACGTGCAGGTACAATGTAGCATCTCAGTACTCTTTTTTCTTGTTGCAAATGACATGTTTTTCTTGGTCAGTATGTTTTCTATCTTGCAAAATCCTACCTTCGTCAAGGTGTTCTTGTTCTAATCTCTTCAAGGCATCTCCCAGCAAATGTTATGACTGTTACGAGACTATTGTACCGATTCCCATGTTTAAGAATATTCCCATTTACTTGTATTTTACATTGTGGTATTTCCTTCTTTCTAATAAGGACGATAATCACTGTCTTCTTGCAATTTAATTCTAACAGTAGTTGTTCACTGTGTGCAACAACGGCATCTACTAAATGTTGCAGATACTGCTCATTGTCTGCAATTAATACTGTATCATCCGTATATCTAATGTTATTGATGGTACGTCCCACAATGATGATTCATTTCATATCTTCAACATTTCTGAAAATATTTTCAATGTGCAGCAGAAAAAAAAAAGATATGGAGACATTACGTATCCTCCTCTCATATCTCTCTTAAAAGCTGATATTTCCCTACTTCATTATCAGTCCTTATGGCAGCTTGTTGTTTTCAATATATGTTTTTTTACAATTCTAAGGTCTTTCCCATCAATGTATAAATCTGCAAGCATCTTTATCATGTTGATGTGTCTTACTTTATCGAAAGCCTTTGTGTAGTCAATAAAGCAAATGTGTAGATCAGTGTTTACTTTCTATAAAACGTTCAAGTAATGTTCTCAGCATATACACAGCATTTACTTACCTTTGCCTTTTTCAAACCCACAGTGTTCTTCTCTTATTTCTGGTTGGATTTCTTCCTAACCCTTTGCATGATAATTCTTAGCAAAATCTACTTGATGTGGCTCATTATACTAATTGTTCGATGATGATCACATTCCAAGGCTCCTGATTTCTTCGGGATTGCATTAAATATATAATTACATAATTCAGGAGGTATATCTCCAGCATCATATATTGTGTTCAGCAGTCTGGTCACTTGGACATTTCCATGTTCTCCTAAGGTATTGATAATTTCTATTGTGATGTTGTCTTTACCGGGGGTCTTGCCAAGTTTCATATGTTTAAGAGGATTCTAAATCTCCATCTTCAAAATTGATGATCCTTAATAATTATTTCGAATAGCATACTGTTCTTCTCTGTTACCATCATAAAGATTTTTTTGGTGTTACATAATATGGCTATACATGTAAAATATTACGTTATTCTATTATGATTTTTCCATCTTTTGTTTTTAGGCAGCCTATTAAGAATTTAGTAATGGATAAAACAAATAGTAAGGATATACGGAAGGCAATTAACTAATTGACAAACAAGTATAACTTCCCAAATTCTTTACCATCAAATCATATTACATGCGACCAATTCAGTAATTTTTTTCAAACTGACATAGACCAATTGAAGGCTTTAATTCCAAATTCTCCTTGCAACTTATCCCTATTGTCATTGTTTTGCGAGAATACATGCTCCCGGGATATTCTTTCCGACATACCGCTAATGACAATCACTGAAGTATTCACTTACCTCAGTAACCTAAAAAACACAACCTCATCTGGGTTAGATGGAATCAGCAACCGAACTCTCAGTTGTGCTGCGCCAGTGATCAGTATATAACTAACCTATGTATATAATCAGTGTCTCACAAAAGGCCACTTTCCATCAGCTTTCAAAATCGCTAAAGTGTTCCCTCTACTTAAATCTGGTTCATGGGACAATGGTCTCCCGAACAATTACAGACACATTTCCTCACTATCTAAACCACTAGAAAAACACATCCATAAAGTAACGTTACAGTATTTAGTTCGCAACACGCTTATTGTTGACTGTCAATCAGAATTTTGACCAAAATATTCTTGCCATACGGCCCTAGCAAACATGATAGAAAATTGGCACCAAAATATAAACAACAACAGTCTATGTGGAACTGTGGTTATTGATTTCACTAAAGCATTTGATATGATAGACCATGTTATGTTAATTAAAAAACTAGAGACAATGAAAATTGTCCCTAATGTAGTCACTCTGATAACATCTTTTCTATCAAACAGAAAGCAAGTAGTATCACACAATAAATCTCTGTCTCAAACCACTACCTTCAGTCTTGGAGTACCACAAGGCTCAATTCTTGGCCCTCTATTATTTGCCATATATATTAACGATCTGCCTTTGCACCTTTCGTCGTCTTGCGCTCTATTTGCAGACGACTTTACAATGTATACAAACGCTGAAAACTGTAATTTGCTGGAATCGTCCTTGCAACAAGAATTAAATAATGTAGTTAGATGGAGCTATGCAAACCGTATGCAAATTAACATCACTAAAACAAAATCAATGTTATTAACAACCAGACAAAGACTTCAAACTCTAAACTCACACAAATCACTTCAACTTCACATAGATAACATGCCAGAAGAAAGTGTAATTGGGCACAAAATATTAGGTCTAATCATTGATAGAAACCTAACCTTTAATTCCGACGTTCAAACACTCATTAAATAAACAGCGAAAAAAGTCTAACAACTTGCCAAAATTAAAAATGTCCTTGATGAGGACACAGGGAAAATATTCTATACTTCTCACATACAGACACATTTAGACTACTGCTCTACAATCTGGGACGGTTGTTCTAATTCAAGCATCAAGCTACATTACTCACTCCAGAAACGGGCCATGAGTTTAATTTATAGCAAACACTTATCTGACAATCCTAGCCTGCATAAGCGCCTTCAATTACTACCACTCCGCAAACGCCTACTTTTCAATAAGGCCAAACTAATCCATAAAATCCTACATCGGAATACCCCAATTTACCTTTGGCCATTGTTTAAATATAATGCTAGACAGAGTAAACGCTAAAATATATTACACATTCCGAAACCTAGGATTGACTTATACAAAATAAGCTTAACGTACTCTGCAGCTCAGCTGTGGAACAATCTTCCACAAGAAACCAAAGACATTACCAATCCCTATACATATAATCGCAAATTAGTCGAACACTATCTCAGTACGGACTACCTTCCCCCTTAATAATAGAAATAATAATAATAATAAAACTATAGTATACCAGCCAGTCCCCTTTTGTTAGACCAGTATATTCCCCATAGTTAATAACAAGTGTCACACTATTATCTAATATGACTGAGTCGTGTAGTATTGATGTTCGCATGTTGCCCATGCCTTTGTAACGCATGCCATTTATTTTGTTGCTGCTCTCTGTTAGCCTTGAAAGATGTATGAATGAAATAATGTATGAACGTGAGTGATAGAAGGACAGAATGTAAGACGGGCCTTAGTGACCAATTCTTAACCCTTTTAAAATAAATTTCGTTCGTTCGTTCTTTCGTTTTTGCTCTTTTATTTAAGCTCGAGTATTGTTTTGTGCATTATTGTGGTATTTTTAATATTATGTTGTTTTTCATTTTCTATGAAATATTTCCAGATCAATACTTCTTTTTCCTCCTAATATAATGTTCTCCTTACATAATATTCTGACTTGTCTTTGAATTTCTTCATATTTGGCAGGATTATCTGTGTTGTGTCTTCTTGTTTCCATTAGATGTAAAATTATTTCTTCAGTTATCCATTTCTTACAACCCACTTTCATTAATTTTAGAATAGTTGTTTCTGCTCCCAAACTGATTGAATTCTTCAACATGTCCCACTGATCATCCATGTCATGAAATAGGATCTCTAAATCAGACAATATATCAGATCTGTTTTTTACTTCTATGTTAAAATTGTCTTGTATTTTCTTGTCACTTTTCAAAGTACACAGATCAAATTTAGTATTACTTGGTGTATAACTTACTTTCTTTAACGTTACCCTCAGTGTGCCTGTAATCAATCTATGATCGCTACAACAAGTCTGCATTTGGGAACTCTTTTTGCGATGTTAACAAATTTCAAAACTTTCTGCTAATCAGGATGTATTCAATCTGGTTTCTAATCCTGCTGACAGGACGCTTCATAATAATAGGATAATGTTTAATCCAGTTGTTTCCGACAATTATTTCCTGCTTTTTTTGCTCATTCTACAAGTCTGTATCCTCTTTCGATTCGTTCTCCCAAACCATGTTTGCCTACTGTGCATCCATCGCCTTGATTTCCTACTTTCGCATTGAAGTCACCCACATTACTTTAAAGCAGTCTCCATGTCATTATAAAATTCCCCAGTACTATCTTCACTGCATTCTCCTATTTGGGCATATATTTGAATGACGTTTGAATGATGTTAAAAGTTCTGCCGATTAGTTTTACCAAAAGAACACTGTTTGACACTGCCCAATATCCTGTAACAGAATTTAATGTTTGCCGATCCAAGATAATTGCTACACCTCCTTGTCTTTCTCCTTCCCCCATAATAAATAATCTCAAAATCATCCACCACCTTTATCCCTGTTCCTTTCCATCTCGTCTCGAACATTCCTAATATACTAATTAATTAATATTATCTCTTCCCATTTCTTGGTGTGATGTTGTACAATTTTCTGTCTTCGATTAAAGTACGAACATTCCATGCTGCTAATTTCATTGTTCCTGTCCTTTTCTTGTGGTGTTCTGTAATTTGACAAATCATGATAAACTATGAGTCTAAACTGTAATCTCTATGTGTTACCGGGCCCAAACATGAAGCAAAGAATAGTTATACTGTAATCTACATGTGTTACCGGGCGAATACATGAAGCAAAGAATAGTTATATTGTAATCTACATGTGCAACCGGGTCCACACATGAAGCAAAGAATATCTAAACTGTAATCTACATGTGTTAAGGGTCCCATACATGAAGTAAAGAATAACTAAACTGTAATCTCTACGTGTTAAGGGCCCATACATGAACGGAAGAACAATTAAACTGTAGTCTACATGTGTTAAGGGCCCATTCACGAAGCAAAGAATAGCTAAACTGTAATCTCTATGTGTTACCGGGTTCATAAATGAAGCAAAGAATAGGTAAACTAATCTTTATGTGTTTCCACGCCCATACATGAAGCAAAGAATACTTAAACTGTAATTTCTATGTGTTATCGGGCCCATACATGAAGCAAAGAATAGTTAAACTGTAATCTACATGTGTTACCGGGCCCATACAAGAACGCAAAGAATAACTAAACTGTAATATCTATGTGTTACGGGCCCATACATGAATGAAATAATAGTTAAACTGTAATTCTCTATGTGTTACCGGGCCCATACAAGAACGCAAAGAATAACTAAACTGTAATCTCCGTGAGTTACAGGCCCATACATGAAGCAAAGAATACTTAAACTGTAATTTCTATGTGTTATCGGGCCCAAACATGAAGCAAAGAATAGTTAAACTGTAATCAACATGTGTTACAGGCCCATACATGAATCAAAGAATAGTTAAACTGTAATCTCTATGTGTTACCGGTTCAATCATCATCATCATCATCATCATCATCATCATCATCATCATCATCATCATCATCATCATCATCATCATCATCTTCCACTTCTGCCGTCAAGCATGAAGCACAGTGGTATTTCAATTGCGCTTGCGCTCCCACCTATGCTACACCCTTCATGTGTCTTCACAAAGTCGGACTAGAGTCAAGCTCAACAGGGTCTTCTTTCCCCGTTCATTCTACCAAGCCACTACGTTTATCGATTCTTTATTTATTCAGTAGGATGGGAGATTTGCTCGCAACAGACGAGCAATATCTCCGGCGATATCTCAGGTGGGCCTATTCCCGGTGGTCGCGGGATGCGCAAAAGTCAGGCGGGGAGTATGATGATAGTGCACGCTTTACACAGGTCCGGACACTTGTGTTGACAGATATACGGCCCTCGCCTGTGAGACTTGGCTGAACGCCTATAAGTCGAGCCCCTCGGGTCCCAGGGTCTGACCACCACTCGCCACCTGCTCGTGATGGCGAGGTCTCGGAGGTTTGACGCTGAGCCGCCATCGTCTGCAGCCTACCTTGTGCCAGACGTATTGGTTACCCATTCCTCTGGAAAACACAAGGCAAGGCCGAGAGAGGGAATATGTCATTTGGGCACCACCTGTTTCTCTGAAGCTCTGCCCAGGCTTTGTGATGGAATTTTGGCCTCATTCCAACTCACATACTTTGGACTGTCTAGACTGCAGGGTGCCACTCACATGGAGCAAAGAATAGGTAAACTGTAATCTACATGTGTTAAGGGCTCATACACGAAGCAAAGAATAGCTAAACTGTAATCTACATGTTACCGGGCCCATACATGAAGCAAAGAATAACTAAACTGTAATCTATATTTGTTATGGGCCCATACAAGAACGAAAGAATAGTTAAGCTGTAATCTACATGTACTAAGGGCCCATACATTAAGCAGAGAATAGTTAAACTGTAATCTACATATGTTTCCGGGCCCATACGTGAAGCAAGGAATAGATAAACTGTAATCTACATGTGTTAAGAACCCATACACGAAGCAAAGAATAGCTAAACTGTAATCTCTATATGTTGCCGGACCCATAGATGTAGCAAAGAATAGTTAAACTGTAATCTACTGTGCATGCACTCAGAGTCGGCTAGGGATGGTTGACAGCTTTAGCTGTAGAATCCGAGCAATCATAATCAAGTATACACAGGACTTGCCTTCAGTTGTTTGGAGACAACAGACAGAAGATGGAGAAGGAGTAGCTTTCCGATTCCGTAGGCTGGGGAGAATCATAACTCAGTCAACTTAGAGTGATTTAGACAGGTTGTTTTCACTGATGTTCATCTCCGGTGTAGAATACGGCATAATTACACTTGCATGTATAGCCACACCACTAGAAATTGCACGATGTACTGGCTCAGTATCAGCACAAAAACACACACAGTAACAAATACCATGTATAACAACACCACTAGATATAGCACGATCTATTTGTTCAGTATCAACACAGAAACACCATGAGAAACAAACATAATGTATAACCACACCATTAGATATTCCACGATGTAATGATTCAGTATTGTTTGTCCATCAAGAATGATGATGACCATTAATTTCATCCAGTGGGTTTGAAAGTATGGAGCCGTGAGTTCTAAGATGGCTGATAAGGCCTATTTTGGCTCGAAATGTTCTTTGACAATGTGGACAAAGAATATTTGACGTTTCTGGAGGAGGATTTCCTGCATTGGTTTTTCTGTCCTGCCTTTTCTTCAATGCTTTTGCAGTCCTGGTTACCTCACACGTTACTGCACCCTTGCGTAATGATGTACGCCACGAATTTCGGTCTCTGGCTGCAGCCTCCCAGGTGTCATGATGAATTCCGAAAGCATTCAGTGAAATTTTCAGTGTCTTTAAAGTGTTTCCTCTGGCAGCCTTGGGAGCGTTTACCACGACGCAACTCGCCGTAACCAATTCGTTTAGGGATCCTGTGATCAGCCATGCGAGTCATGTGACCAGCCCAGCGAATCTGATTCTTCATTAGTAGAGTATGGATACTGGGCATGGAGGCTCTTTCTAGGACTTCAGTGTCTGGGAATTTGTCGTGCCAGATAATCTTCCTTAGCTTCCTAAGACAGACTGTGTGGAAGTGGTTTAATTTCCTAGCGTGTCGCTGATAAACAGTCCAGGTTTCACAAGCATATAGCAATGTGGACAATACAACTGCTTTGTAGACTTTCAGCTTTGTTTGCAGGCTTATTCCATTTCTGTCCCATACATTCTTGTACTGTCTGCCAAAGGCCGCGCTGGCCTTGGAGATTCTTGCATTCACTTCATCATCAATTGTGGCAGCTTGTGACACAGTGCTGCCAAGATAGATGAATCTGTCCACAACACTTAGTCTATGACCATTCACTTTAATGTTCGGCACAGTGTGATTATTCCCTGGAGCTGGCTGGTACATAACTACAGTCTTCTCCAAGTTGATATTGAGCCCAAAGTTGGCACAGGCATGTGAGAAAGCTGTAACATTATGTTGCATGTCCGCCTCTGAGTTTGCGTATAGAGCGCAATCATCAGCAAACAGGAGCTCTCTGAGGGTGTCGCTGTTAATTTTGGTTTTAGCTTTCAGCCTTCTGAGACTGAATAACTTTCCATCCATTCGGTAGTTGATGTCTATTCCAGTGTCGTTTTTCTCGAAGGCATTCGTCAACATAGCTGAAAACATGAGGCTGAACAGTGTTGGTGCCAGGACTCATCCTTGCTTCACTCCATTGGTGACAGGAAAGGGCTCAGAGAGTTCACCATTTTCCTGTACACTTGCCTGCATACCATCATGAAATAGTCGCACTATTTGCACAAACTTTCGTGGACAGCCATATTGTGCCATAATCTTCCACAGTCCTTCTCTGCTGACTGTATCAAAAGCCTTGGTAAGGTCAATGAAAGTGGAGAACATTTTGCAGTTCTGTTCCTGACATTTCTCTTGCAGCTGCCTTGCAGCGAAAATCATGTCAACAGTTCCTCGTTCTTTTCTGAAGCCACAATGACTCTCAGGAAGAAGACCTTGATCGAGATGGTTCGTGAGACGATTGAGAAGAATTCTGGCGAGTATCTTCCCCGCAATTGAAAGCAAGGAGATGCCTCTGTGGTTGTCACAGTATTGGCGGTTTCCTTTACGTTTGTAAAGGTGGACTATTGACGCGTCCTTGAAATCTTGTGGCATGGTCTCGTTCACCCATATGTTTGTAAAGACTTGGTGAAGCTGATCTGTCAGTACTGGCCACCTGACTTGTATATCTCTGCTGGGATGGAGTCAGGACCAGGTGCCTTGCCGCTGGAGAGTTGCTGGATGGCTTTATTTACTTCCACTATGGTTGGCAGGTCATCAAGTGTATCATTGGTGGGAACTTGAGGAAGGCAGTTGATGGTTTCATCATCGAAGAAGGAAGTTGCATTTATGATAATGATTCAGTATCAACACAGAAACACCATGAGAAACAAACAGAATGTATAACCACACCTCAAGATATTCCACGATGTAATGATTCAGTACAACACAGAAACAAAACGAGAAACCATGAGAATCTATATCCACATCACTTGATATTCCATGATCTATTAGCTCAATATCCACACAAAAACATAATGAGAAACAAACGCCATGTATAACCACATCAATAAATATTCCACGATGTATCGGTTCAATATCAGAACAGAAACACTATGAGAAACAAACACTAGACACGCCACACAAAAGAATTCTCGGTAGCGCAGTAGATAGCATCCTTGCCTGGAGGCCGCAGGTCACGTGTTCTAACTCTCATATAGAAAGAGATTGTGAAAATGGCTTTGGCTGTCAGGTCGGCCTATCCATGAATGGGACCAGCGAAATATTATGGAAAATAAAGCCAGCCGCCGTTCTAGTGACAAGTCACCCGAACAAGTCAAGAAGCCTGATACGGGGGGAAATGGCACGTCGCAAGAACACTAAAAGACACGCGGCAACTAAGATGTGCAGTGTAGGGGCCGACAAGAAGAAGAACGCGGAGAGACTGACTGCGAGCTGTATCAAAGAACCTGAAAATACAGCTACTACTGAAGCCACCATGAGGGAGACCGTCGACAGTCCACCAGAGACAAGAGCCTAATCTACTGAGAAGCAGAGAGAGGAGAAAGACACCAGAGTCGGAAACACCGACTCACCGACAAGAAAGTGGGTAGTCAAGCGTATCCAAGTTGAGTTATCTGACGAAGAAATCGTGAAGCAGCTTCGTGAAGACAATCTAAACATCGGATTCATGAAGGTGGAGCGGCTCCTCAACTACTCCAAGAATCCCACAACATTGGCGGTGGTGACGACAGAGGGCAGCGAGATGCCGATCACAGTATCAATCAACAAGAGAACACAGCAGCCAGAGAGATTCATCCCAAGAATCACCCAATGTTCCAGATGTCAGAGGGCCGGCCACAGCAGAGCAGCATGTCGCAGTAAGACGGAAATCTGCTGGTACTGCGCCGATCACCACGCCTTCAAGGAGTGTCCGCTGGTCAAGCTGGACACGGACTTCAGAACACCCAACAACAAACGAAAGTGCGCCAACTGCCTGGGCAAGCATGGATCTTGATACTGGGGCTGTCCGTACCTGCAACTACACAGAGCCGCCTTAAAGATCGCAATTACCACAAAGACACCATTCAAGGAAGCAATGAGGAGGGGCGTGACAGCCATGGGTATAGCACGAGCTGAAAGAGATCAACTGAAAATGCAGATAGACGAGTTGAAGAAGGAAGTCAAGGTACTGCTGACGCGGTCTCCGAAAAGCGACAACGAGAAACTACTGGCGGAAATAAAAGAGATCTATCAAAACATCAAGCAAGAAGTGGAATCATGGCACTGATAAAGAAGGAGAACGAAGAAATCCTGCAAACCATTAAAACAGAGCGAGAACTACAAAAGCTGAAATGGAACTTATTCAACACAAACCAACAGAAGCCATACAAGAAACCACAGAAAAACAGCAAGATGAAAACCAAGAGACCGAACTTGAACCGCAAGCTACAGCCAGCAGCCCAACCGCGACGCCCGAGGCCGACAAGGAGAAACCAATATCTCGCCAGACAGCCGAAGAGAGACAAGATGAGGACCCTGACGACGGCATGAAGTGGCCTACAGAGGAATCTACCTTGGAGGAATTGGAGTAGTTCGTAGAAGTGGCAAAGAACGGGCAAGGCAAGAGGAACTCAGGTACGAGAAATACATAAGGAGACATTAAGAATAATGGAAAGACGATGCCCAAGACACCCAGGGGGGAACCGATAGATTACACAGAGATACTCTATGACTATGAGGCCGAACTCGAGTACTATATAGATGACGGAGAGGCCGTCCCATGGCTGACCACGGAGGAAGCAATCGAAAGACAGCAAGAACTAAAACGCGAAAGTGAAAAAAGGCGCAGGGAGGAAAATCTCTTTGAAAAGCTTCTACAGGTAATACCCCCCCCCCCCCCCCCCAAAAGGAGGCAACAATACCCACTAAAAAATTCTTATAAGAACTGCACCCAGCCAAGCCAGACGAGCCAGGAGTATACAACAACAAAGAAAACCACAAGAGAAGAAGGACACACAGGATAGCCGCCGACCAACCCCCAGCTGACTTCACAGACACAAACCAACATAACCAGTCCGAGATAGGACTCACTAGTAAGTGCGCACAAGACAAGAATTAGAGTAAATGAACCCACAAAAACGACGAACCTCAAAAATAACCACAGCTGAAGAGGCAGGTTGATTAAATGTTTGTTTTGAAAATTGGAATTGGAATTGGAACGTTCTAGTTACCACAGCCCATATTGTGTGTATATTATATAAAGTAAAGCCAGCCAGTGTTCTAGTGAGTACATCCCACATTGTGTGTATATTATATAAAGTAAAGCCAGCCGTTCTAGTGACCACATCCCACATTGTGTGTATATTATATAAAGTAAAGGCAGCCGTTCTAGTGACCACATCCCACATAGTGTGTATATTATATAAAGTAAAGCCAGCCGTTCTAGTGATCACATCCCACATTGTGTGTATATTATATAAAGTAAAGCCAGCCGTTCTAGTGACCACATCCCACATTGTGTGTATATTATATAAAGTAAAGCCAGCCGTTCTAGTGACCACATCCCACATTGTGTGTATATTATATAAAGTATATCCAGCCGTTCTAGTGACCACATCCCACATTGTGTGTATATTATATAAAGTATAGCCAGCCGTTCTAGTGACCACATCCCACATTGTGTGTATATTATATAAAGTAAAGTCAGCCGACGTTCTAGTGACCACATCCCACATTGTGTGTATATTATATAAAGTAAAGCCAGCCGTTCTAGTGATCACATCCCACATTGTGTGTATATTATATAAAGTAAAGCCAGCCGTTCTAGTGACCACATCCCACATAGTGTGTATATTATATAAAGTAAAGCCAGCCGTTCTAGTGACCACATCCCACATTGTGTGTATATTATATAAAGTAAAGCCAGCCAACGTTCTAGTGACCACATCCCACATTGTGTGTATATTATATAAAGTAAAGCCAGCCGTTCTAGTGACCACATCCCACATTGTGTGTATATTATATAAAGTATAGCCAGCCAGCGTTCTAGTGAGTACATCCCATATTGTGTGTATCTATATATATAAAACAGAGTGTATGTTTGTTTGTTTGTGGGTATTGGATGCGTTCGATAACGGTACATCCGATTGAGATGAAATTTTCTACACGTCTTCCTTTCATTCATTTGCAACCGACTATAATAATTTCTTAATGTAAAATCTTCGACTTATTTAATAACATTTACTTTTCCATTTTCATTATATAATGTCTATATAGCAGGGGGACTTCACTCTAGAAAAGTTATTTCAAGGGGCATAACTTTTAATAACATTTCTATATACTTTATAGTCATATTGTTGGACTTACTTGCACTATTGTTAAACTTTTTGTCTATAGTTATTTTCAGGCATATGAGTTATAATAAATAATGATATCTTCTTCTTCTTCTTTTCGTTCATCCGGAGTGTTTTTTCAGATGTGATTGCGGTGTGCGTTAGGCACCCTTGGGTTGAAAACCCTTAGGTCACACATCCGGCTTTCGCGTGCATTTTTGACCAGGTTAGCAATCCTGGGAGACTCTCACTTTTGTGGTACCGTCCACATCCCACCTGGTCAAGTTCGAACAGTCGAGGACTTCCGTCATCCCTCAAGAGAAGGAAGGCACAGTCCATAGCATTTTCCGCCATCCTAGGTTGCTTCCATAGTTGCAGGGCCGACACATAACGCCCTGATACTGGGCTCACCGAGGGAATGGTCACGTCATGCTCATGACTGCTTTAATTCCTCACTTCAATATATTGGGCTTTTCGTTCGCCCCGGGCCGTTCCTGCACAAACCAGACAGGTCTGCAGAAGGTATTCACTCAGCGAGTTTTCGCACATGTGCTTGTCGTTGCGCCCGTCAGAGTTGTTCCAGGCACGACAGACATTCGGAAAAACTACCTAGTCAGAGCTGTTCCGAACAAGAGCGGCATTCGGAAACTAGGTAGTCAGAGCTGTTCCTAGCACGGGAGACATTCGGACGAGACATTTCACTCGGACGTAAATGCGTAGTGTCAATTTTTAGTTTGCCACCCGTAGGACGACACTTCCGACTTCTGGCGGGCATTTTTTTAGTGAGGTTAGCCTTCCTCTGGTTTCGAGACACGTTAGACTGTTGTAATGTAACCCACATCTCAGCTGGTCAAGATAGATCGATCAACGATATCGTGGTCTGCCCTCTAGGGAAGGCAGGGGCAGACCATGGGCATTATCTCGCTATCCAAGGAGGCTTCCATAATTGCAGAGCCGGCACATATTGCTCTGAGACTGGGCTCACCCAAGGAGTTTCAACGTCCTGATCATGGCTGCTTTAATTCCTCACTTCCATGTGTTGGGCATCCCACTTGCCACTGATCGCTCAATCACACACCAGGAGCGGTCAGACTGCGAGTGACATCCACTCGGTAAGCTTTTGCTTGTGACTTCAGACCACGCAATAGGTTCGCTCGCCGTGCGTTCTATTTCGCGTTGGTGAGACATTCTTCCACTTTTGTCTACACTCTCTATGAGTTAGATACAAACAGTTTCCGTAACCCTTCGACTGGGGCACTTTTCTGACTTTTTTTGTACTCGCTCACGAGGTAGGCTACATGTGCTGCCGGCTCAGCACCTTACCTTCGTGCAGCAATGAACGGGAAACGGCCAGGCCCCTTCATCCGGGAATCTCTCATATCCCCCAGCTGAGAGCCTTCGAACATGTATCAGACCTGATCATGTAGCTTGCTCAGTATCATGTTTCTATTTTCCGGTAGACGGGTATCGGCCTGACTCTCAGATCCGAGGGTTTGTGGCTTAGAGGCGTTCAGCCACAGCCCTCGACAGTGAACCTTAAGAGTTTCCGGTAGACTGGTATCGGCCTGGCTCTCAGATCCGAGGGTTTGTGGCTTAGAGGCGTTCAGCCACAGCCCTCGACAGGGAGCCTTAAGAGTTTTGTCCGGACCACAAAACGTCTGCCTTCGTGCACCTTTTAAACTTTTGACTGTTATCCTCAGTCTATACCTGCAGAGCAGCAGGTTGTGTCTCTCTTAGTCTGGTCCCTATCCCATAAGCTGTCCGATATGTAGTTTTTCATCCATCGGCAAGCAAATGGGGTCGATGGGACACGCAAGCTCCCCCACCACGTCAAGGTGGAGACACATAGGGGGAGAAATAATGATATAATCTTTAAGGCATTTTCAAAGTTTTCATAAAAATAATGCATAATGCATAACATTGTAACCCATCTTTTTCTACAGTTTTCATTGAATGGTTTGTGGAAGGACATTCTTTTAAGTTACTGTGCGCCAAGAGCTGGGCGAAACCACGCCGGTCAGACAGATAGACAGACAGACAGTCGGGAACGGGAGAGCTTATATGACTACTTATATGAATTAAATTAGATGCTCCCCACCAGGGACTGGGTGAAGCCGGGCCGGGACAGACAGACAGACAGACAGACAGTCGGGAACGGGAGAGCTTATATGACTACGTATATGAATTAAATTAGATGCTCCCCACCAGGGACTGGGTGAAGCCGGGCCGGGACAGAGAGACAAACAGATAGTCGGGAACGGGAGAGCTTATATGACTACGTATATGAATTAAATTAGATGCTCCCCACCAGGGACTGGGTGAAGCCGGGCCCGGTCAGATAGACAGACAGACAGATAGTCGGGAACGGCACAGACAAACAAGCAGACAGACAGACTGATAGATAGATAGATCCCCTCCAGGGTCTGGGCGAAGCCGGGCCGGGTCAGATAGTATTATATAAAGTAAAGCCAGCCGGCGTTCTGGTGACCACATCCCACATTGTGTGTATATTATATAAAGTAAAGCCAGCCGTACTAGTGACCACATCCCACATTGTGTGTATATTATATAAAGTAAAGCCAGCCGTTCTAGTGACCACATCCCACATTGTGTGTATATTATATAAAGTAAAGCCAGCCGTTCTAGTGACCACATCCCACATTGTGTGTATATTATATAAAGTAAAGCCAGCCGTTCTAGTGACCACATCCCACATTGTGTGTATCGATATATATATATATATATATATATATATATATATATATATATATATATATATATATATATATATATATATATATATATATATATATATATATATATATTTATATATATATATATATATATATATATATATATATATATATATATATATATATATATATATATATATATATATATATATATATCGATACACACAATGTGGGATGTAATCACTAGAACGGCTGGCTTTACTTTATATAATATATGTGTGGGATATATATATATATATATATATATATATATATATATATATATATATATATATATATATATATATATATATATATATAAGAGAATGTTTGTTTGTTTGTTTGTTTGTATGTTTGTGCTTTATGCGTTACCGAACGGTCCATCCGATGGAGATGACATTTTGTACAGATGTTGATCTCTCTCCCGTGGATCCAACTGAAATAGTTAGTTAGTTTAAAAACAGTTTTGCACGTAATAAAACACCACTAAAAGGAAACGAGTATTGTAAAGGGACTTAACTAGAAAAGTTATATCAAGGGACATTACTTTTAGTATCATTGCTAAATTATGTAATTTAAATAATTGTGGTATTTTTCTTAAAATTTTATAAAATGTTTAAAGAAGTTATCTACATTCATATGCGTTATAAACAAAGTGATAAAAAGTATAAGGCATCTTCAGTTTTCATAAAAATAATGGATCTATTTCAAATAAGTGAAAATTTTCTAACACATTGTTTTAAAATTTCTTTTCGAAATCACATTAAATGTTTTATTCTACAATTACTATACTGAATAATTTAATTTTGTTTTGAAAGAAAGTTAGTTGCATATTCAAGTACACCGCAGTCAACGCAGAATTTATTGGTTGTTCGTGATATCTTGGCAAGTTTACGTTCAGTAGTTTCAGGTTGCCTTTTTTAGTTATTGGAATGAAGATAGTTCTCTTCCAATATTTTGGCCATATACCATATTTTCATATCTTCAACTATCTTCTACTATTCTAATATATATATATATATATATATATATATATATATATATATATATATATATATATATATATATATATATATATATATATATATATATATATATATATATATATATATAAATCATGTGCCATGCCGGTAAGCGTGGGCGGTCATGTTTTGCCATCTCACTCGATCACCAGAGTCGTGGACCAGCTCAGTGTTTCTGTCTCGACCATGCCACGAGTCCAAGCCATCCAGGTATTTGCTTCTAGGTCTTCCTCTTGGTCTGTTCCCTTCGATCTTACCAGTTGTCACCAAGTTCTCCAATTCATGTCTACTCATAACATGCCCAAAATATTTTTAATGTCTGCGTCTAATGTTTCTAATCAGTTTACGATCTTCATTTGTTTCTTAAAGGACTTGTTCATTGGTCTTTCTGGCTGTCCATGGTATTCTTTGCAATTTCCTCAGAAACCACATTTCTACAGCCATCAGATGTTTTTCAGCCTGACTGCTCATTGTCCAAGCTTCACATCCATATAAAAGTACAGGTTTATGTAACATCTCAACACTCTTTTTCTCGTTTCAATTGACATCTTTTTATTGGTCAGTATGTTTTTCATCTTGCTAAAGGCTACTTTTGCCATGGCGATTCTTGTTCTAATCTCTTCAAGGCATCTCCCATCAGATGTTATTACTGTTTCGAGATAATTGTACCTATTCACTTGTTGAAGAATATTCCCATTTACTTGTATATTACATTGTGGTATTTCGTTCTTTTTAGTGACGACCATAATTTGTGTCTTTTTACAAATTAATTCTAACCCTCGTTGTTCACTCTGTGTAACAACTGCATCTACTAAATGTTGCAGATCCTATTCATTGTCTGCAATAAAGACTGTATCATCTGCATATCCAATGTTATTGATGCATCGTCCCCCAATGTTGATTCCTTCCATATCTTCAATATTTCTGAAAATACTTTCACTGTACAGGGAAAACAGATCTCGAGACATTACACATTCCTGTCTCACACCTCTCTTAATAGGCTGATATTGGCCTACTTCATTATCAACTCTTATGGCAGCTTGTTGTTTCCAATATATGTTTTTTACACGTCTAAGGTCTTTCCATCAATTTGTAGATCTTCAAGCATCCTTATCATGTCGACATGTCTCACTTTATCGAAAGCTTTTGTGTAGTCAATAAAGCAAAGGTGTAGATCTTTGTTTACTTCTATAGATCGTTCGATTTCGGTTCTCAGTAAATACACAGCATTAACTGTACCCTTTCCTTCTACAAACCCACATTGTTCTTCTCCAATTTCAGGTTTTATTTTCCTCCTAATTCTTTGCATGATAATTCTTAGCAAAATCTTCGTGATGTGACTCATTATACTAATTGTTCGATGTTGATCACATTCCAAGGGCCCTGATTTCTTTGGGATTGCAATAAATACAGAATTACATAATTCATGAGGTATATTTCCAGTATCATATATTGTATTAAACAGACTGGTAACTTTATCTATTCCATATTCTTCTAAAGCATTAATCATTTCTGTTCTGACGCTGTCTGAACCGGGGATCTTGCCAGATTTCATATGGTTAAGCGCATTCTGAACCTCCATCTTCGAAATTGCTGGTTCTTCATTATTATTTTGAACATCGTAGTGTTCGTCTCTGTTGTAGTCATAAGGTTTTTCACGTAATATGACCATACATGTAAGATCTGATCTTTTTCTATTATGACTCTTCCATCTTTGTCTTTAGGCAGCCTGCTGATGTACGTGTTCTTTGACTATTAAGCTCCTGGATTCTTTTGCGCATTAGTTTCGCATGTTTACTGCTGTGTTGTTTTTCAATTTCTCCGCAATTTTTCTCAAGCCATTTTTCTTTTGCCTCCCTACATAAGGTTCTGACTTTTCTGTGAATTTCTTCATATTTGGCAGGATTATTTTTGTTCTGTCTTCTTGTTTCCATTAATTGTAAAATTTCTTCATTCAGCCATGTCTAACGGCCCACTGTCTTTAATTTTGGAATAGTTTTTTTTTTTCTTTTCTGCTGCACAATATATTGAATTCTTCAGCATTTCCGATTGATCATCTATATCTTGAAATAGGATCTCTAGATCAGACAATAAATCAAATTTGTTCTTTACTTCTATGTTAAAATTATCTTGTATTTCTTTGTCAGTTTTCAATTTGCACAAGTCATATTTAGGATTTCCTGCTATATACTTGACTTTCGTTAACTTTACCCTCAATGTGCCTGTAATTAATCTGTGATCACTGTAACAGTCTGCATTTGGAACTGTTTTTACGACTGTTTAACGCATTTCGAAACCTTCTGTTAATCAGGATGTAATCTATCTGAATTTTAATCCTGCTGTCTGGACTCCTCCATGTCCATAATCTTCTAGGATGTTGTTTAAACTAGGTGTTTCCTACAACCATTTCTTGTTATTTTGCCCATTCTACAAGTCTGTATCCTCTATCATTTCTCTCTCCCAAGCCATGGTTGCCTACACTGTATCCATCGCCTTGCTTTCCTATTTCTGCGTTGAAATCACCCATTATGATATTTATTTTTGATTATTTGCAGTTCTTCAAAGCAGACTCCGTGTCATTATAAAACTCCTCTATACTTTCTTCACTGCTTTCACTTGTTGGGGCATATACTTGAATGATATTTATGTTAAAAGGTCTTCCGTTTAATTTTACTAACAGAACTCTGTCTGACACAGCTCGATATCCTTTGACATAATTTGATGTTTGCTTATCTAATATAATGGCAACACCTCTTTGCTGTTCTTCTCACCCAGAGTAAATATTCTTACAATCCTCTCCTATCCTTATCCCTGCCCCTTTCCATCCCGTTTCCGATATTCCTAATATGTTAATCTTCTCTCTCTCCATTTCTTGTTTGATGTTTTCTAATTTTCCATCTGCATTCATTGTTCTAACATTCCAAGTCCCTACTTTCAATGATATTAATCTTTTGCACCTAGTAGCCTGTTGAAGGTCTGGAGTCACCTGGTGCGCATGACTATAACAATAACTACCGGGCGAGGCTGCTCCTATGGAGCACCCATTTACGCCGTTTCTCTGATTATCGATGAGTCCACATAACATGATGTTCTCGGCATCTATAAAGAAGGTAGTTTGCCATTGCTTTCCTTCCCAGCAGTTACCATACTGGTCAGTGACCGTAGCCATTGTCTCCTAATGAAAGAGATCCTTTGCCTACCGTCGTGAAGGTGGAGACCATAACCTACAATTGTCTGTTGGCTGCTCTTCGTCTTCATCCATCACCTGCACCCATGGCTTCACGTAACCCTGATCGGGGGGCTAAACGGGTACTCCACCTTGTTCAAGGGTGTCCTGTAGGCTAGCGGAGGGAAGGAGGCGCCTTACTTCTCCTTTGATAGGGGATACCCCTACTCCGCCTCCCGCTTATATATATATATATATATATATATATATATATATATATATATATATATATATATATATATATATATATATATATATATATATAATAAAAGGTTTGTTTCTTTGTGTGTCATTTATGCGTTCCCGAACGGTCCATCCGACTGAGATGAAATTTCGTAAAGATGTTGTTCTCACTCCCACGTAACTAACTGATATAGTTAGCTAGTTTAAAATCAATTTTTTTATTTTTACACGAAAGAAAAAGATATTACGAGCTTCAGAAAGAGACGAGCAACGGTAACGGGAACGGGAACATCAGAAACAGACGAGCAACGGGAATAGGAACGGGAGCAGGTGCCGAACGCGTACTCTGTGCGCTTAGAGAAATGTATTTGAGTGTACAGTGACTACTTATATGAATTAAGTGAGATGCTTCCTGAAAGGTGCCTGGCGACGCCGGGCCGGGTCAGCAAGTATTATATAAAGTAAAGCAAACCGTTCTAGTGATAACATCCCACATTGTGTGTATCTATATATATAAAACACAATGTATGTATTTCCGTCCGCCCTTTATGCGTTCGATAACGGTACATCCGATTGAGATGAAATTTTCTACACGTCTTCCTTTCATTCCTGTGCAACCAACTGTAATAGTTTCTTAGTGTAAAATCGGCTACTTACTTAATAACATTTAATATTTCATTTTTCATTATATAATTTCTATATAGCAGTGGGACTTCACTCTAGAAAAGTTATTTCAAGGGGCATAACTTTTAATAACATTTCTATATACTTTATAGTCATATTGTTGGACTTACTTGCACTATTGTTAAACTCTTTCTCTATAGTTATTTACAGGCATATGAGTTATAATAAATAATGATATAATCTTTAAGGCATTTTCAAAGTTTTCATAAAAATAATGCATAACATTGTAACCCATCTTTTTATGCTTAAGAAGTTATCTACAGTCATGCAGGTGATTGAAAACAGTTTTCATTAAAAATAATGGATGCTGTGTGGAAGGACATTCTTTTAAGTTACTGTGCGCCAGGAGCTGGGCGAAACCACGCCGGGTCAGATAGATAGACAGACAGACAGATAGTCGAAAACGGGAGCTTATTTGACTACTTATATGAATTAAATGAGATGCTCACCACCAGGGACTGGGTGTAGCCGGGCCGGCTCAGACAGACAGATAGACAGACAGACAGACAGACAGATAGTCGGGAACGGGAGCTTATATGACTACGTATATGAATTAAATGAGATGCTCCCCACCAGGGACTGGGTGAAGCCGGCCGGGTTAGACAGACAGACAGACAGACAGACAGACAGACAGACAGACAGACAGACAGACAGACAGACAGACAGACAGATAGTCGGGAACTGGAGCTTATATAACTACTTATATGCATTAAATGAGATGCTCCCCACAAGGGACTGGGTGAAGCCGGGCCGGGTCAGCCAGACAGACAGACAAACAAACAAGCAGACAGACAGACAGACAGACAGACAGACAGACAGACAGACAGACAGACAGACAGACAGACAGACAGACAGACTGATAGATAGATAGATAGATCCCCTTCAGGGCCTGGGCGAAGCCGGGCCGGGTCAGTTAGTATTATATAAAAAAAAAGCCAGCCGGCGTTCTAGTGAGCACATCCCACATTGTGTGTATATTATATATAGTAAAGCCAACCGTTCTAGTGACCACATCCCACATTGTGTGTATATTATATAAAGTAAAGCCAGCAGGCGTTCAAGTGACCACATCCCACATTGTGTGTATATTATATAAAGTAAAGCCAGCCGTTCTAGTGATCATATCCCATATTGTGTGTGTATTATATAAAGTATAGCCAGCCGTTCTAGTGACCACATCCCACATTGTGTGTATATTATATAATGTAAAGTCAGACGTTGTAATGACGACACCACACATTGTGTGTATATTATATAAAGTAAAGCCAGACGTTCTAGTGACCACATCCCACATTGTGTGTATATTATATAAAGTAAAGCCAGACGTTCTAGTGACCACATCCCACATTGTGTGTATATTATATAAAGTAAAGCCAGCCGTTCTAGTGACCACATCCCACATTGTGTGTATATTATATAAAGTAAAGCCAGCCATTCTAGTGACCACATCCCACATTGTGTGCAGATTGATCTAAACATGTGGAGCCAGCACCATATACCCAACAAGCCTTAATACTTGAAGAAACGTTCTTCATATTGAAAACTACGCGCATATATATCTAATGCTGGCAGTTTTGTAAACAGCCCGTGAACAGAATAAACACTGGTTTGTTTCTACTTGCAGCAGCCGACTTGAAGGATACAGCATACAATAAGTTATATTATTGTGGCGCATTATTACAAGTAGTAAATAAGTAAATATGTTATTTATTGTCAGTGTCATAATTTTAGAGTATTGTGTGAATCACCATGTAGGGACGTAACATCAATAGCATTAGATATGCGGATGATACGGTACTGATTGCAGACAAAGAGTAGGATCTGCAAAATTTAGTAGATTTGGTTATTGCACACAGTAAACAACTAGGGTTAAAATTCAATTATAAGAAGTCACAGACTATGGTCGTCACAAGGAAGATGGTAATACCACAATGTAATATATAAGTAAATGGAAATATTCTAAAACAAGTGAATCGGTACAGTTATCTTGGAACAGTCATAACATCTGATGTGAGATGCTTTGAAGAGATTAGAACAAGAATCGTCATGGCGAAGGTAGCCTCTTGCACGGATGGAAAATATACTAACCAGTACAAAGATGCCATATGCATCGAGAAAAGAAGAGTTGATGTGCTACATAGAACCAGCACTTTTGTATAGATGTGAAGCGTGGACGATGAGCAGACATCTCATACTGCTCGTAGAAAAACTAAGAAGATGAGCAGACAAGCTGGAAAAAAACAACATTTTATGCCTGTGGAAATGTTTTTTTCTGAGGGAAATACAATGGACAGACAGAAAAACCAGTGACCAAGTACTAGAAGAAACAAGCGAAAACAGCAAACTGATTAGAGAAATTAGAAGTAGACATTCAATGTTTAGACATGTTATGAGAAGAAATACATTGGAGATCTTGGTGACAACTGGCAAGATTGAGGTGAACAAAAAAAAACGAACAAAGGGAATGAAGATTAGTAAATACCTGGATGGCTTGGCCACGTGGTATGGTCGAGACAAGAACACTGAGCTGATCCACGACACTGGTGATCGCGTCAGACGGCGAAACGTGACGGCCCATGCTTACCAGCATGACACATGATGATGATGGCTGTATGCCTGTCACAATGTTGTCATGTGTTTTAACAACCTCAACAGTATGCTATTAGACAAGGGAAATAATTGTAAACATCTGTAAAATAAAAGACAGTAACACTTGTTGAACTAAATATATCTTTTCTTTCGTTCACTACCATTGAACTCAAGTGTTGGCCACACGCCTGCTACTACTACTAACGCACTGGACAGACTTTTGTATGTGGATTAGCTTTGACTTTTACCAGTGTCCCTCGCCATCAAGCGAACCAACTCCAAATTATGAGGTTCTTGTAATTTACGTCCCAAAGTCAAGGACGAGAAGTCAACAAAGTCGAACTTACAGGTGTAGTGTCTTATAAAATTGAATTGGAAATATATTCAGTAAAATATTTGAGAAAATAAATCATCTATTTGTTAAACCACATATCAGTGACTAAAACAATGTTCTCACTTCTGAACTACAGCAGAGGAATCATCAGTTACACTCATGCCATAATCGCTCTCGGACAATTAACATAGAGCCGAAAGCTGTACCGTTTCCATAACAAGAAGAACGGGCATTTTATTCTGACAGGACAGAGGAACCAGTGACCATGTCATCTTGGAGAAATGCAGAAAGTAGTATGTAGATCTACATAATTGTTTAGCAGACTGCTGTAAGGACTTCGACTGTGATTTGCATTAGAAATTGTAAAACATGATGGGAGAAATGGAGATGCAAGCATATGTGATTCACTTAATTGAATCATTTGGTCTTGAACAACACAGGACGAGTAGCGTGTGCAAAAGCAGGTTCGTGTTAGTTGAGAAAAGAGAAGTAAGGCATTGCTGCATTTTTTGTTTTTAAATATTTTTTTTTTCTGCACCTGTTCATTATCGCTGCAGCATATATACTACAGAAAATTTAAAAACAAAATAGTATCAGTGAACATTATGGTACATTAAAAATGTGTGGACATCCAATTCCAGACCTCATGTGACTTGATTTTCCTTGCAAATATTCTTAGAAATTGTAAGAGTTAATCTTTTCTGTGAAAAATTACAGCCATGGTGAAAATCAAACTGAAAAAGAAACTAATACTGTCAAAAACGAAACTACACGTCAAACAGAAAGCACAGTCAACAATAAAAAACCTTTTTGAAAAAGCTACGAACCATGATTGAATTGGCTCCAAAACAAAGAAGAAAAAATGAGGACTATTGAATAGAAACCAGACAGAAACTAGACATACTGGTGTAGAAGATATCAATATAATAACCTTTATTACAACATTAGAAATTTATTGCCTGGCATATTTCGCTGCATCTCGTCAGGTACATACTGCAGAAATCACACAACTTACGTGAAATTAACTAGATAAATCCTTCAAGTTGAAATATACACAATTCTGCACAGTAATGTCGATTGTCTACCTCGGTAATTTTAAGCTGATTAACATGTCTTTCTGTTTACACAATTCTGGCTTGCGTTGATAGATCATAATTGCTTCTGCAAATTTTAACAAGCGAGTAGTTTGTGTTCTAAACAACACGCGAAATGCAGTGTCTCTGGACACAACATGGCGACTGGCGACAATGTGCCTGCCGATTAAAGACGCCGGGAGCTTCCGGTGTGTCGGCTCCTCGTGGCTAGCATCTCCTGTGTGTTGTATCTTGTTGACCCATTGAGAAGAAACCCAGTCCAAGCTGGCCAACTTGAAGCGCACACACAGTTCTGCCTACTACGTCACCCAAGAATTGAGCTTGTATGGCTACTTGAATTTCACTAAATTCTGTACAGAAGCAGTGTACAAGGTGAAAATCGCAGAGAATGCTCGCCTCAACAAATCACTGAGCAATGAAAAGGTAACAACGTCAGTACTAGACAACCCAGATAAGTATGTGAGGAACTTATCGTCATACGTACTCAACAACATTGAAACAGAGGCCCTTGCATACGGATTAAAATTATGCATAAAGCCTAAACACATCAATCGTGTTGAGTCGCAAGCACAGTTTGAAATGTTTGATCAAGTCTCCAAGTTATCACCTACCTCTGCTGAGTCGGTCGGGTGGCTGAAGGCCAAACTGGTAGATTTAGAACACCAGTATCGCACAACACCCTCTAAACAGACGTGTCCGCTGACCAACGAACACCTTACTGCCTTAAAAGCGTTAAAAGCTAACAAAACCCATACTGAAACCTGACAAAGGGAGCGGTACAGTACTGATGGACATGTCAGATTACCAGAGAAAAATGGATGTAATATTGTCAGACGAATCCAAATTCAGGATAGATCAAAAAGTAAACAAGTCGGAGGACCTGGATGCTATAATGAGGAAAGAGATCCAGTCACTTGTGAATGCGGGACTCATCAGTGAGGCCACTGCAAAAACGCTCACACCACGTGGCTCGCACACTCCTCAGATGTACGGTCTACCCAAACTTCACAAGCCCGGCATCCCGCTAAGACCTATCCTGTCCATGGTTAACTCTGCACAACACCGAATGGCGAGATGGTTAGCCGAAATGTTAAAGCCAGTACGACAGTCCTTCGATCCAAAAATACTCAGAGATACATTCCAACTGGTGGAATTATTGGATACTATGGACATAAATAACAAACACATGGCATCCATGGATATAGCCTCCATATTCACTAACGTTCCATTAGAGGAGACAGTGAAAATAATAAGGGGACGCACTCAAGACAAACAACTAAAATTAGGCATACCAACACCTATTCTGGAGAGGCTACTACTACTATGTACCGCCAACATCCAATTCAATTTTCTAACTAAGTCATACCGCCAAATTGACGGAGTGGCCATGGGGAGTCCTCTTGGTCCTATTCTAGCGGACATCTTCATGGCACACTTAGAAGAAAAGAGATCCTCAGACATCAACAACTTGGCCTTTTACCGGCGTTATGTGGACGATATACTAATTATCACCACAGACGAGCTACAAGCAACATCGTTTCAGGCCACAATGAACAAGACGCATAAAATCATCTCTCTATCTATGGAACACGAACACAACGAATCGTTACCGTTCCTAGATATTCTAATGAGACGTAGAGCAGACGGCACAATTCAAAGATCGGTGTATTGCAAAGAAACATGGACTGGCCAATACCTAAATTTTCAGAGCTTCACACCTGTCCAGTACAAACGGGGCTTAGTACGGACCTTGTTTGACCGTGCTAGAAAGATATGCACCCAGGACACACTGACAGAGGAATTTGAAACTCTGAAGAATGTCTTAAACCTGAATGGGTACTCCACAGGATTTATAAATAGCCATTGCCAACAGCCCAAACCCAAAGCAGACGTAACTACAGTCCCTAAACTCAAGGTATTCATCCAGCTAACCTTTCGAGGGGATGACGTAATGCAACATATACAAGACCGGCTTACTACAGCAGTAGGTCGAACATTCTGTGCGGCAACTCCAGTCATTAGATGTAAAACCGTACCCATTCCTACACCAACAGTCAAAGAGCCTGTTCCTCTGTACGCCACAAACAATTGTATTTACCAATTCACATGTAGATGCCAGGCCGTTTACATTGGTCGAACGGAGAGACAACTTAACAAACGGGTGTCAGAACACATATCTCAATGGGTCAACAAGATACAACACACAGGAGATGCTAGCCACGAGGAGCCGACACACCGGAAGCTCCCGGCGTCTTCAATCGGGAGGCACATTGTCGCCAGTCGCCATGTTGTGTCCAGAGACACTGCATTTCGCGTGTTGTTTAGAACACAAAATACTCGCTTGTTAAAATTTGCAGAAGCAATTATGATCTATCAACGCAAGCCAGAATTGTGTAAACAGAAAGACATGTTAGTCAGCTTAAAATTACCGTGGTAGACAATCGACATTACTGTGCGAAATTGTGTATATTTCAACTTGAAGGATTTATCTAGTTAATTTCACGTAAGTTGTGTGATTTCTGCAGTATGTACCTGACGAGATGCAGCGAAATATGCCAGGCAATAAATCGTGCAATCTATTGTTTGTGTCTTCGTTATTCAAATTCACTACGGGAAAACATTGTTTTGAACATTAGAAATCACATTTATGTAAAATATTCAAAGTTTCAACTCAGGCACTTGACTGGGATAGTAGGGGGCTGACATGGCTGTGTTTCAAATAGGGCAATTTGACAGAGTAGCATGTAAGCGAACACCAAGGTTTCAAATAGGGCAATTTGACAGAGTAGCATGTAAGCGAACACCAAGGTTTCAAATCAGACATTTAGACATAGACAATTGTGAACTCTAGCTTGGCGAATACCAACTTGAAAGAGAATACCGTAAGCGCTTATGGCAATGTTTCAAGAATAGTTTTACAAGGAACTGTGTGAGCGATGGAACCATAATTTCAAATAAGACACATTGACTGGACATGCTTGCTCGCAGATATTGATAGAGTTTACTGAGTGAGAAACTGTACCGATTAAAACTGTGGGATGCCATTAGAATGTCACATGAAATGATTTGGCAGAGCACATTGTGCGCCCATCTCTTGATCAAATAAGGCATTTTTACCTGAAATACAATGAAATAGTGTGAGAATGTCAAATGAGATATAATCACGGCCAGGTTTCAATGTGAGATATTTTGATAGCGAGCAATGTGAGCGCCAAAGTCAACGTTTGACTTGAGTTGTCACAACATGACTGGGATTAATGTGAGTTATAGCTTAAAGGCCTCATTAAAAAAAAATAACATAGAAATCAGTGACCTTCTACTTTCCAAACTAAACATAAATATAGTATTAGCTTTCGTATAAGTAATTCTTGAATGTACAAAAGAAAATTGCTTATTACTTCTTTTATTACTATCTGTAGCTGCGGGTAAGTGTAATTGTTGTTGGACGTTGTTAAAATTTCAACATAAGCCCGCCTTCTGTCTTTTGTGAATATTATGATATAAGATGTTTTTGTTATTTTGTTTTTATATGTGTGTGTGTGTGTGTGTGTGAGAGAGAGAGAGAGAGAGAGAGAGAGAGAGAGAGAGAGAGAGAGAGAGAGAGAGAGAGAGAGAGAGAGAGAGAGAGAGAGAGAGAGAAAGTACCAGGGCTGCATTGTCTCTGAATACCTATTTAACAGACAATGTAATTCCATTATAGCCAATGAAGGAACAAATCAGTTTTATAAGCGTCGTTCATTTGAAACCCGTTCCAATGGCTTTATTACAAAAGCATGAAAGAAACATTAACTGGTGTGGTAGAATTAAACAAAATATTAATTTTGAATGAATTGTGCACCATGGGTTGGTCAGAAAGAGTCGCCGTACGCATTCAGGCAAGCATCACATTGCTTACGTGGGCGGCGAATGCCGTTCGCAAAAAAGGATTTTGGGTGCTCATTGAAGGAAGTGTTTACCACGTTCATTACCTCTGCATCTATGTGAAATCGTTGCCCATAGAGAGCTGTTTTAGAGGTTCGAACAAATGGAAATCACATAGTGACAAATCAGGACCATAGGCTGGATGTTGCAGAATTTCCCACTTCTTCCAAACTATTGCTTTCTGCACATTTTTGTTCAAAATGCGGACGATCATTATCGTGCAACAAAATCACACCACGAGAAAGCATGCAGGGTCGTTTCTTCTTGATGGCTTTTTGCACCTTGTCTAGTGTTTCCAAGTAGTGGGTAGAGTGTATGTTGATACCTAGTTCTTTAAAGTTGGAAAACAATAGCCGTTCATTGTCAAAAAGTGCGCACAGCATAACCTTACAAGAGAAAACCTGTAACTTGAGTTTTTTTTGGCTGTTGGTGATCCGGAAAGCTTCCATTGCATGGTCTCTCTTTTGCTGCTCTGCTCAAAGGTGTGACACCATAATTCATCGCCTGCCACTATGCGGAAGAGAAATGCATCCCTCTCCACTCTGTAATGCAGCAAGTGGTTCAAACACCATCCCATGCGTTCCAATTTTTGGTGGTCGGTCAACATCCGTGGTACCCACTGTGAACACACCTTCTGATATTGCAGTTTCTTACGAACGACCTTTTGAATTGTCCCATTTGACACATCAAATTCTTTCGATAGCGAACGTATGCTTTGACAACGGTTCATCTGCACTGCTGCATCAATTTTGACGATGGTTTTTTTCTGTTGCAACAATATGCGCTTGACCCGGTCGTCGAAGATCTGTCGTGAACTGACGTTCTTTCCGAAACATTCGTGCCCAGTCTGTCATTGTTGTCTTCGACACACATTTGTTACCGTACACTGCCTGCATTCTTCGATGAATGTCCACTGGTCGACAACCTTCAAATGAAAGAAACTGTATCACCGCTCTTTGAGTTTCTTTGGACGGAATTTGGATCAACCCGGCCATTTTCTCAACAGTCAGAAACAGAACCAATGCATCATGGGAAGATAAGCTCTTGCTCATTTATTCATTGGTCAGTACTTATCACATGACAATAACATTTATTATGTTCTACGTAAGCAAATACGCGCTTTTCGGCACGAATGGATTTTAAATGAACGCTCCTAATAATTCATTGGCGAGAATTAAATCAGGGCTGCATTATCTCCCCACTAGTGTTTACATTGATTGCAGCATATTATATGAGAAACATGAGAAATTACGAGAGCAATGACAATTGTGATCCATTTATAATAAGTAAAATTCATTTCCAGAACACACATTTGCATTGTGTGTATACATTGTGTGTATAGTATATACAGTAAAGCCAGACGACGTTCTAGTGACCACATCCAACATTGTGTGTATATTATATAAAGTAAATCCAGCCGACATTCTAGTGACAAGTCACCTGAACAAGTCAAGAAGCCTGATAGGGGGAAAATGGCACGTCACAAGAACACAAAAAGACACGTGGCAACCAAGACTTGCAGCGTAGGAGCCGACAAGAAGAAGAACGTGGAGATCCTGACTGCGAGCTGTAACAGAGAACCTGAAACTACAGCGACTACTGAAGCCACAACCAGGGAGATCGTCGACAGTCCACCACAGACATGAGCCAAACCTACTGAGAAGCAGAGAGAGGAGAAAGACACCATAGTCGGAAACACCAACTCACTGACAAGCAAGTGGGTTGTCAAGCGTATCCAAGTGGAGTTATCAGACGAAGAAATCATGAAGCAGCTTCGAGAAGAGAATCTAAACATCTGATTCTTGAAGGTGAAGCGGCTCCTCACTTACTCCAAGATTCCCACAACCTTGGCGGTGGTGACGACAGAGAGCAGCGAGATTCCGATCACAGTATCAATAAACAAGAGAATACAGCAACCAGAGAGATTCATTACAAAGATCACCCGATGTTCCAGATGTCAGAGGGCCGGCCACAGCAGAGCAGCATGTCGCAGTAAGACGGAAATCTGCTGGTACTGCGCCGATAACCACGCCTTCAAGGAGTGTCCGCTGGCAAAACTGGACACGGACTTCAGAACACGCAACAACAAACGAAAGTGCCCCAACTGTCTAGGCAAGCATGGAGCTAGATACTTGGGCTGTCCGTACCTGCAACAACACAGAGACACCTTCAAGATCGCAATTACCACAAAGACACCATTCAAGGAGGCAATGCGGAGGGGCGAGAAGACAGGGGTATAGCACAAGCTGAAAGAGATCAAAAGCAAAAGCAGATAGACGAGTTGAAGAAACAAGTCAACTCACTGCTGACGCCGACTCCAAAAAGCGACAGCAAGAAACTACTGGCGGAAATGAAACAAAGATCTATCAAAACATCAAGCAAGAAGTGGAACACATGGCACTGATAAAGAAGGAGAACGAAGAAATCCTACAAACCATTAAATCAGAGCGAGGACTACAAAAAGCTGAAATGGAACTTTTCCAAAACAAACCAACAGAAGCCATACAAGAAACCACAGAGAAACCGCAATATAAAAACCAAGAGAACGAGCTTGAACCGCAAGCTACAGCCAGCTGCCCAACCGCGACGTTAGAGGCCGACAAGGGGAAACCAATATCTCGCCAGACACGCGAAGAAAGACAAGATGAGGACCCTGACGACGGCATGAAGTGGCCTACAGAGGAACTTACCTTGGAGGAATTGGAGGAGTGCGTAGAAGTGGCAAAGAAACGGGCAAGGCAAGAGGGACTCGGGTACAAACAATTCGTAAGGAGACAGTAAGAAAAAGGAAAGAAGATGCCCAAGAAAGTCAAGGGGATACAGATAGATTACCCAGAAATACTCTATGACTATGAGGCCGAACTTGAGTGCTATATAAATGACGGAGAGGCCGTCCCATGGCTGACCACGGAGGAAGCAATGGATAAACAGCAAGAACTCAAACGCGAAAGTGAAAAAAGGCGCAAGGAGAAAAATCGCATTGAAAAGCTTCTACAGGCAATACACAATAAAAGGAGGCAAAAATACAAAATAAAATGTTCTTATAAGGACTGCACCCAGCCAAGCCAGACGAGCCAGGAGCCTACACCAACAAAGAAAACCACAAGAGAAGACGAGCACACATGACATCCGCCGACCAATCCCCAGCTGAGGACACATACACAACCCAACATAATCAGTCCGAGATAGGACTCACTCGTAAGAACGCACAAGACAAGAATTAAGGTGAATGAACCCACAAATACCATGGACCTCAACAATAACCACAGTTGAAGAGGAAGGTTGAACGAGGCCGAATTTGGAATTTTTGTTTTGAAAATTGGAATTAGAATTGGAACGTTCTACTGACCACATCCCACATTGTGTGTATATTAAATAAAGTAAAGCCAGCCGGAGTTCTAGTGACCACATCCCACATTGTGTGTATATTATATAAAGTAAAGCCAGCCGGAGTTCTAGTGACCACATCCCACATTGTGTGTATATTATATAAAGTACAGACAGCCGCCGTTCTAGTGACCACATCCCACATTGTGTGTATATTATATAAAGTAAAGCCAGCCGGAGTTCTAGTGACCACATCCCACATTGTGTGTATATTAAATAAAGTAAAGCCAGCCGTTCTAGTGACCACATCCCACATTGTGTGTATATTATATAAAGTAAAGCCAGCCGTTCTAGTGACCACATCCCACATTGTGTGTATATTATATAAAGTAAAGCCAGCCGTTCTAGTGACCACATCCCACATTGTGTGTATATTATATAAAGTAAAGCCAGCCGACGTTCTAGTGACCACATCCCACATTGTGTGTATATTATATAAAGTAAAGCCAGCCGACGTTCTAGTGACCACATCCCACATTGTGTGTATATTATATAAAGTAAAGCCAGCCGTTCTAGGGACCACATCCCACATTGTGTGTATATTATATAAAGTAAAGCCAGCCGTTCTAGTGACCACATCCCACATTGTGTGTATATTATATAAAGTAAAGCCAGCCGGAGTTCTAGTGACCACATCCCACATTGTGTGTATATTATATAAAGTAAAGCCAGTCGGAGTTCTAGTGACCACATCTCACATTGTGTGTATATTACATAAAGTAAAGCTAGCCGGCGTTCTAGTGACCACATCCCACATTGTGTGTATATTATATAAAGTAAAGCCAGCCAGACGTTCTAGTGACCACATCCCACATTGTGTGTATATTATATAAAGTAAAGCCAGCCGGAGTTCTAGTGACCACATCCCACATTGTGTGTATATTATATAAAGTAAAGCCAGCCGTTCTAGTGACCACATCCCACATTGTGTGTAGATTATATAAAGTAAAGCCAGCCGACGTTCTAGTGACCACATCCCACATTGTGTGTATATTATATAAAGTAAAGCCAGCCGTTCTAGTGACCGCATCCCACATTGTGTGTATATTATATAAAGTAAAGCCAGCCGACGGTCTAGTGACCACATCCCACATTGTGTGTATATTATATAAAGTAAAGCCAGCCGGAGTTCTAGTGACCACATCCCACATTGTGTGTATATTATATAAAGCAAAGCCAGCCGGAGTTCTAGTGACCACATCCCACATTGTGTGTATATTATATAAAGTAAAGCCAGCCAGACGTTCTGGTGACCACATCCCACATTGTGTGTATATTATATAAAGTAAAGCCAGCCGGAGTTCTAGTGACCACATCCCACATTGTGTGTATATTATATAAAGTAAAGCCAGCCGCCGTTCTAGTGACCACATCCCACATTGTGTGTATATTATATAAAGTAAAGCCAGCCGGAGTTCTAGTGACCACATTCCACATTGTGTGTATATTAAATAAAGTAAAGCCAGCCGTTCTAGTGACCACATCCCACATTGTGTGTATATTATATAAAGTAAAGCCAGCCGTTCTAGTGACCACATCCCACATTGTGTGTATATTATATAAAGTAAAGCCAGCCGTTCTAGTGACCACATCCCACATTGTGTGTATACTATATAAAGTAAAGCCAGCCGACGTTCTAGTGACCACATCCCACATTGTGTGTATATTATATAAAGTAAAGCCAGCCGTTCTAGTGACCACATCCCACATTGTGTGTATACTATATAAAGTAAAGCCAGCCGACGTTCTAGTGACCACATCCCACATTGTGTGTATATTATATAAAGTAAAGCCAGCCGACGTTCTAGTGACCACATCCCACATTGTGTGTATATTATATAAAGTAAAGCCAGCCGTTCTAGTAACCACATCCCACATTGTGTGTATATTATATAAAGTAAAGCCAGCCGTTCTAGTGACCACATCCCACATTGTGTGTATATTATATAAAGTAAAGCCAGCCGGAGTTCTAGTGACCACATCCCACATTGTGTGTATATTATATAAAGTAAAGCCAGTCGGAGTTCTAGTGACCACATCTCACATTGTGTGTATATTACATAAAGTAAAGCTAGCCTTCGTTCTAGTGACCACATCCCACATTGTGTGTATATTATATAAAGTAAAGCCAGCCAGACGTTCTAGTGACCACATCCCACATTGTGTGTATATTATATAAAGTAAAGCCAGGCGGAGTTCTAGTGACCACATCACACATTGTGTGTATATTATATAAAGTAAAGCCAGACGTTCTAGTGACCACATCCCACATTGTGTGTATATTATATAAAGTAAAGCCAGCCAGACGTTCTAGTGACCACATCCCACATTGTGTGTATATTATATAAAGTAAAGCCAGCCAGACGTTCTAGTGACCACATCCCACATTGTGTGTATATTATATAAAGTAAAGCCAGCCGACGTTCTAGTGACCACATCCCACATTGTGTGTATATTATGTAAAGTAAAGCCTGCCGTTCTAGTGACCACATCCCACATTGTGTGTAGAGTATATAAAGTAAAGCCAGCCGACGTTCTAGTGACCACATCCCACATTGTGTGTATATTATATAAAGTAAAGCCAGCCGTTCTAGTGACCACATCCCACATTGTGTGTATATTATATAAAGTAAAGCCAGCCGACGTTCTAGTGACCACATCCCACATTGTGTGTTTATTATATAAAGTAAAGCCAGCCGGAGTTCTAGTGACCACATCCCACATTGTGTGTATCTATATCTATAAAACAAAGTGTATGTATGTAAATATATATGTAAATATATATGTATGTCCTTTATTTGTTCACGAACGGCCCATCCGATTGAGATGAAATTTTCTACACGCCTTCCTTTCATTCCAGAGCTGTCAACTGTCATAGTTTTTTTTTCTTCTTCCTCCTCCTCCCTCCTCCCCCTCCCAAAATACGTACGTAAATATATGATGATGATGATGAAAGAATCCCCGAACCAAAACGCTAGGGAAAGGGAAGAAAATGACGTGACTACACAGAATCGTCACACAGCAATCATCATCATCAAGTGCCGTGCCGGCTGGCGTAGGCGTTCATGGCTCTCCGTAGATCTCAGTCTTTGGTATTTTGGATCAACTCTGCTGCTGATATTCCTCCATGCCACGGCAATATCAATAACAATTCATCTTTTTATGTGTAAGGAAGTTATCTACAGTCGTGTAGAAGGGAAGAACTAGACGAGTATGAATTCGGAATGGCGAACTCTCTCCTCCTCTCTTCTCCTCCCTCTACCTCCTCCCTCCACCCTTCTCCTCTTCCTCCTCCCTCTCATCCCTCTCCCTCCTCCTCCCTCCTCCTTCTCCCTCTTCCTTCTCCCTCTTCCTCTCCCCTCCTCCTCCATCCTCCTCCCTCCTACTCCCTCCGCCTCCTCCCCCTCCTCCCTCATCTTCCCTCCTCCTCCCTCTCCCTCCTCATCCCTCCTCCTCCTCCTGCCTCCCTCCTCCTCCTCCTGCCTCCTTCTCCCTCATCATCCTCCCTCCTCCTTCTCCCTTCTTCTCCCTCTTCCCTCTTCCTCCTCCTACCTCCACCCTCCTCCTCCCTTCTCCTCCTCTTCCTCCTCCCTTTCCTTCCTCCTCCTCCTCCCTCTACCTCCTCCTCCCCCTACCTCTTTCCTCCTCCCTCCTCCTCTTCCACCTCCCTTTCCTTCCTCCCCTCCTCATTCTCCCTCCTTCCTCTCCCTCCTTCCTCCTCCTCCTTCCTTCTTCTCCCTTCTTCTCCTCCTCTCCCCTCCTCCTCCTCCTACCCTCTTCCCCTCCTCCCTCTCCCTCCTCCATCCTCCCCCTCCCTCTTCCTCCTCCTCCCTCTCCCTCCTCCTCCCTCTTCCTCCTCCTCCTCCCTCCTCCTCCTCTCTCCTCCTCCCTCCTCCCTTTTCCTCCCTCCTCCTTCTCCCTCTACCTCCTCCCTCCTCTCCACTCTTCCTCCTACCCTCTTCCTCTTCCCCTCCCCCTCCTCCCTATCCCTCCTCCTCCCTTCACATTCCTCCTCCTCCCTCTTCCTCCTCCTCATCCCTCCTTCTCCCTTCTCCTCCTTCTTCCTCCCTCCTCCTCCTCCTCCCTCCTCCCCCTCCTCCTTCCTCCTCATCCCTCTCCTCCTCCTCACTCCTCCTCCCTTTCCTCCTCCTCCTCACTCCTCCTCCTCCCTCCTCCTCCTCCCTCTACCTCCTCCCTCCTCCTCCCTTCACATTCCTCCTCCTCCCTCTTCCCCCTCCTCCCTCCTCCTCATCCCTCCTCCTCCCTTCTCCTCCTCCTCCCTCTACCTCCTCCTCCTCCCTCTTCCTCCTCCTCCCTCTTCCTCCTCCTCCCTCCTCCTCCTCATCCCTCCTTCTCCCTCCTCCTCCTTCTTCCTCCCTCCTCCCCCTCCTCCTTCCTCCTCCTCCCTCTCCTCCTCCTCCCTCTCCTCCTCCTCTCCTCCTCCTTACTCCTCCTCCTCCCTCCTCCTCCCTCTACCTCCTCCCTCCTCCTCCCTTCACATTCCTCCTCCTCCCTCTTCCTCCTCCTCCCTCCTCCTCCTCCCTCCTCCTCCTTTCTCCTCCTCCATCCTCCTTCTCCCTCCTCCTCATCACTCCTCCTCCCTCCTCCTCCTTCTTCCTCCCTCCTCCTCACTCCTCCCCCTCCTCCTTCCTCCTCCCTCTCCGCCTCCTCCCTCCTCCTCCTCCCTCCTCCTCCCTCTACCTCCTCCTGCCTCCTCCTCCCTCTACCTCCTCCCCCCTCCTCCCTTCACATTCCTCCTCCTCCCTCTTCCTCCTCCTCCTCCCTCCTCCTCCTCTCTCCGCCTCCCTCCTCCTCCTCCCTCTACCTCCTCCCTCCTCCTCCCTTCACATTCCTCCTCCTCCCTCCTCCTCCTCCCCTCTTCCTCTTCCCTCCTCCTCCTCCCCCTCCTTCTCCTCCTTCTCCCTCCTCCTTCTCCCTCTTCCTCCTCCCTCTTCCTTCTCCCTCCGCCTCCTCCCTCCTCCTACTCTCTCCTCCTCCTCCCTCTCCTCCTCCTGCTCCCTTCTCCTCCTGCGTTCCACTCCTCCCTCCTTCTCCCTCCTCCTCCCTCTTCCTTCTCCACCCTACTCCTCCACCCTACTCCTCCCTCCTCCTCCTAATCCCTCCTCCTCCCTCCTATTCCTCCCTACTCCTCCTGTCTCCTCCCTCCTCCTCCCTCCTCCACCTCCCTCTTCCTCCTCCCTCCTACATTTACCCAAGACAGACAGACAGTCAGACAGATAGTCGGGAACGGGATCTTATATGACTACTTATATAATTTAAATGAGATGCTCTCCACCATGGGCTGGGTCGGGTCAGACAGACAGACAGACAGACAGACAGACAGACAGACAGACAGACAGACAGACAGACAGACAGACAGACAGACAGACAGACAGACAGACAGACAGTCGGGAACGGGAACTTATATGACTACTTATATGAATTAAATGAGATGCTCCCTACCAGGTGTTGGGCGATGCCGGGCCGGGTCAGACAGACAGACAGATAGATAGTCGGAACGGGAACTTATATGACTACTTATATGAATTAAATGAGATGCTCCCCATCAGGGTCTGGGCGAAGACGGGCCGGATCAGACAGACAGACAGACAGACAGACAGTCGGTAACGGGAACGAGAACTTATATGACTACTTATATGAATTAAATGAGATGCTCCCCAAAAAGGACTGGGCGAAGCCGGGCCGGGTCAGCTAGTATTATATAAAGCAAAGCCAGCCGGAGTTCTAGTGACCACATCCCACATTGTGTGTATATTATATAAAGTAAAGCCAGCCAGACGTTCTGGTGACCACATCCCACATTGTGTGTATATTATATAAAGTAAAGCCAGCCGGAGTTCTAGTGACCACATCCCACATTGTGTGTATATTATATAAAGTAAAGCCAGATTACGTTCTAGTGACCACATCCCACATTGTGTGTATATTATATAAAGTAAAGCCAGCCGCCGTTCTAGTTACCACATCCCACATTGTGTGTATATTATATAAAGTAAAGCCAGCCGGCGTCCTAGTGATAACATCCCACATTGTGTGTATATTATATAAAGTAAAGCCAGCCGGCGTTTTAGTGATAACATCCCACATTGTGTGTATATTATATAAAATAAAGTCAGCCGTTCTAGTGACCATATCCCATATTGTGTGTATATTATATAAAGTAAAGCCAGCCGTTCTAGTGACCACATCCCACATTGTGTGTATATTATATAAAGTAAAGCCAGCCGTTCTAGTGACCACATCCCACATTGTGTGCAGTTTTATCTAAACATGTGGAGCCAGCACCATATACCCAACAAGCCTTAATACTTGAAGAAACGTTCTTCATATTGAAAACTACGCTCATATATATCTAATGCTGGCAGTTTTGTAAACAGCCCGTAAACAGAATAAACACTGGTTTGTTTCTACTTGCAGTAACCGACCTGACAGATAAAGTAGGCAGTAAGTTATATTATTGTGGTGCATTATTACAACTAGTAAATAAGTAAATATGTTATTTATTGTCAGTTTCATGATTTTAGAGTATTGTGTGAATCACCATGTAGGGATGTAACATCAATAGCATTAGATATGCGGATGATACGGTACTGATTGCAGACAAAGAGTAGGATCTGCAAAATTTAGTAGATTTGGTTATTGCACACAGTAAACAACTAGGGTTAAAATTCAATTGTAAGAAGTCACAGACTATGGTCGTCACAAGGAAGATGGTAATACCACAATGTAATATATAAGTAAATGGAAATATTCTAAAACAAGTGAATCGGTACAGTTATCTTGGAACAGTCATAACATCTGATGTGAGATGCTTTGAAGAGATTAGAACAAGAATCGTAGCCTTTTGCACGGATGGAAAATATACTAACCAGTACAAAGATGCCATATGCATCGAGAAAAGAAGAGTTGATGTGCTACATAGAACCAGCACTTTTGTATAGATGTGAAGCGTGGACGATGAGCAGACATCTCATACTGCTCGTAGAAAAACTAAGAAGATGAGCAGACAAGCTGGAAAAAAACAACATTTTATGCCTGTGGAAATGTTTTTTTCTGAGGGAAATACAATGGACAGACAGAAAAACCAGTGACCAAGTACTAGAAGAAACAAGCGAAAACAGCAAACTGATTAGAGAAATTAGAAGTAGACATTCAATGTTTAGACATGTTATGAGAAGAAATACATTGGAGATCTTGGTGACAACTGGCAAGATTGAGGTGAACAAAAAAAAAAAACGAACAAAGGGAATGAAGATTAGTAAATAAATGGATGGCTTGGCCACGTGGTATGGTCGAGACAAGAACACTGAGCTGATCCACGACACTGGTGATCGCGTCAGACTGCGAAACGTGACGGCCCATGCTTACCAGCATGGCACATGATGATGATGGCTGTAAGCCTGTCACAATGTTGTCATGTGTTTTAACAACCTCAACAGTATGCTATTAGACAAGGGAAATAATAGTAAACATCTGTAAAATAAAAGACAGTAACACTTGTTGAACTAAATATGTCTTTTCTGTCGTTCACTAACTTTGAACTCAAACATAGTCCATACGCCTGCTACTACTTCTAACGCACTGGACTGACTGTTGTATGTGGATTAGCTTTGACTTTTACCAGTGTCCCTCGCCATCAGGCGAACCAACTCCACATTATGAGGTTCTTGTAAGTTACGTCCCAAAGTCAAGGACGAGAAGTCAACAAAGTCGAACTTACAGGTGTAGTGTCTTATAAAATTGAATTGGAAATATATTCAGTAAAATATTTGAGAAAATAAATCATCTATTTGTTAAACCACATATCAGTGACTAAAACAATGTTCTCACTTCTGAACTACAACAGAGGAAACATCAGTTACACTCATGCCATAATCGCTCTCGGACAATTAACATAGAGCCGAAATCTGTACCGTTTCCATAACAAGAAGAACGGGCATTTTATTCTGACAGGACAGAGGAACCAGTGACCATGTCATCTTGGAGAAATGCAGAAAGTAGTATGTAGATCTACATAATTGTTTAGCAGACTGCTGTAAGGACTTCGACTGTGATTTGCATTAGAAATTGTAAAACATGATGGGAGAAATGGAGATGCAAGCATATGTGATTCACTTAATTGAATCATTTGGTCTTGAACAACAAGCTGCAGGACGAGTAGCGTGTGCAAAAGCAGGCTCGTGTTAGTTGAGAAAAGAGAAGTAAGGCATTGCTGCATTTTTTTGAAAAATATTTTTTTTTCTGCACCTGTTCGTTATCGCTGCAGGGTATATATTAAAGAACATTTAAAAACAAAATAGTATCAGTGAACATTATGGTACATTAAAAATGTGTGGAAATCCAATTCCAGACCTCATGTGACTTGATTTTCCTTGCAAATATTCTTAGAAATTGTAAGAGTTAATCTTTTCTGTGAAAAATTACAGCCATGGTGAAAATCAAACTGAAAAAGAAACTAATACTGTCAAAAACGAAACTACACGTCAAACAGAAAGCACAGTCAACAATAAAAAACCTTTTTGAAAAAGCTACGAACCATGATTGAATTGGCTCCAAAACAAAGAAGAAAAAATGAGGACTATTGAATAGAAACCAGACAGAAACTAGACATAGTGGTGTAGAAGATATCAATATAATAACCTTTATTACAACATTAGAAATTTATTGCCTGGCATATTTCGCTGCATCTCGTCAGGTACATACTGCAGAAATCACACAACTTACGTGAAATTAACTAGATAAATCCTTCAAGTTGAAATATACACAATTCTGCACAGTAATGTCGATTGTCTACCTCGGTAATTTTAAGCTGATTAACATGTCTTTCTGTTTACACAATTCTGGCTTGCGTTGATAGATCATAATTGCTTCTGCAAATTTTAACAAGCGAGTAGTTTGTGTTCTAAACAACACGCGAAATGCAGTGACTCTGGACACAACATGGCGACTGGCGACAATGTGCCTGCCGATTGAAGACGCCGGGAGCTTCCGGTGTGTCGGCTCCTCGTGGCTAGCAACTCCTGTGTGTTGTATCTTGTTGACCCATTGAGAAGAAACCCAGTCCAAGCTGGCCAACTTGAAGCGCACACACAGTTCTGCCTACTACGTCACCCAAGAATTGAGCTTGGATGGCTACTTGAATTTCACTAAATTCTGTACAGAAGCAGTGTACAAGGTGAAAATCGCAGAGAATGCTCGCCTCAACAAATCACTGAGCAATGAAAAGGTAACAACGTCAGTACTAGACAACCCAGATAAGTATGTGAGGAACTTATCGTCATACGTACTCAACAACATTGAAACAGAGGCCCTTGCATACGGATTAAAATTATGCATAAAGCCTAAACACATCAATCGTGTTGAGTCGCAAGCACAGTTTGAAAAGTTGTTTGATCAAGTCTCCAAGTTATCACCTACCTCTGCTGAGTCGGTCGGGTGGCTGAAGGCCAAACTGGTAGATTTAGAACACCAGTATCGCACAACACCCTCTAAACAGACGTGTCCGCTGACCAACGAACACCTTACTGCCTTAAAAGCGTTAAAGGCTAACAAAACCCTCGTCATACTGAAACCTGACAAAGGGAGCGGTACAGTACTGATGGACATGTCAGATTACCAGAGAAAAATGGATGTAATATTGTCAGACGAATCCAAATTCAGGATAGATCAAAAAGTAAACAAGTCGGAGGACCTGGATGCTATAATGAGGAAAGAGATCCAGTCACTTGTGAATGCGGGACTCATCAGTGAGGCCACTGCAAAAACGCTCACACCACGTGGCTCGCACACTCCTCAGATGTACGGTCTACCCATACTTCACAAGCCCGGCATCCCGCTAAGACCTATCCTGTCCATGGTTAACTCTGCACAACACCGAATGGCGAGATGGTTAGCCGAAATGTTAAAGCCAGTACGACAGTCCTTCGATCCAAAAATACTCAGAGATACATTCCAACTGGTGGAATTATTGGATACTATGGACATAAATAACAAACACATGGCATCCATGGATATAGCCTCCCTATTCACTAACGTTCCATTAGAGGAGACAGTGAAAATAATAAGGGGACGCACTCAAGACAAACAACTAAAATTAGGCATACCAACACCTATTCTGGAGAGGCTACTACTACTATGTACCGCCAACATCCAATTCAATTTTCTAACTAAGTCATACCGCCAAATTGACGGAGTGGCCATGGGGAGTCCTCTTGGTCCTATTCTAGCGGACATCCTCATGGCACACTTAGAAGAAAAGAGATCCTCAGACATCAACAACTTGGCCTTTTACCGGCGTTATGTGGACGATATACTAATTATCACCACAGACGAGCTACAAGCAACATCGTTTCAGGCCACAATGAACAAGACGCATAAAATCATCTCTCTATCTATGGAACACGAACACAACGAAGCGTTACCGTTCCTAGATATTCTAATGAGACGTAGAGCAGACGGCACAATTCAAAGATCGGTGTATTGCAAAGAAACATGGACTGGCCAATACCTAAATTTTCAGAGCTTCACACCTGTCCAGTACAAACGGGGCTTAGTACGGACCTTGTTTGACCGTGCTAGAAAGATATGCACCCAGGACACACTGACAGAGGAATTTGAAACTCTGAAGAATGTCTTAAACCTGAATGGGTACTCCACAGGATTTATAAAGCGCCATTGCCAACAGCCCAAACCCAAAGCAGACGTAACTACAGTCCCTAAACTCAAGGTATTCATCCAGCTAACCTTTCGAGGGGATGACGTAATGCAACATATACAAGACCGGCTTACTACAGCAGTAGGTCGAACATTCTGTGCGGCAACTCCAGTCATTAGATGTAAAACCGTACCCATTCCTACACCAACAGTCAAAGAGCCTGTTCCTCTGTACGCCACAAACAATTGTATTTACCAATTCACATGTAGATGCCAGGCCGTTTACATTGGTCGAACGGAGAGACAACTTAACAAACGGGTGTCAGAACACATATCTCAATGGGTCAACAAGATACAACACACAGGAGATGCTAGCCACGAGGAGCCGACACACCGGAAGCTCCCGGCGTCTTCAATCGGCAGGCACATTGTCGCCAGTCGCCATGTTGTGTCCAGAGACACTGCATTTCGCGTGTTGTTTAGAACACAAAATACTCGCTTGTTAAAATTTGCAGAAGCAATTATGATCTATCAACGCAAGCCAGAATTGTGTAAACAGAAAGACATGTTAGTCAGCTTAAAATTACCGTGGTAGACAATCAACATTACTGTGCGAAACTGTGTATATTTCAACTTGAAGGATTTATCTAGTTAATTTCTCGTATGTTGTGTGATTTCTGCAGTATGTACCTGACGAGATGCAGCGAAATATGCCAGGCAATAAATCGTGCAATCTATTGTTTGTGTCTTCGTTATTCAAATTCACTACGGGAAAACATTGTTTTGAACATTAGAAATCACATTTATGTAAAATATTCAAAGTTTCAACTCAGGCACTTGACTGGGATAGTAGGGGGCTGACATGGCTGTGTTTCAAATAGGGCAATTTGACAGAGTAGCATGTAAGCGAACACCAAGGTTTCAAATAGGGCAATTTGACAGAGTAGCATGTAAGCGAACACCAAGGTTTCAAATAGGGCAATTTGACAGAGTAGCATGTAAGCGAACACCAAGGTTTCAAATCAGACAATTAGACATAGACAATTGTGAACTCTAGCTTGGCGAATACCAACTTGAAAGAGAATACCGTAAGCGCTTATGGCAATGTTTCAAGAATAGTTTTACAAGGAACTGTGTGAGCGATGAAACCATAATTTCAAATAAGACACATTGACTGGACATGCTTGCTCGCCGTCCTTACCGATATGTCATGTGAGACAAACAGATATTGATAGAGTTTACTGAGTGAGAAACTGTACCGATTAAAACTGTGGGATGCCATCAGAATGTCACATGAAATGATTTGGCAGAGCACATTGTGGTCCATCTCTTGATCACATAAGGCATTTTTACCTGAAATACAATGAAATAGTGTGAGAACGTCAAATGAGATATAATCACGGCCAGGTTTCAATGTGAGATATTTTGATAGCGAGCAATGTGAGCGCCAAAGTCAACGTTTGACTTGAGTTGTCACAACGTGACTGGGATTAATGTGAGTTATAGCTTAAAGGCCTCATTAAAAAAAAAATAACATAGAAATCAGTGACCTTCTACTTTCCAAACTAAACATAAATATAGTATTAGCTTTCGTATAAGTAATTCTTGAATGTACAAAAGAAAATTGCTTATTACTTCTTTTATTACTATCTGTAGCTGCGGGTAAGTGTAATTGTTGTTGGACGTTGTTAAAATTTCAACATAAGCCCGCCTTCTGTCTTTTGTGAATATTATGATTTAAGATGTTTTTGTTATTTTGTTTTTATATGTGTGTGTGTGTGTGTGTGTGTGTGTGTGTGTGTGTGTGTGTGTGTATGTGTGTGTGAGAGAGAGAGAGCGAGAGAAAGTAACAGGGCTGCATTGTCTCTGAATACCTATTTAACAGACAATGTAATTCCATTATAGCCAATGAAGGAACAAATCAGTTTTATAAGCGTCGTTCATTTGAAACCCGTTCCAATGGCTTTATTACAAAAGCATGAAAGATACATTAACTGGTGTGGTAGAATTAAACAAAATATTAATTTTGAATGAATTGTGCACCATGGGTTGGTCAGAAGGAGTCGCCGTACGCATTCAGGCAAGCATCACATTGCTTACGTGGGCGGCGAATGCCGTCCGCAAAAAAGGATTTTGGGTGCTCATTGAAGGAAGTGTTTACCACGTTCATTACCTCTGCATCTATGTGAAATCGTTGCCCATAGAGAGCTGTTTTAGAGGTTCGAACAAATGGAAATCACATAGTGACAAATCAGGACCATAGGCTGGATGGTGCAGAATTTCCCACTTCTTCCAAACTATTGCTTTCTGCACATTTTTGTTCAAAATGCGGACGATCATTATCGTGCAACAAAATCACACCACGAGAAAGCATGCAGGGTCGTTTCTTCTTGATGGCTTTTTGCACTTTGTCTAGTGTTTCCAAGTAGTGGGTAGAGTGTATGTTGATACCTAGTTCTTTAAAGTTGGAAAACAATAGCCGTTCATTGTCAAAAAGTGCGCACAGCATAACCTTACAAGAGAAAACCTGTAACTTGAGTTTTTTTTGGCTGTTGGTGATCCGGAAAGCTTCCATTGCATGGTCTCTCTTTTGCTGCTCTGCTCAAAGGTGTGACACCATAATTCATCGCCTGCCACTATGCGGAAGAGAAATGCATCCCTCTCCACTCTGTAATGCAGCAAGTGGTTCAAACACCATCCCATGCGTTCCAGTTTTTGGTGGTCGGTCAACATCCGTGGTACCCACTGTGAACACACCTTCTGATATTGCAGTTTCTTACGAACGACCTTTTGAATTGTCCCATTTGACACATCAAATTCTTTCGATAGCGAACGTATGCTTTGACAACGGTTCATCTGCACTGCTGCATCAATTGTGACGATGGTTTTTTTCTGTTGCAACAATATGCGCTTGATTCGGTCGTCGAAGATCTGTCGTGAACTGACGTTCTTTCCGAAACATTCGTGCCCAGTCTGTCATTGTTGTCTTCGACACACATTTGTTACCGTACACTGCCTGCATTCTTCGATGAATGTCCACTGGTCGACAACCTTCAAATGAAAGAAACTGTATCACCGCTCTTTGAGTTTCTTTGGACGGAATTTGGATCAACCCGGCCATTTTCTCAACAGTCAGAAACAGAACCAATGCATCATGGGAAGATAAGCTCTTGCACTTTTATTCATTGGTCAGTACTTATCACATGACAATAACATTTATTATGTTCTACGTAAGCAAATACGCGCTTTTCGGCACGAATGGATTTTAAATGAACGCTCCTAATAATTCATTGGCGAGAAATAAATCAGGGCTGCATTATCTCCCCACTAGTGTTTACATTGATTGCAGCATATTATATGAGAAACATGAGAAATTACGAGAGCAATGACAATTGTGATCCATTTATAATAAGTAAAATTCATTTCCAGAACACACATTTGCATTGTGTGTATACATTGTGTGTATAGTATATACAGTAAAGCCAGACGACGTTCTAGTGACCACATCCAACATTGTGTGTATATTATATAAAGTAAATCCAGCCGACATTCTAGTGACAAGTCACCTGAACAAGTCAAGAAGCCTGATACGGGGGAAAATGGCACGTCACAAGAACACAAAAAGACACGTGGCAACCAAGACTTGCAGCGTAGGAGCCGACAAGAAGAAGAACGTGGAGATCCTGACTGCGAGCTGTAACAGAGAACCTGAAACTACAGCGACTACTGAAGCCACAACCAGGGAGATCGTCGACAGTCCACCACAGACATGAGCCAAACCTACTGAGAAGCAGAGAGAGGAGAAAGACACCATAGTCGGAAACACCGACTCACTGACAAGCAAGTGGGTTGTCAAGCGTATCCAAGTGGAGTTATCAGACGAAGAAATCATGAAGCAGCTTCGAGAAGAGAATCTAAACATCTGATTCTTGAAGGTGAAGCGGCTCCTCACTTACTCCAAGATTCCCACAACCTTGGCGGTGGTGACGACAGAGAGCAGCGAGATTCCGATCACAGTATCAATAAACAAGAGAATACAGCAACCAGAGAGATTCATCACAAAGATCACCCGATGTTCCAGATGTCAGAGGGCCGGCCACAGCAGAGCAGCATGTCGCAGTAAGACGGAAATCTGCCGGTACTGCGCCGATAACCACGCCTTCAAGGAGTGTCCGCTGGTCAAGCTGGACACGGACTTCAGAACACCCAACAACAAACGAAAGTGCCCCAACTATCTAGGCAAGCATGGAGCTAGATACTTGGGCTGTCCGTACCTGCAACAACACAGAGACACCTTCAAGATCGCAATTACCACAAAGACACCATTCAAGGAGGCAATGCGGAGGGGCGAGAAGACAGGGGTATAGCACGAGCTGAAAGAGATCAAAAGCAAAAGCAGATAGACGAGTTGAAGAAACAAGTCAACTCACTGCTGACGCCGACTCCAAAAAGCGACAACAAGAAACTACTGGCGGAAATGAAAAAAAGATCTATCAAAACATCAAGCAAGAAGTGGAACACATGGCACTGATAAAGAAGGAGAACGAAGAAATCCTACAAACCATTAAATCAGAGCGAGGACTACAAAAAGCTGAAATGGAACTTTTCCAAAACAAACCAACAGAAGCCATACAAGAAACCACAGAGAAACCGCAATATAAAAACCAAGAGAACGAGCTTGAACCGCAAGCTACAGCCAGCTGCCCAACCGCGACGTTAGAGGCCGACAAGGGGAAACCAATATCTCGCCAGACACGCGAAGAAAGACAAGATGAGGACCCTGACGACGGCATGAATTGGCCTACAGAGGAACTTACCTTGGAGGAATTGGAGGAGTGCGTAGAAGTGGCAAAGAAACGGGCAAGGCAAGAGGGACTCGGGTACAAACAATTCATAAGGAGACAGTAAGAAAAAGGAAAGAAGATGCCCAAGAAAGTCAAGGGGATACAGATAGATTACCCAGAAATACTCTATGACTATGAGGCCGAACTTGAGTGCTATATAAATGACGGAGAGGCCGTCCCATGGCTGACCACGGAGGAAGCAATGGATAAACAGCAAGAACTCAAACGCGAAAGTGAAAAAAGGCGCAAGGAGGAAAATCGCATTGAAAAGCTTCTACAGGCAATACACAATCAAAGGAGGCAAAAATACAAAATAAAATGTTCTTATAAGGACTGCACCCAGCCAAGCCAGACGAGCCAGGAGCCTACACCAACAAAGAAAACCACAAGAGAAGACGAGCACACATGACATCCGCCGACCAATCCCCAGCTGAGGACACATACACAACCCAACATAATCAGTCCGAGATAGGACTCACTCGTAAGAACGCACAAGACAAGAATTAGGGTGAATGAACCCACAAATACCATGGACCTCAACAATAACCACAGTTGAAGAGGCAGGTTGAACGAGGCCGAATTTGGAATTTTTGTTTTGAAAATTGGAATTAGAATTGGAACGTTCTAGTGACCACATCCCACATTGTGTGTATATTATATAAAGTAAAGCCAGCCGGCGTTCTAGTGACCACATCCCACATTGTGTGTATATTATATAAAGTAAAGCCAGCCGTTCTAGTGACCACATCCCACATTGTGTGTATATTATATAAAGTAAAGCCAGCCGTTCTAGTGACCACATCCCACATTGTGTGTATATTATATAAAGTAAAGCCAGCCGACGTTCTAGTGACCACATCCCACATTGTGTGTATATTATATAAAGTAAAGCCAGCCGACGTTCTAGTGACCACATCCCACATTGTGTGTATATTATATAAAGTAAAGCCAGCCGTTCTAGGGACCACATCCCACATTGTGTGTATATTATATAAAGTAAAGCCAGCCGTTCTAGTGACCACATCCCACATTGTGTGTATATTATATAAAGTAAAGCCAGCCGACGTTCTAGTGACCACATCCCACATTGTGTGTATATTATATAAAGTAAAGCCAGCCGTTCTAGTGACCACATCCCACATTGTGTGTATATTATATAAAGTAAAGCCAGCCGTTCTAGTGACCACATCCCACATTATGTGTATATTATATAAAGTAAAGCCAGACGTTCTAGTGACCACATCCCACATTGTGTGTATATTATATAAAGTAAAGCCAGCCGTTCTAGTGACCACATCCCACATTGTGTGTATATTATATAAAGTAAAGCCAGCCGGAGTTCTAGTGACCACATCCCACATTGTGTGTATATTATATAAAGTAAAGCCAGTCGGAGTTCTAGTGACCACATCTCACATTGTGTTTATATTACATAAAGTAAAGCTAGCCGGCGTTCTAGTGACCACATCCCACATTGTGTGTATATTATATAAAGTAAAGCCAGCCAGACGTTCTAGTGACCACATCCCACATTGTGTGTATATTATATAAAGTAAAGCCAGCCGTTCTAGTGACCACATCCCACATTGTGTGTATATTATATAAAGTAAAGCCAGCCGTTCTAGTGACCACATCCCACATTGTGTGTATATTATATAAAGTAAAGCCAGCCGACGTTCTAGTGACCACATCCCACATTGTGTGTATATTATATAAAGTAAAGCCAGCCGACGTTCTAGTGACCACATCCCACATTGTGTGTATATTATATAAAGTAAAGCCAGCCGTTCTAGGGACCACATCCCACATTGTGTGTATATTATATAAAGTAAAGCCAGCCGTTCTAGTGACCACATCCCACATTGTGTGTATATTATATAAAGTAAAGCCAGCCGACGTTCTAGTGACCACATCCCACATTGTGTGTATATTATATAAAGTAAAGCCAGCCGTTCTAGTGACCACATCCCACATTGTGTGTATATTATATAAAGTAAAGCCAGCCGTTCTAGTGACCACATCCCACATTGTGTGTATATTATATAAAGTAAAGCCAGCCGACGATCTAGTGACCACATCCCACATTGTGTGTATCTTCTATATCTATAAAACAAAGTGTATGTATGTAAATATATATGTAAATATATATGTATGTCCTTTATTTGTTCGCGAACGGCCCATCCGATTGAGATGAAATTTTCTACACGCCTTCCTTTCATTCCAGAGCTGTCAACTGTCATAGTTTTTTTTCTTCTTCCTCCTCCTCCCTCCTCCCCCTCCCAAAATACGTACGTAAATATATTATGATGATGATGAAAGAATCCCCGAACCAAAACGCTAGGGAAAGGGAAGAAAATGACGTGACTACACAGAATCGTCACACGGCAATCATCATCATCAAGTGCCGTGCCGGCTGGCGTAGGCGTTCATGGCTCTCCGTAGATCTCAGTCTTTGGTTTTTTGGATCAACTCTGCTGCTGATATTCCTCCATGCCACGGCAATATCAATAACAATTCATCTTTTTATGTGTGAGGAAGTTATCTACAGTCGTGTAGAAGGGAAGAACTAGACGAGTATGAATTCGGAATGGCGAACTCTCTCCTCCTCTCTTCTCCTCCCTCCACCCTTCTCCTCTTCCTCCTCCCTCTCATCCCTCTCCCTCCTCCCTCCTCCTTCTCCCTCTTCCTTCTCCCTCTTCCTCTCCCCTCCTCCATCCTCCTCCCTCCTACTCCCTCCGCCTCCTCCCCCCTCCTCCCTCATCTTCCCTCCTCCTCCCTCTCCCTCCTCATCCCTCCTCCTCCTGCCTCCCTCCTCCTCCTCCTGCCTCCTTCTCCCTCATCATCCTCCCTCCTCCTTCTCCCTTCTTCTCCCTCTTCCCTCTTCCTCCTCCTACCTCCTCCCTCCTCCCTCTACCTCCTCCTCCTCCCTCCACCCTCCTCCTCCCTTCTCCTCCTCTTCCTCCTCCCTTTCCTTCCTCCTCCTCCTCCCTCTACCTCCTCCTCCCCCTACATCTTTCCTCCTCCCTCCTCCTCCTCTTCCACCTCCCTTTCCTTCCTCCCCTCCTCATTCTCCCTCCTTCCTCTCCCTCCTTCCTCCTCCTCCTTCCTTCTTCTCCCTCTGCCTCCTCCTCCTCCTCCTTCTCCTCCTCCCTCCTTCTCCTTCCTCCTCCTCCCTCTTCCTCCTCCACCATCCTCCTCCCTCTTCCTCCTCCTTCTTCCTCCTCCTTCCTTCTCCTCCCTCCTCCTCCCTCTTCCTCCTCCTCCCTCTTCCTCCTCCTTCCTCTTCCTCCTCCTTCCTCCTCCTCCCTTTTCCTCCTCCATCCTCCTCCCTCTTCCTCCTCTTTCTTCCTCCTCCTTCCTTCTCCTCCCTCCTACTCCCTCTTCCTCCTCCTCCTACCTCCTCCCTCCTCCTCCTCTCTCCTCCTCCCTTTTCCTCCCTCCTCCTCCTCCCTCTATCTCCTCCCTCCTCCTCTCCACTCTTCCTCCTACCCTCTTCCTCTTTCCCTCCCCCTCCTCCCTATTCCTCCTCCTCCCTTCACATTCCTCCTCCTCCCTCTTCCTCCTCCTCCCTCCTCCTCCTCATCCCTCCTTCTCCCTCCTCCTCCTTCTTCCTCCCTCCTCCTCCCTCCTCCCCTCCTCCTCCCTCTCCTCCTCCTCACTCCTCCTCCCTCTCCTCCTCCTCCTCTCTCCTCTTCCTCCCTCTACCTCCTCCCTCCTCCTCCCTTCACATTCCTCCTCCTCCCTCTTCCCCCTCCTCCCTCCTCCTCATCCCTCCTCCTCCCTTCTCCTCCTCCTCCTCCTCCCTCTACCTCCTCCTCCCTTCACATTCCTCCTCCTCCCTCTTCCTCCTCCTCCCTCCTCCTCCTCATCCCTCCTTCTCCCTCCTCCTCCTTCTTCCTCCCTCCTCCTCCTCCTCCCTCCTCCCCTCCTCCTTCCTCCTCCTCCCTCTCCTCCTCCTCACTCCTCCTCCTCCCTCCTCCTCCTCCCTCTACCTCCTCCCTCCTCCTCCCTTCACATTCCTCCTCCTCCCTCTTCCTCCTCCTCCCTCCTCCTCATCCCTCCTCCTCCTTCCTCCTCCTCTCTCCTCCTCCATCCTCCTCCTCCCTCCTCCTCATCACTCCTCCTCCCCCTCCTCCTTCTTCCTCCCTCCTCCTCACTCCTCCCCCTCCTCCTTCCTCCTCCTCCCTCCTCCTCATCCCTCCTCCTCCTTCCTCCTCCTCTCTCCTCCTCCATCCTCCTCCTCCCTCCTCCTCATCACTCCTCCTCCCCCTCCTCCTTCTTCCTCCCTCCTCCTCACTCCTCCCCCTCCTCCTCCCTCCTCCTCCCTCTACCTCCTCCTCCTCCCTCCTCCTCCCTCTACCTCCTCCCCCCTCCTCCCTTCACATTCCTCCTCCTCCCTCTTCCTCCTCCTCCCTCCTCCTCCTCTCTCCGCCTCCCTCCTCCTCCTCCCTCTACCTCCTCCCTCCTCCTCCCTTCACATTCCTCCTCCTCCCTCCTCCTCCCCTCCTCCTCTTCCCTCCTCCTCCTCCCCCTCCTTCTCCTCCTGCTCCCTCCTCCTTCTCCCTCTTCCTCCTCCCTCTTCCTTCTCCCTCCGCCTCCTCCCTCCTCCTACTCTCTCCTCCTCCTCCCTCTCCCTCCTCCTCCCTCTCCTCCTCCTGCTCCCTTCTCCTCCTGCGTTCTCCTCCTCCCTCCTTCTCCCTCCTCCTCCCTCTTCCTCCTCCCTCCTCCTCGCCTCCTCCACCACCCTACTCCTCCCTCCTCCTCCTAATCCATCCTGCTCCCTCCTATTCCTCCCTACTCCTCCTGTCTCCTCCCTCCTCCTCCCTCCTCTTCCCTCCTCCACCTCCCTCTTCCTCCTCCCTCCTACATTTACCCAAGACAGACAGACAGTCAGACAGATAGTGGGGAACGGGATCTTATATGACTACTTATATAATTTAAATGAGATGCTCTCGACCATGGGCTGGGCCGGGTCAGACAGACAGACAGATAGATAGATAGACAGACAGACAGACAGACAGACAGACAGACAGACAGACAGACAGACAGACAGACAGACAAACAGTCGGGAACGGGAACTTATATGACTACTTATATGAATTAAATGAGATGCTCCCCACCAGGAGTTGGGCGATGCCGGGCCGGGTCAGACAGACAGACAGATAGATAGTCGGAACGGGAACTTATATGACTACTTATATGAATTAAATGAGATGCTCCCCATCAGGGTCTGGGCGAAGACGGACCGGGTCAGACAGACAGACAGACAGACAGACAGACAGACAGATAGACAGACAGACAGACAGATAGTCGGTAACGGGAACGAGAACTTATATGACTACTTATATGAATTAAATGAGATGCTCCCCACCAGAGTCTGGGCGAAGCCGGGCCGGGTCAGCTAGTATTATATAAAGTAAAGCCAGCCGTTCTAGTGACCACATCCAACATTGTGTGTATATTATATAAAGTAAAGCCAGACGTTCTAGTGACCACATCCCACATTGTGTGTATATTATATAAAGTAAAGCCAGCCGTTCTAGTGACCACATCCCACATTATGTGTATATTATATAAAGTAAAGCCAGCCGGAGTTCTAGTGACCACATCCCACATTGTGTGTATATTATATAAAGTAAAGCCAGCGCGTTCTAGTGACCACATCTCACATTGTGTGTATATTATATAAAGTAAAGCTAGCCGGCGTTCTAGTGACCACATCCACATTGTGTGTATATTATATAAGTAAAGCCAGCCAGACGTTCTAGTGACCACATCCCACATTGTGTGTATATTATATAAAGTAAAGCCAGCCGGAGTTCTAGTGACCACATCCCACATTGTGTGTATATTATATAAAGTAAAGCCAGCCAGACGTTCTAGTGACCACATCCCACATTGTGTGTATATTATATAAAGTAAAGCCAGCCGGAGTTCTAGTGACCACATCCCACATTGTGTGTATATTATATAAAGTAAAGCCAGCCAGACGTTCTAGTGACCACATCCCACATTGTGTGTATATTATATAAAGTAAAGCCAGCCGACGTTCTAGTGACCACATCCCACATTGTGTGTATATTATATAAAGTAAAGCCAGCCGTTCTAGTGACCACATCCCACATTGTGTGTAGATTATATAAAGTAAAGCCAGCCGACGTTCTAGTGACCACATCCCACATTGTGTGTATATTATATAAAATAAAGCCAGCCGACGTTCTAGTGACCACATCCCACATTGTGTGTATATTATATAAAGTAAAGCCAGCCGACGTTCTAGTGACCACATCCCACATTGTGTGTATATTATATAAAGTAAAGCCAGCCGACGTTCTAGTGACCACATCCCACATTGTGTGTATATTATATAAAGTAAAGCCAGCCGCCGTTCTAGTGACCACATCCCACATTGTGTGTATATTATATAAAGTAAAGCCAGCCGGCGTTCTAGTGATAACATCCCACATTGTGTGTATATTATATAAAGTAAAGACGACCGGCGTTCTAGTGATAACATCCCACATTGTGTGTATATTATATAAAATAAAGCCCGCCGTTCTAGTGACCATATCCCATATTGTGTGTATATTATATAAAGTAAAGCCAGCCGTTCTAGTGACCACATCCCACATTGTGTGTATATTATATAAAGTAAAGCCAGCCGTTCTAGTGACCACATCCCACATTGTGTGCAGTTTTATCTAACATGTGGAGCCAGCACCATATACCCAACAAGCCTTAATACTTGAAGAAACGTTCTTCAGTATTGAATACTACGCGCATATATATCTAATGCTGGCAGTTTTGTAAACAGCCCGTAAACAGAATAAACACTGGTTTGTTTCTACTTGCAGTAACCGACCTGACAGATAAAGTAGGCAGTAAGTTATATTATTGTGGTGCATTATTACAACTAGTAAATAAGTAAATATGTTATTTATTGTCAGTTTCATGATTTTAGAGTATTGTGTGAATCACCATGTAGGGATGTAACATCAATAGCATTAGATATGCGGATGATACGGTACTGATTGCAGACAAAGGAGTAGGATCTGCAAAATTAGTAGATTTGGTTATTGCACACAGTAAACAACTAGGGTTAAAATTCAATTGTAAGAAGTCACAGACTATGGTCGTCATAAGGAAGATGGAAATACCACAATGTAATATATAAGTAAATGGAAATATTCTAAAACAAGTGAATCGGTACAGTTATCTTGGAACAGTCATAACATCTGATGTGAGATGCTTTGAAGAGATTAGAACAAGAATCGTCATGGCGAAGGTAGCCTTTTGCACGGATTGAAAATATACTAACCAGTACAAAGATGCCATATGCATCGAGAAAGAAGAGTTGATGTGCTACATAGAACCAGCACTTTTGTATAGATGTGAAGCGTGGACGATGATCAGACATCTCATACTGCTCGTAGAAAAAACTAGAAGATGAGCAGACAAGCTGAAAAAAAACAACATTTTATGCCTGTGGAAATGTTTTTTTCTGAGGGAAATACAATGGACAGACAGAAAAACCAGTGACCAAGTACTATAAGAAACAATCGAAAACAGCCACTGATTATAGAAATTAGAAGTAGACATTCAATGGTTCGGACATGTTGAGGAGAAATACATGGGAGATCCGTGTGAAACTGGCAAAGATTTAAGTGAACAAAAAAAACGAACAAAGGTAATGAAGATTAGTAATAAATGGATTGCTGGCCACTGTATGGTCGAGACAAGAACACTGAGCTGATCCACGACACTGGTGATCGCGCGTCAGACTGCGAAACGTGACGTCCCATTCTTACCAGCATGACACATGATCATGATGCTGTATGCTGTCACAATGTTGTCATGTGTTTTAACACCTCACCAGTATCTATTAGACAGGAAATGATTGTAAACATCTGTACAATAAAGACAGTAACCCTTGTTGAACTAAATATGTCTTTTCTGTCGTTCACTACTTTGAACTCCAACCTAGACCTACTCCTGCTACTACTTCTAACCACTGGACTGACGTTGTATGTGGATTAGCTTTGACTTTCCAGTGTCCCTCGCCATCAGGCGAACCACTCCTCCTTAGAGGTTCTTGTAATTTACGTCGCCACAGTCAAGGACGAGATTCAACAAGTCGAACTTACAGTGTAGTGTCTTATAAAATTGAATTGAAATATATTCAGTAAATATTTGAGAAATCTAAATCATCTATTTGTTAAACCTCCATATCAGTGACCTAAAAATGTTCTCACTTCTGAACTACAGCAAGGAGTCCCTCATTTACACTCATTCCTCGCTCTCGGAAATTAACATAGAGCCGAAAGCTGTACGTTTCATAACAAGAAGAACGGGCAATTTATTCTGACAGGACAGAGGAACCAGTGACCATGTCATCTTGGAGACATGCAGATAAGTATATGTAGATCTACATAATTGTTTAGCAGACTGCTGTAAGGACTTCGACTGTTTTGCATTAGAAATTGTGAACATGATGGGAGAATGGAGATTCAGCATTGTGATCACTCCTCAAATCATTTTGTCTTGAACTCCACATGACGAGTATCGTGTGCAAAGCAGGCTCGTGTTAGTTAGAAAAGAGAGTAAGCATTGCTCATTTTTTTTTACAATATTTTTTTTCTGGACCTGTCATTATCGCTGCATCATATATACTCCCAGACATTAAAAAACCAAAATAGTATCGTGAATTATCCCTACATTAAAAATGTGTGGACTATCCAATTCCAGACCTCTGTCCTCCATTTTCCTTGCAAATATTCCTTAAAAATCCCTCCCTTAATCTTTTCCCTGTGAAAAATTACAGCCATGGTGAAAATCAAACTGAACAAAGAAACTATACTGTCAAAACGAACTAACGTCAAACAGAAAGCACCTTCAACAATAAAAAACCTTTTTGAAAAAGCTACGAACCATGATTTGAATTGGCTCCAAAACAAAGAAGAAAATGAGGACTCCTTGACAAAAAACAGACAGGACTAACATATTGGTTAGAGATATCATATATACCTTTATCCTCCAACATTAGAAATCACATTTATGTAAAATATTCAAAGTTTCAACTCAGGCACTTCCTGGGATGTAGGGGGCTGCCATGGCTGGTTTCCATAGGCCTAATTTTGACAGAGTAGCATTTAAGCGAACACCAAGGTTTTCCTAGGCAATTTGACCTCCTATCCTGTAAGCGAACACCTCCTCCAATCAGACATTTAGACCTCCATTGTGAACTCTAGCTCCGCGATACCTCCTTGAAGAGAATACCGTAAGCGCTTATGTCAATCTTCCTCCTAGTTTTCCAGCTGTGTGGCGATGAAACCATCCTTCAAATAAGACTCCTCTCCCTGGACCATGCTTGCTCTCCGTCCTACCGATATTCTCCTCCTCCCTCAAACCATCTTCTCCCTCCTATTGAGTAGAAACTGTACCGATCCTAAAACTCTGCTCCCATCCTAATCTCACCTCCCTGAATTTGGCAGAGCACATCCTCCTCCTCTCTTGATCACATAAGGCATTTTTACCTGAAATACAATGAATAGTGTGAGAACGCAAATGAGATACAATCACGGCAGATTCAATGGGAGGGCCGGGTGATAGACGAGCAGATGTGACGACAAGACAGACAGACAGACAGACAGACAGACAGACAGACAGACAGACAGACAGTCGGGAACGGGAACTTATATGACTACTTATATGAATTAAATGAGATGCTCCCCACCAGGAGTTGGGCGATGCCGGGCCGGGTCAGACAGACAGACAGATAGATAGTCGGAACGGGAACTTATATGACTACTTATATGAATTAAATGAGATGCTCCCCATCAGGGTCTGGGCGAAGACGGACCGGGTCAGACAGACAGACAGACAGACAGACAGACAGATAGACAGACAGACAGACAGATAGTCGGTAACGGGAACGAGAACTTATATGACTACTTATATGAATTAAATGAGATGCTCCCCACCAGAGTCTGGGCGAAGCCGGGCCGGGTCAGCTAGTATTATATAAAGTAAAGCCAGCCGACGTTCTAGTGACCACATCCCACATTGTGTGTATATTATATAAAGTAAAGCCAGCCGTTCTAGGGACCACATCCCACATTGTGTGTATATTATATAAAGTAAAGCCAGCCGTTCTAGTGACCACATCCCACATTGTGTGTATATTATATAAAGTAAAGCCAGCCGACGTTCTAGTGACCACATCCCACATTGTGTGTATATTATATAAAGTAAAGCCAGCCGTTCTAGTGACCACATCCCACATTGTGTGTATATTATATAAAGTAAAGCCAGCCGTTCTAGTGACCACATCCAACATTGTGTGTATATTATATAAAGTAAAGCCAGACGTTCTAGTGACCACATCCCACATTGTGTGTATATTATATAAAGTAAAGCCAGCCGTTCTAGTGACCACATCCCACATTATGTGTATATTATATAAAGTAAAGCCAGCCGGAGTTCTAGTGACCACATCCCACATTGTGTGTATATTATATAAAGTAAAGCCAGTCGGAGTTCTAGTGACCACATCTCACATTGTGTGTATATTATATAAAGTAAAGCTAGCCGGCGTTCTAGTGACCACATCCCACATTGTGTGTATATTATATAAAGTAAAGCCAGCCAGACGTTCTAGTGACCACATCCCACATTGTGTGTATATTATATAAAGTAAAGCCAGCCGGAGTTCTAGTGACCACATCCCACATTGTGTGTATATTATATAAAGTAAAGCCAGACGTTCTAGTGACCACATCCCACATTGTGTGTATATTATATAAAGTAAAGCCAGCCGGAGTTCTAGTGACCACATCCCACATTGTGTGTATATTATATAAAGTAAAGCCAGCCAGACGTTCTAGTGACCACATCCCACATTGTGTGTATATTATATAAAGTAAAGCCAGCCGACGTTCTAATGACCACATCCCACATTGTGTGTATATTATATAAAGTAAAGCCAGCCGTTCTAGTGACCACATCCCACATTGTGTGTAGATTATATAAAGTAAAGCCAGCCGACGTTCTAGTGACCACATCCCACATTGTGTGTATATTATATAAAATAAAGCCAGCCGACGTTCTAGTGACCACATCCCACATTGTGTGTATATTATATAAAGTAAAGCCAGCCGACGTTCTAGTGACCACATCCCACATTGTGTGTATATTATATAAAGTAAAGCCAGCCGACGTTCTAGTGACCACATCCCACATTGTGTGTATATTATATAAAGTAAAGCCAGCCGCCGTTCTAGTGACCACATCCCACATTGTGTGTATATTATATAAAGTAAAGCCAGCCGGCGTTCTAGTGATAACATCCCACATTGTGTGTATATTATATAAAGTAAAGACGACCGGCGTTCTAGTGATAACATCCCACATTGTGTGTATATTATATAAAATAAAGCCAGCCGTTCTAGTGACCATATCCCATATTGTGTGTATATTATATAAAGTAAAGCCAGCCGTTCTAGTGACCACATCCCACATTGTGTGTATATTATATAAAGTAAAGCCAGCCGTTCTAGTGACCACATCCCACATTGTGTGCAGTTTTATCTAAACATGTGGAGCCAGCACCATATACCCAACAAGCCTTAATACTTGAAGAAACGTTCTTCATATTGAATACTACGCGCATATATATCTAATGCTGGCAGTTTTGTAAACAGCCCGTAAACAGAATAAACACTGGTTTGTTTCTACTTGCAGTAACCGACCTGACAGATAAAGTAGGCAGTAAGTTATATTATTGTGGTGCATTATTACAACTAGTAAATAAGTAAATATGTTATTTATTGTCAGTTTCATGATTTTAGAGTATTGTGTGAATCACCATGTAGGGATGTAACATCAATAGCATTAGATATGCGGATGATACGGTACTGATTGCAGACAAAGAGTAGGATCTGCAAAATTTAGTAGATTTGGTTATTGCACACAGTAAACAACTAGGGTTAAAATTCAATTGTAAGAAGTCACAGACTATGGTCGTCATAAGGAAGATGGAAATACCACAATGTAATATATAAGTAAATGGAAATATTCTAAAACAAGTGAATCGGTACAGTTATCTTGGAACAGTCATAACATCTGATGTGAGATGCTTTGAAGAGATTAGAACAAGAATCGTCATGGCGAAGGTAGCCTTTTGCACGGATTGAAAATATACTAACCAGTACAAAGATGCCATATGCATCGAGAAAAGAAGAGTTGATGTGCTACATAGAACCAGCACTTTTGTATAGATGTGAAGCGTGGACGATGAGCAGACATCTCATACTGCTCGTAGAAAAACTAAGAAGATGAGCAGACAAGCTGAAAAAAAACAACATTTTATGCCTGTGGAAATGTTTTTTTCTGAGGGAAATACAATGGACAGACAGAAAAACCAGTGACCAAGTACTAGAAGAAACAAGCGAAAACAGCAAACTGATTAGAGAAATTAGAAGTAGACATTCAATGTTTAGACATGTTATGAGAAGAAATACATTGGAGATCTTGGTGACAACTGGCAAGATTGAGGTGAACAAAAAAAAACGAACAAAGGGAATGAAGATTAGTAAATAAATGGATGGCTTGGCCACGTGGTATGGTCGAGACAAGAACACTGAGCTGATCCACGACACTGGTGATCGCGTCAGACTGCGAAACGTGACGGCCCATGCTTACCAGCATGACACATGATGATGATGGCTGTATGCCTGTCACAATGTTGTCATGTGTTTTAACAACCTCAACAGTATGCTATTAGACAAGGGAAATAATTGTAAACATCTGTACAATAAAAGACAGTAACACTTGTTGAACTAAATATGTCTTTTCTGTCGTTCACTAACTTTGAACTCAAACATAGTCCATACGCCTGCTACTACTTCTAACGCACTGGACTGACTGTTGTATGTGGATTAGCTTTGACTTTTACCAGTGTCCCTCGCCATCAGGCGAACCAACTCCGAATTATGAGGTTCTTGTAATTTACGTCCCAAAGTCAAGGACGAGAAGTCAACAAAGTCGAACTTACAGGTGTAGTGTCTTATAAAATTGAATTGGAAATATATTCAGTAAAATATTTGAGAAAATAAATCATCTATTTGTTAAACCACATATCAGTGACTAAAACAATGTTCTCACTTCTGAACTACAGCAGAGGAATCATCAGTTACACTCATGCCATAATCGCTCTCGGACAATTAACATAGAGCCGAAAGCTGTACCGTTTCCATAACAAGAAGAACGGGCATTTTATTCTGACAGGACAGAGGAACCAGTGACCATGTCATCTTGGAGAAATGCAGAAAGTAGTATGTAGATCTACATAATTGTTTAGCAGACTGCTGTAAGGACTTCGACTGTTTTGCATTAGAAATTGTGAAACATGATGGGAGAAATGGAGATGCAAGCATATGTGATTCACTTAATTGAATCATTTGGTCTTGAACAACACAGGACGAGTAGCGTGTGCAAAAGCAGGCTCGTGTTAGTTGAGAAAACAGAAGTAAGGCATTGCTGCATTTTTTTTTTGTAATATTTTTTTTTCTGCACCTGTTCATTATCGCTGCAGTATATATACTACAGAACATTTAAAAACAAAATAGTATCAGTGAACATTATGGTACATTAAAAATGTGTGGAAATCCAATTCCAGACCTCATGTGACTTGATTTTCCTTGCAAATATTCTTAGAAATTGTAAGAGTTAATCTTTTCTGTGAAAAATTACACCCATGGTGAAAATCAAACTGAAAAAGAAACCAATACTGTCAAAAACGAAACTACACGTCAAACAAAAAGCACAGTCAACAATAAAAAACCTTTTTGAAAAAGCTACGAACCATGATTGAATTGGCTCCAAAACAAAGAAGAAAAAATGAGGACTATTGAAAAGAAACCAGACAGGAACTAGACATAGTGGTGTAGAAGATATCAATATAATAACCTTTATTACAACATTAGAAATCACATTTATGTAAAATATTCAAAGTTTCAACTCAGGCACTTGACTGGGATAGTAGGGGGCTGCCATGGCTGTGTTTCAAATAGGGCAATTTGACAGAGTAGCATGTAAGCGAACACCAAGGTTTCAAATAGGGCAATTTGACAGAGTAGCATGTAAGCGAACACCAAGGTTTCAAATAGGGCAATTTGACAGAGTAGCATGTAAGCGAACACCAAGGTTTCAAATCAGACATTTAGACATAGACAATTGTGAACTCTAGCTTGGCGAATACCAACTTGAAAGAGAATACCGTAAGCGCTTATGGCAATGTTTCAAGAATAGTTTTACAAGGAACTGTGTGAGCGATGGAACCATAATTTCAAATAAGACACATTGACTGGACATGCTTGCTCACCGTCCATACCGATATGTCATGTGAGACAAACAGATATTGATAGAGTTTATTGAGTGAGAAACTGTACCGATTAAAACTGTGGGATGCCATCAGAATGTCACATGAAATGATTTGGCAGAGCACATTGTGCGTCCATCTCTTGATCACATAAGGCATTTTTACCTGAAATACAATGAAATAGTGTGAGAACGTCAAATGAGATATAATCACGGCCAGGTTTCAATGTGAGATATTTTGATAGCGAGCAATGTGAGCGCCAAAGTCAACGTTTGACTTGAGTTGTCACAACGTGACTGGGATTAATGTGAGTTATAGCTTAAAGGCCTCATTAAAAAAAAATAACATAGAAATCAGTGACCTTCTACTTTCCAAACTAAACATAAATATAGTATTAGCTTTCGTATAAGTAATTCTTGAATGTACAAAAGAAAATTGCTTATTACTTCTTTTATTACTATCTGTAGCTGCGGGTAAGTGTAATTGTTGTTGGACGTTGTTAAAATTTCAACATAAGCCCGCCTTCTGTCTTTTGTGAATATTATGATATAAGATGTTTTTGTTATTTTGTTTTTATATGTGTGTGTGTGTGTGTGTGTGTGTGAGAGAGAGAGAGAGAGAGAGAGAGAGAGAGAGAGAGAGAGAGAGAGAGAGAGAGAGAGAGAGAGAGAGAGAGAGAGAAAGTACCAGGGCTGCATTGTCTCTGAATACCTATTTAACAGACAATGTAATTCCAGAATAGCCAATGAAGGAACAAATCAGTTTTATAAGCATCGTTCATTTGAAACCCGTTCCAATGGCTTTATTACAAAAGCATGAAAGAAACATTAACTGGTGTGGTAGAATTAAACAAAATATTAATTTTGAATGAATTGTGCACCATGGGTTTGTCAGAAGAAGTCGCCGTACATTTTCAGGCAAGCATCACATTGCTTACGTGGGCGGCGAATGCCGTCCGCAAAAAAGGATTTTGGGTGCTCATTGAACGAAGTGTTTACCACGTTCATTACCTCTGCATCTATGTGAAATCGTTGCCCATAGAGAGCTGTTTTAGAGGTCCGAACAAATGAAAATCACATGGTGACAAATCAGGACCATAGGCCGGATGTTGCAGAATTTCCCACTTCTTCCATATTAATGCTTTCTGCACATTTTTTTTTCAAAATGCGGACGATCATTATCGTGCAACAAAATCACACCACGAGAAAGCATGCAGGGTAATTTCTTCTTGATGGCTTTTTGCACCTTGTCTAGTGTTTCCAAGTAGTGGGTAGAGTGTATGTTGATACCTAGTTCTTTAAAGTTGGAAAACAATAGCCGTTCATTGTCAAAAAGTGCGCACAGCATAACCTTACAAGAGAAAACCTGTAACTTGAGTTTTTTTTTGGCTTTTGGTGATCCGGAAAGCTTCCATTGCATGGTCTCTCTTTTGCTGCTCTGCTCAAAGGCGTGACACCATAATTCATCGCCTGCCACTATGCGGAAGAGAAATGCATCCCTCTCCACTCTGTAATGCAGCAAGTGGTTCAAACACCATCCCATGCGTTCCTCTTTTTTGTGGTCGGTCAACATCCGTGGTACCCACTGTGAACACACCTTCTGATATTGCAGTTTCTTACGAACGACCTTTTGAATTGTCCCATTTGACACATCAAATTCTTTCGATAGCGAACGTATGCTTTGACAACGGTTCATCTGCACTGCTGCATCAATTTTGACGATGGTTTTTTTCTGTTGCAACAATATGCGCTTGACCCGGTCGTCGAAGATCTGCCGTGAACTGACGTTCTTTCCGAAACATTCGTGCCCAGTCTGTCATTGTTGTCTTCGACACACATTTGTTACCGTACACTGCCTGAATTCTTCGATGAATGTCCACTGGTCGACAACCTTCAAATGAAAGAAACTGTATCACCGCTCTTTGAGATTCTTTGGACGGAATTTGGATCAACCCGGCCATTTTCTCAACCGTCAGAAACAGAACCAATGCATCATGGGAAGATAAGCTCGTGCTCTTTTATTCATTGGTCAGTACTTATCACATGACAATAACATTTACTATGTTCTACGTAAGCAGATACGCGCTTTTCGGCACGAATGGATTTTAAATGAACGCTCCTAATAATTCATTGGCGAGAATTAAATCAGAGCTGCATTATCTCCCCACTAGTGTTTACATTGATTGCAGCATATTATATGAGAAACATGAGAAATTACGAGAGCAATGACAATTGTGATCCATTTATAATAAGTAAAATTCATTTCCAGAACACACATTTGCATTGTGTGTATACATTGTGTGTATAGTATATACAGTAAAGCCAGCCGACGTTCTAGTGACCACATCCAACATTGTGTGTATATTATATAAAGTAAATCCAGCCGACATTCTAGTGACAAGTCACCTGAACAATTCAAGAAGCCTGATATGGGGGAAAATGGCACGTCACAAGAACACCAATTGACACGTGGCAACCAAGACGTGCAGCGTAGGAGCCGACAAGAAAAAGAACGTGGAGATCCTGACTGCGAGCTGTAACAGAGAACCTGAAACTACAGCGACTACTGAAGCCACAACCAGGGAGATCGTCGACAGTCCACCACAGACATGAGCCAAACCTACTGAGAAGCAGAGAGAGGAGAAAGACACCATAGTCGGAAACACCGACTCACTGACAAGCAAGTGGGTTGTCAAGCGTATCCAAGTGGAGTTATCAGACGAAGAAATCATGAAGCAGCTTCGAGAAGAGAATCAAAACATCTGATTCTTGAAGGTGAAGCGGCTCCTCACTTACTCCAAGATTCCCACAACCTTGGCGGTGGTGACGACAGAGAGCAGCGAGATTCCGATCACAGTATCAATAAACAAGAGAATACAGCAACCAGAGAGATTCATCACAAAGATCACCCGATGTTCCAGATGTCAGAGGGCCGGCCACAGCAGGGCAGCATGTCGCAGTAAGACGGAAATCTGCCGGTACTGCGCCGATAACCACGCCTTCAAGGAGTGTCCGCTGGTCAAGCTGGACACGGACTTCAGAACACCCAACAACAAACGAAAGTGCCCCAACTATCTAGGCAAGCATGGAGCTAGATACTTGGGCTGTCCGTACCTGCAACAACACAGAGACACCTTCAAGATCGCAATTACCACAAAGACACCATTCAAGGAGGCAATGCGGAGGGGCGAGACAGCCACGGGTATAGCACAAGCTGAAAGAGATCAAAAGCAAAAGCAGATAGACGAGTTGAAGAAACAAGTCAACTCACTGCTGACGCCGACTCCAAAAAGCGACAACAAGAAACTACTGGCGGAAATGAAAAAAAGATCTATCAAAACATCAAGCAAGAAGTGGAACACATGGCACTGATAAAGAAGGAGAACGAAGAAATCCTACAAACCATTAAATCAGAGCGAGGACTACAAAAAGCTGAAATGAAACTTTTCCAAAACAAACCAACAGAAGCCATACAAGAAACCACAGAGAAACCGCAATATAAAAACCAAGAGAACGAGCTTGAACCGCAAGCTACAGCCAGCTGCCTAACCGCGACGGCCGAGGCCGACAAGGGGAAACCAATATCTCGCCAGACAGCCGAAGAAAGACAAGATGAGGACCCTGACGACGGCATGAAGTAGCCTACAGAGGAACTTACCTTCGAGGAATTGGAGGAGTGCGTAGAAGTGGCAGAGAAACGGGCAAGGCAAGAGGGACTCGGGTACACAGAATACATAAGGAGACAGGAAGAAAAATGAAAGAAGATGCCCAAGAAAGTCAAAGGGGATACAGATAGATTACCCAGAGATACTCTATGACTATGAGGCCGAACTTGAGTGCTATATAAATGACGGAGATGCCGTCCCATGGCTGACCACGGAGGAAGCAATGGATAAACAGCAAGAACTCAAACGCGAAAGTGAAAAAAGGCGCAAGGAGGAAAATCGCATTACACAATACAAGGAGGCAAAAATACCAAATAAAATGTTCTTATAAGGACTGCACCCAGCCACGCCAGACGAGACAGGAGCCTACACTAACAAAGAAAACCACAAGAGAAGACGAGCACACATGATAGCCGCCGACCAATCCCCAGCTGAGGACACATACACAAACCAACATAATCAGTCCGAGATAGGACTCACTCGCAAGAACGCACAAGACAAGAATTAGGGTGAATGAATCCACAAATACCACGGACCTCAACAATAACCAAAGTTGAAGAGGCAGGTTGAACGAGGCCGAATTTGGAATTTTTGTTTTGAAAATTGGAATTAGAATTGGAACGTTCTAGTGACCACATCCCACATTGTGTGTATATTATATAAAGTAAAGCCAGCCGGCGTTCTAGTGACCACATCCCACATTGTGTGTATATTATATAAAGTAAAGCCAGCCGTTCTAGTGACCACATCTCACATTGTGTGTATATTATATAAAGTAAAGCCAGCCGGCGTTCTAGTGATAACATCCCACATTGTGTGTATATTATATAAAGTAAAGCCAGCCGTTCTAGTGACCACATCTCACATTGTGTGTATATTATATAAAGTAAAGCCAGCCGTTCTAGTGATAACATCCCACATTGTGTGTATATTATATAAAGTAAAGACAACCGGCGTTCTAGTGACCACATCCCACATTGTGTGTATATTATATAAAGTAAAGCCAACCGTTCTAGTGACCACATCCCACATTGTGTGTATATTATATAAAGTAAAGCCAGCCGTTCTAGTGACCACATCCCACATTGTGTGTATATTATATAAAGTAAAGCCAGCCGTTCTAGTGACCACATCCCACATTGTGTGTATATTATATAAAGTAAAGCCAGCCGTTCTAGTGACCATATCCCACATTGTGTGTATATTATATAAAGTAAAGCCAACCGTTCTAGTGACCACATCCCACATTGTGTGCAGGTTGATCTAAACATGTGGAGCTAGCACCATATACCGAACAAGCCTTAATACTTGAAGAAACGTTCTTCATATTGAAAACTACGCGCATATATATCTAATGCTGGCAGTTTTGTAAACAGCCCGTGAACAGAATAATCACTGGTTTGTTTCTACTTGCAGTAACCGACCTGACAGATAAAGTAGGCAGTAAGTTGTATTCTTGTGGCATATTATTACAATTAGTAAATACGTAAATATGTTATTTATTGCCAGTGTCGTCATTTTAGAGTATTGTGTGAATCACCATGTAGGGATGTAACATCAGTAGCATTAGATATGCGGATTATACGGTACTTATTGCAGACAAAGAGTAAAAAATGTTTTGCATATCCTTTACAGGACATCGCTGTCAACATCAGCATCTTTCAGCTGTATGTTGATTTCTTGGCAAGATTACGCTCAGTAGTTTGCCATTGCTTTCTGAGCGGCCGGCTCAGTTATCCCGCAAGTCACCAGCGGGGGTCGAACCGCCTCAGCTCTCGCCCTGCTACGAGACTCTGCGTGATAAACGGGATTGCGGAGAAAGTGTTGTAACCCCTCGGCCAGAGAGCCCAGCAGACAAAGAGTAGCATCTGCAAAATTTAGTAGATTTGGTTGTTCCACACAGTGAACAACTAGGGTTAAAATTGAATTGTAAGAAATCAGACTATGGTCGTCAATAGGAAGATGGAAATACCACAATGTAATATATAAGTAAATGGAAATATTCTAAAAAAGTGAATCGGTACATTTATCAGGGAACAGTCATAACATCTGATGTGAGATGCTTTGAAGAGATTAGAACAAGAATCGTCATCGTGAAGGTAGCCTTTTGTACGATGGAAAATATACTGACCAGTACAAAGATGCCATAAGCATCGAGAAAAAGAGTGTTGAGGTGCTACATAGAACCAGCACTTTTGTATGGATGGGAAGCGTGGAAAATGAGCAGACAAGCTGGGGAAAAAAACACAAAAAAAAAACATCTGATGGTTGAGGAAATGTGATATCTGAGCGAAATACAATGGACAGGCAGAAAAACCAGTGACTAAGTACTAGAAGAAACAAGCGGAAACCGCAAACTGATTAGGGAAATTAGACGTAGACTGTCAATGTTTGAACAGGTTAAGAGAAGAAATACATTGGAGATCTTGGTGACAACTGGCAAGATTTAGGTAAACAAAAAATAAATGGGGGAATACAGATAAGTAAATACCTGGATGGCTTGGCCACGTGGTATGGTCGAGACAAGAACACTGAGCTGATCCACGATTCTGGTGATCGCGTCAGACGGCGAAACATGACGGCCCACGCTTACCAGCATGACACATGATGATGATGGCTGTATGCCTGTCACAATGTTGTCATGTGTTTTAACAACCTCAACAGTATGCTATTAGACAAGGGAAATAATTGTAAACATCTGTACAATAAAAGACAGTAACACTTGTTGAACTAAATATGTCTTTTCTGTCGTTCACTAACTTTGAACTCAAACATAGACCATACGCCTGCTACTACTTCTAACGCACTGGACTGACTGTTGTATGTGGATTAGCTTTGACTTTTACCAGTGTCCCTCGCCATCAGGCGAACCAACTCCACATTATGAGGTTCTTGTAATTTACGTCCCAAAGTCAAGGACGAGAAGTCAACATTTTAGCCTAACTTACTGGTGTAATACCTTATAAAATTAAACTGGAAATATATTCAGTAAAATATTGGAGAAATGAAATCATCCATTCGTTGAACCGCACATCAGTGATTAAAGTAATGTTATCACTCCTGGACTACTAGCAGAGGAAACGACAGTTACACTGATGTCATCGTCGCTCTGGGACAATTACCAGGGGTGGTGTCTTCACCCTCATAACCATCTTGGAGAAATGCAGAAATTAGTATGTAGATCTACATTCTTGATTTGTAGACTGCAGTAAAGACGTCGACTGTGTTAAGCATCAGAAATTGTGAGAGAAATGGAGATGCAAGCATTTGTGATTCACTTAACTGAATCAATTGGTCTTGAACAATAAACTGCTGCAAGTAGCGCGTGAAAAAGCAGACACGTTTTAGCTTAGAAAAAGAGAAGTAAGACATTGCTGCGTTTTTGTTATTTGGCTGTGCCTGTTCAGTATCGCTGCAGCATGTATAATAATAATTTTTAAAAAATAACAAAATATGACATCGGTGAATATTATAGTGCATTCAAAATATGTGGAAACCCAATTCCAGACCTCAGATATGTATGTACATATATGTATGATTTCCTTGAAAATAATTCTTTGAAATTTGAAGAGTTAATCTTTACTGTGAAAAGATACACCGATGTTGAAAATTGATTTTCAAACTGAAAAAGAAACTAATACTGTCCAAAAAACGAAACGACACGCCAACTAAAACGCACTGTCAAATAAAAACCTTGAAAAAAAAAAAACAACAACCATGAACCATGATTGTATTGGCTCCAAAACAAAGAAGAAAAAATTGAGGACTATTTAAAAGAAGCCAGACAGAAACTAATCATAGTGGTGTAGAAGATATCAATATAATAACCGTTATTACAACAATAGACATTTATGTAAAATATTCAGTTTCAACTGAGGTACTTGACTGGGATAGTTGGAGCTGCCATGGCTGTGTTTCAAATGGGCAATGTGACAGAGGACCATGTAAGAGAACACATAAAGGTTCCAAAGCAGACATTTGGACAGAGACCATTGAGAACTGCACCTTAGCTAATTAAGCTGAGGTTATTTGGAAGAGAATACCATAAGCGCAATGTTTCAAGCGATACAGTTCTACAAGCAACAGTAAGAGCGATCAAACCATAATTTCAAATAAGACACATTGACTGGACATGCTTGCCGTCCATAACGATAATTAAGTGAGAAAAACATACATTTAAAACTGTCAGCATCCATGATAGAGTTTATAAAGTGAGAAACTTTACCGATTAAAATTGAGCGATGCCATCATAATGTCTTATTAAATGATTGTCAGAGCACATTGTGCGTCCATCTCTTGATCAAATAAAATATGTTTACATGAAACACAGTGAAATAGTGTCAAAATGTCAAATGAGATATAATCACGGCCAGGTTTCAGTGTGAGACAGTTTGATAGAGAGCAATGTGTGCTACACGGCCAGGTTTCAGTGTCAGACAGTTTGATAGAGAGCAATGAGCGTGCACACGACCAGGTTTCAGTGTGAGACAGTTTGATAGAGAGCAATGTGAGACAGTTTGATAGAGAGCAATGTGAGACAGTTTGATAGAGAGCAATGTGAGACAGTTTGATAGAGAGCAATGAGCGTGCACACGACCAGGTTTCAGTGTGAGACAGTTTGATAGAGAGCAATGTGAGACAGTTTGATAGAGAGCAATGTGAGACAGTTTGATAGAGAGCAATGTGAGACAGTTTGATAGAGAGCAATGTGAGACAGTTTGATAGAGAGCAATGTGAGACAGTTTGATAGAGAGCAATGTGAGACAGTTTGATAGAGAGCAATGTGAGACAGTTTGATAGAGAGCAATGTGAGACAGTTTGATAGAGAGCAATGTGTGCTACACGGCCAGGTTTCAGTGTGAGACAGTTTGATAGAGAGCAATGAGCGTGCACACGACCAGGTTTCAGTGTGAGACAGTATGATAGAGAGCAATGTGAGACAGTTTGATAGAGAGCAATGTGAGACAGTTTGATAGAGAGCAATGAGCGTGCACACGACCAGGTTTCAGTGTGAGACAGTATGATAGAGAGCAATGTGAGACAGTTTGATAGAGAGCAATGTGAGACAGTTTGATAGAGAGCAATGTGAGACAGTTTGATAGAGAGCAATGTGTGCTACACGGCCAGGTTTCAGTGTGAGACAGTTTGATAGAGAGCAATGTGAGACAGTTTGACAGAGAGCAATGTGAGACAGTTTGATAGAGAGCAATGTGAGACAGTTTGACAGAGAGCAATTTGAGCGCACACGGCCATATTTCAGTGTGAGTAATCAGTGACCTTTTAACTAAACATAAATATAGTATTATCTATCATATAAGTAATTCTTCAATATACGAAACAAAATTGTTTATTATTTCCTTAAATATTATCTGTAGCTTTGGGTAAGTGTAATTGTTGTCGCACATTATTAAAAGCATAATATAAGACCACCTTTTGTGTTTGTGAATGTCATGATTTCACATTATGTTGTTATATATATATATATGGTTTAACAATTAGCAAAAAGAAGACAGATTATGTCACAAGGTGAACATGGGGTACCATCAATCTTTATTGACGACGCCGAACTAGAGGTTGCAGACCATTTTACATATCTAGGATCAGTGGTAAATAACAAATTATCCCTAGATCAGGAAATCAACATCCGGATTGGTAAGGCAGCAACAACAATGAACAGGTTAAGAAAAAGAGTCTGGGAGAACAGGAAGCTTACTGCCAAAACAAAAGTCCTTGTCTATCAAGCCTGTGTCCTTAGTACTCTTCTTTATGGCAGTGAAACCTGGACAACTTACTCACGCCAAGAGAACAACTTAAACAGCTTTCATATGCGGTGTCTGCGAAGAATTCTTGGCATTAAGTGGCAAGACAAAATCACAAATACTGAAGTATTGGAAAGATCAGGTTGTGTGGCGGTTTATTCCATGTTTAGTCTTCGTAGACTTAGATGGATAGGACATGTTAGGAGGATAGCTGATGGTAGAAAACCAAAGGACATCTTTTTTGGTGAATTACAGATAGGTAAGAGATCTCAGGGTCCACCTCTACTACGATACAAAGATGTGTGGAAGCGGGACATGAATGATACAGGCATTGATAATGCACATTAATACTACGTACGTCAACATTTACTGACAACGATAACGTCTGGACATAACGTCAACTTTTTGTTCCACACGTCATATTGGACCAAAGGAGTCAACCCAAATATTGCACAAGGCCAGTATATGTTATTGTTGGTTAATGTGTTATTGTTGATAAATGAGGTGCCTATTATTTAAGTAAATTAATTCAAAAATAGATAGTGGGAGCGGTTGGAAGAGCGTTTCTACATTAAACAAGGACACTTGTGGTGGCAACACATAATTGTTATCTTGTGTTAAGTGTAGTAGTAAGTTCTATAAAAGTACTATTGTCTTTTATGAAAGAAAATATCTAGTTACGTCACTCGTCTAGTATTATATATTCTTTATACTGAATATATTTCTTATATTATTTTCTGTTATTTACAGATAATAACACTTCAGATATATAGATAGCAAGAAGTTACTGAATTTCTGTATTGTTCAAGTTTACAGTGCTGTTGAGTTACAGTTCACATTTTGTTCAACAGTTGTTATATTGACTGTCTTATCTGAATTGAACATATTTACATTTTGTATTGTTCTATCATATTTCAGCAAAATAAATTGTTACACAGGTAGGACAAGATGTCGACACTACAATATTTCACGGAGTTGGGTGAGAAGAATGGATTGGCTGGAGCAGAACTTAGGAATTGTGTCATACAGGAATTTAGAGCTCAGGCTGCACGTGAGAGGATGGAACGACAGGAAAAACTGGCAACAGAGCAACTTCAAGCTACGCGTGAACGACAAGAACGAATAGCCCTGCAACGCGAACGAATAGAGTCTAGAGAAAAAGAAATAGCTTTGGAACGCGAACGAATGGTGGCTAAGGAAAAAGAGTTAAAGGCAAGACAGATAACAGTAGAGACAGAAATCAAGCACAAACGACTCGCACTTGAAAATGAGAATCTTGCAAAGGAAACAATGTGGAAGGAGCGTATAAGACAAATGTATGAAATAAAAGAAAATAATCACACAAGTAAAGTATGTGCTACAGTAGTGAAAGAACCAAACGCCAGAGATTTCGTTCAGAAAGGAACTATAGAACACAAGTCTAACGAAACACTTACAAGTACAAATGCCCAAATCGAAACAACACAAGAAGAAGAAGAAGAAGAAGAAGAAGAAGAAGAAGAAGAAGAAGAAGAAGAAGAAGAAGAAGAAGAAAAAGAAAAGACGCAAATAGAACAGGGTACATCAACGGTAGACATGCATGATACAATGATACTGAGTGATAGCATAACGGTAATTAATTGCAAATACCAAGATTTGCACAAAGTCAACGAACCCAAACATGAAGAAACAACTGATACTCAAAAACAGATGAAACGTGATTATATGTCGTTAAATGACATCTTTTTGAAACATGCTAAAAAGAGAATAAAACTTACACGCTTTGGTTGTTACACACAAAAGTTACATGCACAACAAGCGGGGAAACATAGTGTAAACGGGTTCATACAAACAAAAACGCATATCATAAACATGCACACAGAAGTGAAGAAGCATAGCACAAAAGGCAAGAGAGGTATTACATACATACGCACAGAAGTCAAGAAGTGTGTCACAAACGTACATACAGAAGTAATTAGGTGTATTATACACAATCACGCTGAAGTTAAACAGCATGTCACTAACAGATACACACAATCAAAGAAATACGTTGCGTGCGGCATTACAATTATCCATTCACAAGTTAAAAGAAGATACACAAGACTGAAAACAATTACATGGTTCCAATCAACAAAGTTACCATATACAAATATTGGCATGCGTGCAAAAGAGAGATTCTACAGATTTGAAACAAAGAAAGAAAGAAAGAAAATGAATAAAAGGACGAATAAAAGAAAAGAATAACAAGAAAAATAAAATGGGATGAATGTGAAAGTGTTAGGTTCATGTCAACACAGTACACCACAGACACATTAGGGTCTTATTACTTAGTTATCCCAGATGTCACTGTGTAAAGTTATACTTGTCAGAATTGTTCTCACTATCTTTCTTCACTTAAGTGTGTAAAAATATGTTGGTTCTCTATTCTACAGATAATTGTTCGTAACTATGTCGTTATTAGAGAACTTAATAATTTTATGAAGAGTATTTGATTTAAATATTTATTGTATGTCTGATTTATTATCTTAGAAATCTTGAATCTTTGAGATATGAGTCTTCACAAAACTGTAGGATCTACAACTCAATTATAATCTTGCCGATATTTTAAATCAATGATAAATATTTTATTCAATTTATTCAATCCTAGTTTATTATAGTTGTTTGTTCATAGAGTGTTTGGAAATATGTGTTTGATAGCACCGAATTTACTGGCAATACACACACAGATCAACAATTACATATTATTATTGCAAATAGATAGTTTAAGTAGTTAGATACTTCTGTCAATATATGATTTTGACAGGATGATAAGAAAATGTACATGGAGAGGAACCGATGAGGCATGGAGAACTTTGAGAACTTTGACTTGTGTGACTTTTCTCCTGTGTCGAGTTTTCACTTGGATGGTTTGTGACTGGGTGTAACTACTTTAAAGGAAAACCGGTGAACACGTATTGTGATATGAATGAACATTGTATAATATTAGTATGTGTATATAGAGTTAATTTAATGAATTGTGATAATAGTTGATTAGTTAACGTAGTTAGATTAAATACTATGTTAGTATAGTTATATTTTGATCATTGATCGTCAGTTATTATTGCCAGTCTTGTGGAAGTCATTGTGTCTACACTGCTATGTGTCAGGTTAATTCTCTTGATGTAAAGAAAAAAAAATGATTACATCATTTTAAAAGGGAGGGGGGCATACTGCCACATGGCGTTTAGACAGAATGACGTCATCGGAATAGGCGGGTGAAAAGGAGAACGTCAGTAGATAGCAACGGGAGAGGCGGTGATGGTGATTTTTCGAACAAGGACGTGTTTTTCTAAGGATCTGTGTGAGGTGACCTCTGGACGCGATGATATGAGCGTGAGACAGCTATGAGTCAGGAGAGGGATCTGTTGATGATGATACCGCAGTGAAGTAACCGGGCGGAAAAACCTAGAGTGAAATTACAACTTAAATGGAATCAGTGGATCAGGGCGTCAAGCAGAGCGCAGTAGACTGAACACTCATCGGTGGATTAGTAAAGTAGGCGCCGACCCTGTCTATAGGGGTCAACCTACAGGTCTACGTGAGTTTAATGTTCACATGTCTGCCACGGAATAAACTTCTGGTAGCGCTTTGAGATCTTGACTTGTGCCGTTGATTATCATTGTATTCAAGGTAAGGACGCAAATTAATTCCTCGTCCTTCGTTGCTGTTTTGCATTATTACGAGTTGAGTCGATACCTCGACGGTTGCCGGTGTAGGCACTTCGAGGCACCAGCGTGGTGGATCAGCTCAGTGTTCCTGTCTAGGATTGACTTATACAAAACAAGCTTAACGTACTCTGCAGCTCAGCTGTGGAACAATCTTCCACAAGAAATAAAAGACATCACCAATCCTTATTCATATAATCGCAAATTACTCGAACACTATCTCAGTACGGATTACCTTCCCCCATAATAATAGTGATAATAATAATAATAACAAAACCCTAGTATAACAGTCAGTCCCCTTTTGGTAGGCCAGTATATTCCACATGGCTAATAGGTTTCTGACCATTATCTAATATTACTGTGTCGTGTAGTTTTGATGTTCGCATTTTGCCAATGCTTTTATAATGCATAAGTTTTATATTGTTGCTGTTCTCTGTTAGCCTTGAATGATGTGTGAATGAAATAATGTATGGAAGAGAGTGATAGAAGGGCAGAATGTTAGACGGGCCTGCGTGCCCAATTCTTAACCCTTTGAAAATAAAGTTTGTTTGTTTGTTTGTTTATTTGTTTGTTTGTTTGTTTGTTTTGTCTCGTCCATGCCATGTGGCCAAGCCATCCAGGTATTTTCCTCTCGGTCTTCCTCTTGGTCTGTTTCCTTCGATCTTGCCAGTTGTCACTAAGTTCTCCAATCCATTTCTTCTCATAACATGTCCAAAATATGTTGACTGTCTACGTCTAATTTTTCTAATCAATTTACGATTTTCATTTGTCTCATGTAGTACTTGGTCATTGGTGTTTCTGTCTGTCCGTGGTATTCTTTGCATTTTCCTCAGAAACCACATCTCTACAGCCATCAGATGTTTTTCAGCTTGACTGCACATTGTCAAAGTTTCACATCCATACAAAAGAACAGGCTCTATGTATCCCCTCAACACTCTTTTTCTCGTTTCAATTGACATCTTTTTATTGGTCATAATGTTTTTTTTATCTTGCTAAAGGCTGCTTTCGCCATGGCGATTCTTGTTCTAATCTCTTCAAGGCATCTCCCATCAGATATTATGACTGTTCCGAGATAATTGTACCGATTCACTTGTTGAAGAATATTTCCATTTACTTGTTTATTACATTGTGGTACTTTGTTCTTCCTAGTGACGACCATAACCTGCGTCTTCTTACAATTTAATTCCAACCCCAGCTGCTCACTGTGTACCACAACTACGACTACTAATTGTTGTAGATCTTGTGCATTGTCTGCAATCAATACTGTATCATCTGCATATCTAATGTTATTGATGTTTCGTCCTCCAATGCTGATTCCATTTATATCTTCTACATTTCTGAAAATATTTTCACTGTATAGGGAAAAAAGATCTGGAGACCTTAAACATCCCTGCCTAACACCTCTCTTAATAGGTTGATAGTGTCACACTGCATTATCAATACTTATGGCAACTTGTTGTTTCCAATATATGTTTTTATAAGTCTAATGTCTTTCCCATCGATTTGTAGATCTGCAAGCATATCTACCACGTTGACATGTCTAACTCTATCAAAAGCTTTTGTGTAGTCAATAAAGCAAAGGTGTATATCCTTTTTTACTTCTATAGCACGTTCAATAACTGTTCGCAGCATATACACAGCATTTACTGTACCCTTTCCTTCTACAAACCCACATTGTTCTTCCCCTGTTTCAGGTTGTACATTCTTCCTCACTCTTTGCATGATAATTCGTAGCAAAATCTTTGTGATGTGACTCATTATACTAATTGTTCTATGTTGATCACATTCCAAGGCTCCTGATTTCTTTGGGATTCCAATAAATACAGAGTTACATAATTCAGAAGGTATATCTCCAGTATCATATAATGTGTTCAGCAGTCTGGTGACTTGCTCTAGTCCAAATTCTTCTAAAGCTTTAATTATTTCTGTTGTGATATTATCTGCACCGGGGGCCTTGCCAGCTTTCATATGCTTAAGAGCATTTCGAACCACCATCTTAAAAATTGACGGCCCTTCATTATTAAATCTAATATCATACTGTTCCTCTCTGTTATCATTATAAAGGTTTGTCACATAATCTGTCTATACATGCATAATCTGATCTTTTTCTATTATGATTTCTAGATCTTTTTCTATTATGATTTCTCTTTATCCCGCATCTTTATCTTCACAAATATCTTCAATCAGGCCATCCCTCATCTTTATCTTCACAAATATCTTCAGTCATGCTATCTCTCATGTTTATCTTCACGAATATTGTCAACTCTCAATCTTCTATATGTCGTATTCATGTTCACGCATCTCTCAAAGCTTGCCGTCTATGTCTTCATACATAGCTTAAAACATTATATCCATCGACATTACCTTTACTTATATTTTAAATCATTGTATACCTTTACCGATATCCTAAATCATTCTGTTCGTCGACGCTACTTTTACAGATATCCTAAATCATTCTGTTTGTCTACATTACTTTAACACATACCTTAATTCGTTCTATTCGTTGACATTACATCTACAGATATTCGTAATCATTCTATTTGTCGATACTATCTTTATAGATATCTTAAATAATTCTATTTGTCGACATTATATTTACATATATCTTAAATCATACTTTCAATTGAAATTACCTTCACTAATAGCTTCAGTGATTCTATTATATTTAAGAATATGTATTCATTTTCAGAAACTAAATCAACTGAATAAATTGTGGAGTGGGACAGATAGAACTACACAAAATTATATTTTTAGGAGCATGCATCATTCCCATTGCAACATACGCCTGCGAGACCTGGACACTTACTAAAGCTGAACAGTGCTTAAATGCCTTTGAATATAAATGTTAACGATGGGTTCTAAGAATATCTTGGATACAGATAAGAACAAATGCATACGATAAGAAATAAAAAGTTAAGAAGGTTAGCTACTTAAAGACGATACAACAAAGAAAATTGAAATATTTTGGTCACTTGAAACGTCATAAACGTTTGGAGAAAACAATTATAGAGTATATGCCAGGAAAGAGAGCAAGATGAACTTCAAAGATAAAATTGGTGCAGGATGTGGCAGTTCATCTCCAGATGGGTGTATCGGACGCGGCACATCTTGCTTATGACCGAGAAGTTTCCCGCAAGGTTGTTATGGGAACGAGGTTGTGCAGAAGACATGCTACTGAATGAATAAATGATTCTATCTGTCGACTTTACCGTCACAAATATATTCAGTGATTATATCTGTCGACATTACCTTCACTAATTTTTTTTAAATCAGGCTATTTACCGTGTACCATAAAGACGACTATACACATGGAAAAGCCCTGTTATGAAAATACGCAACCAAATTGACTACATACTTATTAATAAAAGATTTAGGAATGTATTATTTAATGTAAAGACAATGCCTGGTGCTTACGGTAATAGTGATCATGTACCACTATGTGGACAAATAAAATTAAGATTAAAGAGAGGGGAAAAAATGGTTAAGAACTTGAGACTTAATAAAGAGGTTGTGATAGTAGATAAAGAAATTCAAGAACAATAAAGAGTGACTGTGAAAAATAGGTACAATGCAATAGCTAAAATACAGAGTATAAATGATCAATGGGAAATGTTAAGGGACTCCATTCATCAAACTAGCAAAGAAATATTACCGAAGAGAAGCCAAAAAACTAAGAAAAAATGGATGAATGAAGAAATCTTATTGCTGGTGGACAAAAGGAAACAGAATAAAAATGACAAACAAGAGTATACTAAGGTAAATAAAAACATAAGAGATAAATGTGTGAAGGCAAAAGAAAGTTGGTTAAACGAGCAATGCAAACAAATTGAATTAAATTCCATTAAAGATAAAAAAAAGTATGCACAGACAAATCAGTGAGCTCACAGGAAGAAAAATAAGAATAAATACAGGGTGTTTGAAATCACATACAGGAAATATATTATTGGAGGAAGGTGCTATAATGAAGAGGTGGAATGAGTATATAAGAGAATTATATAATGGAAAAAGGGAAGAATTAACAGAAGAAAGTAACTTAGAATGCCCACCTATTCTAAAAGAAGAAGTCGCTGACGCTATGAAACATATGAAGAAAAGAAAAAACAGCTGGGCCAGATGAAATCACAGTAGAAGAATTAGAAGTATTGGGAGAATTTGGGTAGATATATTAACCAAAATGCTAAATGATATTTACAACAGTGGATATTTACCGAGCGATGAGGTAAAATCTGTATTTATAGCAATACCAAAGAGACCAGGAGCAATTGAATGTGCAGATTTTGGTACAATTAACCCCATAAACCATGTCACTAAGCTTCTACTCAGAATTATAATGAGAAAAACAAGAAATAAAATAAAAATGGGAATTAGTGAAGAATAGTACTGTTTTATGGAAGGAAAGGGTACAAACAATGCAATATATATATTACGAACACTAATAGAAAGGTCAATAGAGAAACAGAGGGACATATATTTATGCTTCATAGATTATACTAAGGCATTTGATAAAGTAAAACATGATGAGTTGATTAAAATGTTGGAAGATATCAACATTGATGGGAAAGATTTAAGAATAATAAAGAATATATACTGGAACCAAGTAGCAGCAATTAAAATGGGAAATAAAGAGGGTAGTTACGAACAGATAAAGCTAGGAGTACGACAGGGGTGTGTCTTGTCACCCGATCTCTTCTCCCTGTATAGCGAAGTAATAATGAGAGTGATCAAAGAGAAGCCAGGAATACTAATCGGAGGATATAATATAAACAATATACGCTATGCAGATGACACAGTATTGGGGGCGGATAATGCAACAGACCTACAACAATTATTGGACATTGTAGTATCAGAGAGTGCACAGAAAGGACTCTCCTTGAATATCAAGAAAACAGTAACAATGGTGATATCAAAGAAAATGGGGACACCAAAATGTGACATAGAAATAGAAGGGGAAATTCTCAACCAAGTGGATAATTTTAAATACCTAGGGGCACTTATAACATCGGATGGAAGATGTACAACAGAGATTAAGAGCAGAATAGGGCAGGCAAAAGCCGCATTTCAGAAAATGAAGAGTATCTTATGCAATAAGTCGCTATCAATGAATGTAAGAAAGAGAGTGCTAAAATGCTATATAGAACAAGTTTTGCTGTATGGCAGCGAATCTTGGAATGTAAATGAACAAATTAGGAAGAACTTAGAAGCAACAGAGATGTGGTTTTTAAGACGAATGTTGCGAATTCCTTGGACTGCCAGAGTAACTAACCACGATTGCTTGAAAGAGGCTAATGAAACTAGAGCACTATATACAACAATAAGAAAGAGACAAACAGCTTTCTTTTGTCATGTGATGAGAAGAGAGGCATTGGAGAACATCGTGACAACTGGAAAGATCGAGGGGAAGAGAGGCAGAGGCAAACCAAGAGAAATGATGCTGGACGGATTGAGACGGTGGCATGGAGGAATATCATCAGCAGAGTTGATCCAGAACACCAAAGACCGAGATCTGTGAAGAGCCATAAACGCCTACGCAAGCCGGCACGGCACGTGATGATGATGATGATTTGCCGTGTCATGATATAATTGTTTGGTGTTTGTAATTACCTGTTTAACTGTGAACGCTTTAAATATGCTTCTGATATTTTAAACAACAAGCTGCCATAAAGATTGATAATGAAGTAGGTCAACATCAGACTATTAAGAGAGGTGTGAGACACAGACGTGTGATTTTTCCAGATTTGTTTTCACCCTATACATTGAACACGTTTAGAAATGTAGAAGATATGAGAGGAATCATTATTGATGGACACACAATCAATAATATTAGATATGCAGATGACACAGTATTGATTGCAGACAATGAACAGGATCTGCAACATTTAGTAGATGCGGTTATTGTACGCGGTGAACAGCTAGGGTTAAAATTATATTGTAAGACGACATATATTATGGTCGGCATTAAGAAGAAAGAAACACCACTATGCGATATATGGGAGAATGGAAACATTCTTAAACAAGTGAATATCATTGACATATAGAAAAACCAATGTACAAGTCCTCATTCATTCATTCATTCATTCATTCATTCATTCAGTAGCATGTCTTTTGTAGAACCTTGCTCCCGTAACAACCTTCCGGAAACCTCTCGATCATAAGCAAGATGTCCCGCCTCCGATACACCCATCTGGAGATCATCCGCCACATCCTGCACCCATCGTCTCTTTGGCCTTCCTCTTCCTCTCTTAAGTGATCAAAATATTTCAATTTTCTTTGTTTTATCGTCTTTAATAGCCAACCTTCTTCAATATTCAGCTCTTGAATTATGGATGCATGTGCTCTTGTCTTTACCCACGATATTCTTAGAACTCGTCTACAACATTTATATCCAAAGGCATTCATGCGCTGTTAAGCTTGTTTAGTAAGTGTCGAAGTGAACAAGTCCTGCAATAAGCAAATGAACACCGTAAACTGATTAGAGAAATTAGACATTGACAGTCAACATTTTGTGGGCACGTTATGAGAAGGGATAAAACTAGAGAATGTGGTGACAAATGGCACGATTGAGGGGAAAAGAACAAGGCGAAGGCAGAGAAGTAAATATCTGGATGGCTTGGCCACGTGGCATGATCGAGACAAGAACAATGATGAGCATGTATTACATGGGACTTGATATTCTCGGCACCAGCTGAATGAACCATAAGTCTGGTCTGCAACCGGCATGAATGCACTAGCTAAATGAAACATAGATCTGATCTACTATTGATACTTCTTCTGATAGTCCATGCCGGGTGGCGTTAATGATTGTGGCTGTCCGCAACCTTCTACCTCTTGTGCAGCTGGTAATTTCTATTACTATAGTTCCTTCATGCCGTGATGGCAAACTTCCCAGGATCTTCTCTCTTGGTTTCCTTTGCTTCTTCACCCCTCCAGCCTTCCAGTTGTAACGACATACTCTGGTCTTCTCCTTCTTGTCATAAGCCCACAACATGTGGATTGGTGTCTTCTGATGCTAGTATCCACTCCGTTTGTCAATTAACTTCTTTCAATATATTTTTATTGTTCTGTCAATCCATCCACAGTGTTCTCACCACGCTTGTATAAAACTACATGCCCGCAGCTTCCACACAATCCCTCACGTGACTGCTAGTTGTCCATGTCAGTCGATACCCCTACTAACATGTCTGTACGTATCACTGTTGACAGAATTCACTGAGAACAAGATCCCGCCGCAGTAAACACTGAGGTCAAAGCGCCAGTTCATAAAAAAAAACACACACACACACACAGAAGAAGGCGATACTGTGGTGTTTACAGTTGACTCTGTGGACCGGAGCAAGGAAAGTGTATGGACATTCTCAGCAGCTCAAGATGCACAACTGTCAAGGAAGCAAGTGGTGCCTTTTGCAATGTCAAGAAGCTGCCTCACGAGACAAACAATAATTGTAGCCAAAGCCCTGAACTGACTCGGCGCGTGAAAGCATTCACACACTTCTGCGAAACGTCAAGTTTAACACTTGTATAAATACAAGGGGGATTCAAATGAAAACCTTACATGATTTTGTGAAAATATTCTGAAAAAGTAAAAAACAAATGTATCACTCTTCGGTATAGTCACGACTGCGTTCAATGCATGTCCTCCATCGCCGATAAAATGCTTTACGTATTGTAGAAAAATATTCTCTTGGTCGAGAGTGTAACCATTCTGGGGTCACTACTAGATGTTCCTGACCCGAAATATCACGCCGTTTTGAAACTTCCTATTCGTCTCATAAACTTGCTGGACTGACGGGCATGCATCGCAATACTGGACCTTCATCCGCGGATAAGTGTTTATAGGTTTAACCCCTTCACTGATAAAATAAATAGAATAACAGAACGCTACTCCTCCTTGGTGCAAGTCAAATGTGAGGCTGCAATATGCAAACTGTATTATGACGTCATAGTGTACATCACCACCGTGATGACACCACCCTTGACATTCTTAATAAAAATATGGACAGGTTACAAGACAACTGCATGGTTATTGTAATTTCTATCACACTATTTAGGGTGTTTATTTGCAGCCCACTCATACTATCTTGACGAACTTAACAAAAGGCGCCGATTCTTTCTTATGCCAGACAACAATATTAATGTAAATAAACAGACAACAGACAAGACAACATCTAAACCAGGTTTGACAATTTAAACAAGTGGTCGTGTCCTGAGTTGGACTGTATTCCACAGAAACATGGCCGTCACACCTCTGTCTCTCATTAAAAGAAACAAATAACAAAAGGGGATCAGGAAGAGACAATTCAAATACCAGAACGACTGCAGACGAGTTCTTTTATTATTATGAGTACATACACACATCATCAGAGTCGCTAGAGTTAGTTTGTTGCGTGCTCTGTACAGGACATTACACTTTTGTGATTTACTAGATAATGTTTGGTCAGTAGATTGCCATTGATTAAGGAATGACATCAACCTCGTATTATCGAAATCAACGTAAAGTGGCCTGCTTCAAAGTCTCTCCCGGCTGTTATCGAACCCTCGCTAGGTATGACGGGAAATTATGAAAGTGCGCAGCTCACTATTCCCTAAGCTATAGCGCCTGAAATCGGCGTCCTTGCAAGGGGTTATAGGTCAAAGTTGACAGATTACATAGTCATCAAAACTCACCGCAGATGAGGACATACGCATTGTCTACATAATCTCCTTACACTGCCAGTTCAACTCAACTGTTATCTCTGCCCATACCAATACCCACAACCAGGTGTATTGCGCATGAATCTACGGCTCCGTGGTGTTACAGACGCAGTTCGTGATCCCGTATACCCGCGTTCGAAACACAGCTGCGGAGGATTTAGCAGCATAACACGTTGCGTTGGTTTTTTTACGAAATGGTATGGCTGCCGGTCGTTCATAAAGCAATGGCAAACTACTGAACGTAAACTTGCCAAGAGATCACAACAGCCAAAAATGGTGGTGTTAACTGCAACGTCCTGTAAGGATATACAACTAACTTAACTATGCCAAAACGACGCTACTATATGTTGTGTAATTCACTATTCTAATACCTTAATGAGCTTGGATTAATTAGCTCAACCTGCTATGGCACGTATCAGCCCTGTATTCATCAACACTTCATTAATATACATCATTTTAATTGTATCCAGACCACACCAACAAACTGCTTAAGTCCTCGACATTCTACTGCTGTATCAGATTATCTAATCTCAGATTAGGCCGTTATCTTGTCCAGATGATACAGTATGGCCAAACCTACTCATGCATGACCGCCTTGCCTTAACCTGGCTTCTCTTCTACCAGGTTTGCCTGTTGTCACTAAGTTTCCAAGTTCCATTCTCCCATAGCATGTCCACAATATCTTGTCTGTCCATGTCTAATTGCTCAGAGATTTTACGGTGTTCATATGACTCAATCCTGTTTCTCTCCTTCCATGGTATGTCCACAATATCTTGTCTGTCCATGTCTAATTGCTCAGAGATTTTACGGTGTTCATATGACTCAATCCTGTTTCTCTCCGTCCATGGTATGTCCACAATATTATGTCTGTCCATGTCTAATTGCTCAGAGATTTTACGGTGTTCATATGACTCAATCCTGTTTCTCTCCGTCCATGGTATGTCCACAATATTATGTCTGTCCATGTCTAATTGCTCAGAGATTTTACGGTGTTCATATGACTCAATCCTGTCTCTCTCCGTCCATGGTATGTCCACAATATTATGTCTGTCCATGTCTAATTGCTCAGAGATTTTACGGTGTTCATATGACTCAATCCTGTCCTCTCTCCGTCCATGGTATGTCCACAATATTATGTCTGTCCATGTCTAATTGCTCAGAGATTTTACGGTGTTCATATGACTCAATCCTGTTTCTCTCCGTCCATGGTATGTCCACAATATTATGTCTGTCCATGTCTAATTGCTCAGAGATTTTACGGTGTTCATATGACTCAATCCTGTTTCTCTCCGTCCATGGTATGTCCACAATATTATGTCTGTCCATGTCTAATTCCTCAGAGATTTTACGGTGTTCATATGACTCAATCCTGTTTCTCTCCGTCCATGGTATGTCCACAATATTATGTCTGTCCATGTCTAATTCCTCAGAGATTTTACGGTGTTCATATGACTCAATCCTGTTTCTCTCCGTCCATGGTATGTCCACAATATTATGTCTGTCCATGTCTAATTCCTCAGAGATTTTACGGTGTTCATATGACTCAATCCTGTTTCTCTCCGTCCATGGTATGTCCACAATATTATGTCTGTCCATGTCTAATTGCTCAGAGATTTTACGGTGTTCATATGACTCAATCCTGTTTCTCTCCGTCCATGGTATGTCCACAATATTATGTCTGTCCATGTCTAATTGCTCAGAGATTTTACGGTGTTCATATGACTCAATCCTGTTTCTCTCCGTCCATGGTATGTCCACAATATTATGTCTGTCAATGTCTAATTGCTCAGAGATTTTACGGTGTTCATATGACTCAATCCTGTTTCTCTCCGTCCATGGTATGTACACAATATCTTGTCTGTCCATGTCTAATTGCTCAGAGATTTTACGGTGTTCATATGACTCAATCCTGGTTCTCTCCGTCCATGGTATGTCCACAATATTATGTCTGTCCATGTCTAATTGCTCAGAGATTTTACGGTGTTCATATGACTCAATCCTGGTTCTCTCCGTCCATGGTATGTCCACAATATTATGTCTGTCCATGTCTAATTGCTCAGAGATTTTACGGTGTTCATATGACTCAATCCTGTTTCTCTCCGTCCATGGTATGTCCACCAATTATGTCTGTCCATGTCTAATTGCTCAGAGATGTTCAAACGGTGTTCATATGACTAAATCCTGTTTCTCATCCGTCCATGGTATGTCCCACAATATTATGTCTGTCCATGTCTAATTGCTCAGGATTTTACGGTGTTCATATGACTCAATCCTGTTTTCTCTCCGTCCATGGTATGTCCACAATATTATGTCTGTCCATGTCTAATTGCTCAGAGATTTTACGGTGTTCATATGACTCAATCCTGTTCTCTCCGTCCATGGTTATGTCCCCCAATATTTTGTCTGTCCATGTCTAATTGCTCAGAGATTTTACGGTGTTCATATGACTCAATCCTGTTTCTCTCCGTCCATGGTATGTCCCCAATATTTTGTCTGTCCATGTCTAATTGCTCAGAGATGTTACGGTGTTCATATGACTCAATCCTGTTTTCTCTCCGTCCATGGTATGTCCCCAATATTTTGTCTGTCCATGTCTAATTGCTCAGAGATTTTACAGTGTTCATATGACTCAATCCTGTTTCTCTCCGTCCATGGTATGTCCCCAATATTTTGTCTGTCCATGTCTAATTGCTCAGAGATTTTACGGTGTTCATATGACTCAATCCTGTTTCTCTCCGTCCATGGTATGTCCACAATATTTTGTCTGTCCATGTCTAATTGCTCAGAGATTTTACGGTGTTCATATGACTCAATCCTGTTTCTCTCCGTCCATGGTATGTCCACAATATTATGTCTGTCCATGTCTAATTGCTCAGAGATTTTACGGTGTTCATATGACTCAATCCTGTTTCTCTCCGTCCATGGTATGTCCACAATATTATGTCTGTCCATGTCTAATTGCTCAGAGATTTTACGGTGTTCATATGACTCAATCCTGTTTCTCTCCGTCCATGGTATGTCCACAATATTATGTCTGTCCATGTCTAATTGCTCAGAGATTTTACGGTGTTCATATGACTCAATCCTGTTTCTCTCCGTCCATGGTATGTCCACAATATTATGTCTGTCCATGTCTAATTGCTCAGAGATTTTACGGTGTTCATATGACTCAATCCTGTTTCTCTCCGTCCATGGTATGTCCACAATATTATGTCTGTCCATGTCTAATTGCTCAGAGATTTTACGGTGTTCATATGACTCAATCCTGTTTCTCTCCGTCCATGGTATGTCCCCAATATTTGTCTGTCCATGTCTAATTGCTCAGAGATTTTACGGTGTTCATATGACTCAATCCTGTTTCTCTCCGTCCATGGTATGTCCCCAATATTATTGTCTGTCCATGTCTAATTGCTCAGAGATTTTACGGTGTTCATATGACTCAATCCTGTTTCTCTCCGTCCATGGTATGTCCCCAATATTTATGTCTGTCCATGTCTAATTGCTCAGAGATTTTACGGTGTTCATATGACTCAATCCTGTTTCTCTCCGTCCATGGTATGTCCCCAATATTTTGTCTGTCCATGTCTAATTGCTCAGAGATTTTACGGTGTTCATATGACTCAATCCTGTTTCTCTCCGTCCATGGTATGTCCCCAATATTTTGTCTGTCCATGTCTAATTGCTCAGAGATGTTACGGTGTTCATATGACTCAATCCTGTTTCTCTCCGTCCATGGTATGTCCCCAATATTATGTCTGTCCATGTCTAATTGCTCAGAGATTTTACGGTGTTCATATGACTCAATCCTGTTTCTCTCCGTCCATGGTATGTCCCCAATATTTTGTCTGTCCATGTCTAATTGCTCAGAGATTTTACGGTGTTCATATGACTCAATCCTGTTTCTCTCCGTCCATGGTATGTCCCCAATATTTTGTCTGTCCATGTCTAATTGCTCAGAGATTTTACGGTGTTCATATGACTCAATCCTGGTTTCTCTCCGTCCATGGTATGTCCACAATATTATGTCTGTCCATGTCTAATTGCTCAGAGATTTTACGGTGTTCATATGACTCAATCCTGTTTCTCTCCGTCCATGGTATGTCCACAATATTATGTCTGTCCATGTCTAATTGCTCAGAGATTTTACGGTGTTCATATGACTCAATCCTGTTTCTCTCCGTCCATGGTATGTCCACAATATTATGTCTGTCCATGTCTAATTGCTCAGAGATTTTACGGTGTTCATATGACTCAATCCTGTTTCTCTCCGTCCATGGTATGTCCACAATATTATGTCTGTCCATGTCTAATTGCTCAGAGATTTTACGGTGTTCATATGACTCAATCCTGTTTCTCTCCGTCCATGGTATGTCCACAATATTATTGTCTGTCCATGTCTAATTGCTCAGAGATTTTACGGTGTTCATATGACTCAATCCTGTTTCTCTCCGTCCATGGTATGTCCACAATATTATGTCTGTCCATGTCTAATTGCTCAGAGATTTTACGGTGTTCATATGACTCAATCCTGTTTCTCTCCGTCCATGGTATGTCCCCAATATTTTGTCTGTCCATGTCTAATTGCTCAGAGATTTTACGGTGTTCATATGACTCAATCCTGTTTCTCTCCGTCCATGGTATGTCCACAATATTTTGTCTGTCCATGTCTAATTGCTCAGAGATTTTACGGTGTTCATATGACTCAATCCTGTTTCTCCTCCGTCCATGGTATGTCCACAATATTATGTCTGTCCATGTCTAATTGCTCAGAGATTTTACGGTGTTCATATGACTCAATCCTGTTTCTCTCCGTCCATGGTATGTCCACAATATTATTGTCTGTCCATGTCTAATTGCTCAGAGATTTTACGGTGTTCATATGACTCAATCCTGTTTCTCTCCGTCCATGGTATGTCCACAATATTATGTCTGTCCATGTCTAATTGCTCAGAGATTTTACGGTGTTCATATGACTCAATCCTGTTTCTCTCCGTCCATGGTATGTCCCCAATATTTATGTCTGTCCATGTCTAATTGCTCAGAGATTTTACGGTGTTCATATGACTCAATCCTGTTTCTCTCCGTCCATGGTATGTCCACAATATTATGTCTGTCCATGTCTAATTGCTCAGAGATGTTACGGTGTTCATATGACTCAATCCTGTTTCTCTCCGTCCATGGTATGTCCCCAATATTTTGTCTGTCCATGTCTAATTGCTCAGAGATTTTACGGTGTTCATATGACTCAATCCTGTTTCTCTCCGTCCATGGTATGTCCCCAATATTTTGTCTGTCCATGTCTAATTGCTCAGAGATTTTACGGTGTTCATATGACTCAATCCTGTTTCTCTCCGTCCATTGTATGTCCCCAATATTTTGTCTGTCCATGTCTAATTGCTCAGAGATTTTACGGTGTTCATATGACTCAATCCTGTTTCTCTCCGTCCATGGTATGTCCCCAATATTTTGTCTGTCCATGTCTAATTGCTCAGAGATTTTACGGTGTTCATATGACTCAATCCTGGTTCTCTCCGTCCATGGTATGTCCACAATATTATGTCTGTCCATGTCTAATTGCTCAGAGATTTTACGGTGTTCATATGACTCAATCCTGTTTCTCTCCGTCCATGGTATGTCCCCCAATATTATGTCTGTCCATGTCTAATTGCTCAGAGATTTTACGGTGTTCATATGACTCAATCCTGTTTCTCTCCGTCCATGGTATGTCCACAATATTATTGTCTTGTCCATGTCTAATTGCTCAGAGATTTTACGGTGGTTCATATGACTCAATCCTGTTTCTCTCCGTCCATGGTATGTCCCCAATATTTTGTCTGTCCATGTCTAATTGCTCAGAGATTTTACGGTGTTCATATGACTCAATCCTGTTTCTCTCCGTCCATGGTATGTCCACAATATTTTGTCTGTCCATGTCTAATTGCTCAGAGATTTTACGGTGTTCATATGACTCAATCCTGTTTCTCTCCGTCCATGGTATGTCCCCAATATTTGTCTGTCCATGTCTAATTGCTCAGAGATTTTACGGTGTTCATATGACTCAATCCTGTTTCTCTCCGTCCATGGTATGTCCCCAATATTTTGTCTGTCCATGTCTAATTGCTCAGAGATGTTACGGTGTTCATATGACTCAATCCTGTTTCTCTCCGTCCATGGTATGTCCCCAATATTTGTCTGTCCATGTCTAATTGCTCAGAGATTTTACGGTGTTCATATGACTCAATCCTGTTTTCTCTCCGTCCATGGTATGTCCCCAATATTTTGTCTGTCCATGTCTAATTGCTCAGAGATTTTACGGTGTTCATATGACTCAATCCTGTTTCTCTCCGTCCATGGTATGTCCACAATATTATGTCTGTCCATGTCTAATTGCTCAGAGATTTTACGGTGTTCATATGACTCAATCCTGTTTCTCTCCGTCCATGGTATGTCCCCAATATTTTGTCTGTCCATGTCTAATTGCTCAGAGATTTTACGGTGTTCATATGACTCAATCCTGTTTCTCTCCGTCCATGGTATGTCCCCAATATTTTGTCTGTCCATGTCTAATTGCTCAGAGATGTTACGGTGTTCATATGACTCAATCCTGTTTCTCTCCGTCCATGGTATGTCCCCAATATTTTGTCTGTCCATGTCTAATTGCTCAGAGATTTTTCGGTGTTCATATGACTCAATCCTGTTTCTCTCCGTCCATGGTATGTCCCCAATATTTTGTCTGTCCATGTCTAATTGCTCAGAGATTTTACGGTGTTCATATGACTCAATCCTGTTTCTCTCCGTCCATTGTATGTCCCCAATATTTTGTCTGTCCATGTCTAATTGCTCAGAGATTTTACGGTGTTCATATGACTCAATCCTGTTTCTCTCCGTCCATCTTATGTCCCCAATATTTTGTCTGTCCATGTCTAATTGCTCAGAGATTTTACGGTGTTCATATGACTCAATCCTGGTTCTCTCCGTCCATGGTATGTCCACAATATTATGTCTGTCCATGTCTAATTGCTCAGAGATTTTACGGTGTTCATATGACTCAATCCTGTTTCTCTCCGTCCATGGTATGTCCACAATATTATGTCTGTCCATGTCTAATTGCTCAGAGATTTTACGGTGTTCATATGACTCAATCCTGTTTCTCTCCGTCCATGGTATGTCCACAATATTATGTCTGTCCATGTCTAATTGCTCAGAGATTTTACGGTGTTCATATGACTCAATCCTGTTTCTCTCCGTCCATGGTATGTCCACAATATTATGTCTGTCCATGTCTAATTGCTCAGAGATGTTACGGTGTTCATATGACTCAATCCTGTTTCTCTCCGTCCATGGTATGTCCACAATATTATGTCTGTCCATGTCTAATTGCTCAGAGATTTTACGGTGTTCATATGACTCAATCCTGTTTCTCTCCGTCCATGGTATGTCCACAATATTATGTCTGTCCATGTCTAATTGCTCAGAGATTTTACGGTGTTCATATGACTCAATCCTGTTTCTCTCCGTCCATGGTATGTCCCCAATATTTTGTCTGTCCATGTCTAATTGCTCAGAGATGTTACGGTGTTCATATGACTCAATCCTGTTTCTCTCCGTCCATGGTATGTCCCCAATATTTTGTCTGTCCATGTCTAATTGCTCAGAGATTTTACGGTGTTCATATGACTCAATCCTGTTTCTCTCCGTCCATGGTATGTCCCCAATATTTTGTCTGTCCATGTCTAATTGCTCAGAGATGTTACGGTGTTCATATGACTCAATCCTGTTTCTCTCCGTCCATGGTATGTCCCCAATATTTTGTCTGTCCATGTCTAATTGCTCAGAGATTTTACGGTGTTCATATGACTCAATCCTGTTTCTCTCCGTCCATGGTATGTCCCCAATATTTTGTCTGTCCATGTCTAATTGCTCAGAGATGTTACGGTGTTCATATGACTCAATCCTGTTTCTCTCCGTCCATGGTATGTCCCCAATATTTTGTCTGTCCATGTCTAATTGCTCAGAGATTTTACGGTGTTCATATGACTCAATCCTGTTTCTCTCCGTCCATGGTATGTCCCCAATATTTTGTCTGTCCATGTCTAATTGCTCAGAGATTTTACGGTGTTCATATGACTCAATCCTGTTTCTCTCCGTCCATGGTATGTCCCCAATATTTTGTCTGTCCATGTCTAATTGCTCAGAGATTTTACGGTGTTCATATGACTCAATCCTGGTTCTCTCCGTCCATGGTATGTCCACAATATTATGTCTGTCCATGTCTAATTGCTCAGAGATTTTACGGTGTTCATATGACTCAATCCTGTTTCTCTCCGTCCATGGTATGTCCACAATATTATGTCTGTCCATGTCTAATTGCTCAGAGATTTTACGGTGTTCATATGACTCAATCCTGTTTCTCTCCGTCCATGGTATGTCCCCAATATTTTGTCTGTCCATGTCTAATTGCTCAGAGATTTTACGGTGTTCATATGACTCAATCCTGTTTCTCTCCGTCCATGGTATGTCCCCAATATTTTGTCTGTCCATGTCTAATTGCTCAGAGATTTTACGGTGTTCATATGACTCAATCTTGTTTCTCTCCGTCCATTGTATGTCCCCAATATTTTGTCTGTCCATGTCTAATTGCTCAGAGATTTTACGGTGTTCATATGACTCAATCCTGTTTCTCTCCGTCCATGGTATGTCCCCAATATTTTGTCTGTCCATGTCTAATTGCTCAGAGATTTTACGGTGTTCATATGACTCAATCCTGTTTCTCTCCGTCCATGGTATGTCCACAATATTATGTCTGTCCATGTCTAATTGCTCAGAGATTTTACGGTGTTCATATGACTCAATCCTGTTTCTCTCCGTCCATGGTATGTCCACAATATTTTGTCTGTCCATGTCTAATTGCTCAGAGATTTTACGGTGTTCATATGACTCAATCCTGTTTCTCTCCGTCCATGGTATGTCCACAATATTATGTCTGTCCATGTCTAATTGCTCAGAGATTTTACGGTGTTCATATGACTCAATCCTGTTTCTCTCCGTCCATGGTATGTCCACAATATTATGTCTGTTCATGTCTAATTGCTCAGAGATTTTACGGTGTTCATATGACTCAATCCTGTTTCTCTCCGTCCATGGCATTATTTGTATTTTCATCTCACTTCTTTATTTATATGTTGATGTAACCCCTTCTCATTCTTGAGTGCACTTAGATCTAACGTAATGTTTCTAGGTTTATATCTAACCTTCTGTAACTTTATATTTGTATTGCCTATAACTAATATACAAGAGAAGAAACGGCTGCAGCAGAGGATAACAATAGGGAATAAAAACTGTTAAGTATGTGTAACTCCAGCGAGATGTGTGAGATACTAAACACTGACACGTCATAGTAAACTTAGTTGTATTTATGTGTGTGTGTGTGTGGTGTGTGTGTGTGTGTGTGTGTGTGTGTGCGCGTGTGTGTGTGTGTGTGTGTGTGTGTATATATGTGTGTGTGTGAATTTCCCACCTGTGATTTGCGTTTGTGGTAGTGGAGATCGTTGTAAGGTATACTGTACACTGTGTGTCGTTTGTAGTATCTCTCACTTGTTCACAGGAGTTACACAAACCTAACTGATTTTATTTCCTATAATTAATATACTTGTATGATCACTGTGGTAGTCAGCATGTGATGTTTGCGACTTGTAAAACGTTACATAATTTTCTATCACTTAGGATTATACCCGGATTCTGTCAATTAGGATTATACCCGAACATTGTCATTAGGATTACACCCGGATTCTACTTTTTACAGGCTCAGGGGGGCTGCGGTAATACAGGCCCTAGCTAGCAAGCTTGCTTGCGAGCCCGGTGGCACGTGTTCAGATCTCATCAAAAGCCGGTAGTATTTCTGTTTTTTAAATTGATTTGGCTAGTAGCCTAAATATACAAAGCATTAAGTATGTTTGTTGGTAGACCCATCTATTGACAGAGAAATCTCAAAGGGTAGTTGATGTGTTAACATATTAGTTGCATACCCCTTACAGGATGTGGCAGCCAATCTTAGCGTTGTTTAGCTATTTGTGATTTCTGTTCAAGAAATCAGTTCAGTAGTCTGCCATAGCTTTCTGAACGACCAGCACTCATACCACCGTATAGAAACCAACGAAAGACAGTCTTCTTCCAAATCGCCCACATCTGTGGTTTGAACGCGATATGCGGGATTACGAATTGTATTTGTAACCCCTTCGCCTAAATGACCCAGCCTAAATATAAAAAGTAACGGGTATATGCTGTTAGACCCATATATTAATAGACACATTTCAAAGGGTCGTTAATGCGGTTGGTAACACACTGGCTAGCTATACTTCCCAAGACATTTCCTGTTCCCAGTTTAGCCTGCGTCGACCTCTGAGTCCATGTACATGTTTAAAACATCGAATACATCCCGAAACCACATATCAGTCCCATGACCACAGAGCTGGCAGGCGGGTGTCTAGCCTCTAAATCACTGCGGCTGAGGGTATGTAACGGCGTATGATTTGATATGTATTTGGAGCCCCATTTGGTGCATGTCAAAAGTGGGGCGGCCACCTTTAAACTGTCCTTATGACGTCAACGTGTTCGTCTGAACGATGATGTCCCGTGCTAAACCCTCTTGACATCCTTAACAACAATACTGACAGGTTTCAAGATAATGGCATGGTTATTGTAATTTTTGTCACCAATTTTAGGTTTTCTGTTTGAAATCCCCTCGAAGTTTCTTCTTTTGTTTTTTTTTTGTTTTTTCTAACATGGTTGATTACTTGCTTGTCTGACGAATCGCATGAAAGACTAAGTATTAACTCGTAAATTCGGTGCGTTGATGACTAGATTATGTGAGTCCTGAAAAGGATTCGCATCTATTTGAGAGGGGTTGGTGTAGCGATTTTCCTCCTGACCTGGCATCACATACGATATACACGGAGACTATGGCACAGATCTCTCCCTCCCCTTTCCATTGGTAAGTCTCATCTCACCTTGTTCCTCTTGTACCTTGCGGTGTCGAGGTGAAGCATAAACAGCGGGAGAGTGCCCGTTTATGGGCTTCATTATCGAGATTCCCATGGACTCTGTTATTCTCTCTGTCCATCGTTTACGTGGTCGGCCTTTTCTTCTGCTTCCATGTGGTAAACTGCTATAGTGTGTGTGTGTGTGTGTGTGTGTGTGTGTGTGTGTGTGTGTGTTTTTTTTTTTTTTTGCCTCAATATAAAATTCAATATCTCAGTAACCAACTGAGGGAAAATGATGAGATTTAGCATATAACCTTATAATTATGTCCTCCCAACAAATTTTTTTTGGTTCTGGAGATTGTACAGCAGATTTCAATGTTTGTTTATATACAGTATATATTTTATTGCCCCCGCATTCATTCCATCATTTTAAGAGTATTACCGCTTCAACAAGACACTACCCCCGCTGTTTTTGAAATTTGTCTGCGCGGTTTTCGCTTTTGGCAGACTGAGGGAATTTATATGGGGTAGTTCAGAGGTGTCGACAAACTGTGGGTTCTTTCATGAAACGTGATTACATAAATAAACTAGCTGGCTCGGCCCGGCTCCTGGCGGGGATCGATCGACTGCCCGACTCACCCACCCACCCACAAAGTCAGCCAGCCAGCCAGCCAGTCAGCCAGCCAGCCAGCCAGCCACCTACCAACCCACCTATCTGTCTATCTATCTATCTATCTATCTATCTATCTATCTATCTATCTATCTATCTATCTATCTATCTATCTATCTATCTATCTATCTATCTATCTATCTATCTATCTATCTATCTATCTATCTATCTATCTATCTATCTATCTATCTGTCTGTCTGTCTATGTATCTATCTATCTATCTATCTATCTATCTATCTATCTATCTATCTATCTATCTATCTATCTATCTACATACCTACCTACCTGCCTGGCTGCCTGCCGGCCGGCCGGCCGCCGACCAACCGACCGACCAATCGACCGACCGACCGACCGACCGACCGATATCTATCTATCTATCTATCTATCTATCTATCTATCTATCTATCTATCTATCTATCTATCTATCTATCTATCTATCTATCTATCTATCTATCTATCTATCTATCTATCTATCGATCGATCTATCTATCTATCTATCTATCTATCTATCTGTCTGTCTGTCTGCAAGCCTGCCTGCCGGCCGACCCACCCACCCACCCACCCACCCACCGACAGACCGACCGACCGACCGACCCACAGACCCACCGACTCACCCACCCACCTACCCAGTCAGCCAGCCAGCCAGCCATCAACCCACCAACCCACCTACCTTTCTGCCTACCTACCTACCTACCTACATACCTTTCTGTCTGTCTGTCTGTCTGTCTGTCTGTCTGTCTGTCTGTCTGTCTGTCTGTCCGCGCTATTAAATATTGATAAAAGTTACTGGGAAAAAACGTCAGGACCATGTGTTGAAAGAGAAAGAGGACTATTGGAGAAAGGATGGATTGAATTTTATGCAACCGAGAGCAATCATCAACCTACTGGAATTGTCCGACACGGATTAAGATTTGAGCAGATCGCAGACCTTAATCTACGTACACACTTACTGGGATATTTTGCTCCAACTATTCAGACGAATCGCAGGCCCTAAACATTACAGCATCAGCATCAGCTGAAGAAACAAGAAGGAAATGAAAAATAAGGTTAGAAATATATTCCTTCTACTTTCCTGTTAATTTACAAATTATTTACCCCGTGCCTCTGTAAATTCTCTGTCTTTACTAATATTACACATTGCACTCCTCTCGGGATTCTCCGTGGTGAAGTGGTCAAGCCGTCTGACTCGGGCTCCGAAGGTTGTATGTTCGATTCCGGGCCGCGTCCTTCATTTCACGAGTGCATTTTTTCGGAGACTCCCGAGGGTCGTCGCTGGAGCTACGGAGTTCGTGCTTTGTGCGACGCTTTCCTCGCTGCGGAAAGAAACTGAGCCATATGTGATAAAAACCCGGTGCAATGCAGCCGACCCTGTCGATTTTAAGCTAATTCTTTCATTGCACCCACTCCCAAATGAATCCGGATACGCCTTTGTGTGTCATCAGAATTGGCAGGTCTCACATTACCGTAAAAATAACTTTGTTAGCGAGAAATCACTAGTTGTTGAGCAAAACATCAAAGGAATGTCACCGCTTTCTATGATTTAAGTTGTTTTTGGACCTATCAAAGACATATTCCTAGGGTGGGGGTAAATATAAGACGGCTGGAAAAAGTTCATAACGATGCAACAGACAGTTTTCAAAATAATTGATCGTGAATGAAGGCAAGCAAATGTGGACATACTATAGTTGGTAACGTGCATGGCCTTGGGATCATGGGCTAATGGGGGACAGACTCCCCTTGGTCAGATATTTTTCCTAAACCTGCGACTAAGCTAGAAAGCCAGCAGAGGATTATTAAGAAGTACAGGGTGTATTTTAATGACTGTGGGGTTTTTGAAAATATTGCCGTTCCAAGTTTTGTATTTACCTTTTATGATGCATGAACTCCACAGAGGATTAATACAAAACCTGGAACGTCAATATTTTCAAACACCCCATAGTTATTAAAATTAAACTCTATATGATCGGACTGAGCCATTGGTCAGTAACCAATGTATGTGCCAGGCTGATGCTGGACTATGGCATGTGCGAACAGGATGTTTGAAGTGCCATGTCACGAAAAGAACTATGGTAAGATCTATTGGGAGTGCGTCACAGGAGGTGCGACAGCGCAGCCCTGAAAGGGATGAAAGCCCTGGAAGGGATGATGAGACGCGAGAGGATATCAGTAGGGCGTACCCCACAGTGCTGATAATTATCCTCAAGTTAATGTCACACGTGACGATGTCACGTGTGACGGTGCCACCTGTGACGTACCCGTGCACCCTTCTGAAAGCGTGAAAATCAAGTTCCCGAGTGCCAACAGGAAGGAAGAGTGGGCGTCACTAGACGCAACGTTGTCCCGTGTTTTAGACTAAGAGCTAAAACAAATATCCTTGAGGAGAAATTAGTAAAGTTCGGTGAAATTGTGTACCTCCACTCGCTGAGTCATTTTGGTAGCAGCGAGAGGAGGGAAGCAGCTCAGCCGCAGAAGATGCGGCGGCAGAGACTGCTTGAGGAGGTGAGGAAAGAAACGAATTCCGCTCGGAAATGTTGGAAAGCTTGTTGGAAAGAAGTAGGGCTTGCGTCAGGTTTGGCAACATCTGAAAGCCAGGCACAACGCCCTCTCCCGAGCGGAAAGGTTTTGTAGAAACAGGCGGAAAACCCGGAAGGAACGTGAGAGGTTCTTCCGGGAATCATACGAGTTTGCACGAGGCTTGTTCGAACAGCTGCGATCAGGCGTCCTCGACGCCAGCAAAGTTGAGTTGGAGAACAACCTCGTGAAGACGTACTCCGATGCCCAACGGAACGTCCTACTTGGAGAAATCGAGGGGCTCGCGAGCCCGGCAAAACCAACTGTGGAGTTCAATGCCGGGCCTTGGAGGTGGAGCGAGGTGGTTGCGGTAGTGAAAAAAGGCAAAAAACAAGTCAGCACCGGGGCCCAACGGTGTGCCTTATACAGTCTATTAAAGATGCCCGAAAGTACTTATGAAACTACACCGGATACTGAGATCCGCGTGGAAGCAGAAGCATGTCAGCACGGAGTGGAAGACGGCCAACGGAATCTACATTCCCAAAGAGCAAAACTCTGCCGGCATTAACCAATTCAGACCGATCTCTCTTCTGAACGTTGAGGGGAAGATATTCTTCTCGATCATGGCCAGTCGGATCACGAAGTACTTGACGGGGAACAAGTACATCGAGGCAGCGGTTCAAAAAGGGGGGCTACCCGGAGTCCTCGGTTGTCTCGAACACAGTACCATGATCTCGGATGCTATCCAGAGAGCGAAGACGAACTAGGAGGAACTCCACGTGATATGGTTGGATCTAGCGAACGCCTATGGGTCAGTGCCACACCAGTTGTTGTGACATGCACTCAAGGCTTATCACGTGCCCGAGAACATAACAGAAATGCTTGTGCAGTACTTCTCGGGCTTCTGTCTTCGGTTCTCGACCAAAACGTTCACGACCAGATGGATCGAGCTGGAAGTGGGTATTGCCATGGGATGTACGATTTCGCCGATATTATTTGTCATGGCCATGCAGGTCATACTGGATGCGGCATCCGGCCATGCACACGGTCCGAAGCTCAGCAAAGGGGTGAACACGCCACGTCTGAAGGCCTTCATGGACGATACGAGAATCCTGACACCGAAGGAGAGCGACGCTTGCAGCGCTCTCCTTAGGCTGGACGACCTGATTAGCTGGTGCAGGATGAGCTTCAAGCCAAAGAAATCGAGAAGCCTGTCGATCATGAAGGGTAACTCGGTGGAAGGGAGGTTCACGGTATCCGGACAGGCGATTCCCACGGTGTTGGAGGAACCTGTGAAGAGTCTCGGTCGTGTGTATGACTCAACCCTTACGGACAGGAACGCGGTGATGGAGATACAAACAATGCTGACGAACAGCCTGAATACCATCGATAAGACAAGGCTGATAGGCAAGTTCAAAATCTGGGTGCTCCAGTTCATGCTTATTCCGAAACTCCTGTGGCCGCTGCTGATATATGATATCGGCGTCACCACAGTGAGAGCCATGGAGAGCAAGACAAGCAGATACATGAGAAGTTGGCTTGGAGTACCCACTTGCCTCACGACTGTCGCATTGTATTGCAAGCAGATCAAGCTCGTCCTCCCGTTCCGGTCCCTCATGGAAGAGTTTAAGGCAGGAAAAGCCAGACTCGCGATGATGCTGCGCGAGTCTCCAGATATAACGGTCAGCGCTTCAGTCCCCGCCTTGAGGACAGGAAGGAAGTGGAAAGTTGTCAGAGCAGTCGAACAAGCCCAGGCCACACTCCAGCTGAAGGAGGTCATGGGCCACACCCAGCTTGGCAAGCAGGGGTTTGGATTTCTATCAAATGATAAAATGTGGTCAGAAGCGAATCCAAAGGAACGCAGGGACCTGGTGGTCAAGGAGATCCGTAAGGGGGAAGATGACGAAAGAGTCCGCAAAGCTGCCCAACAGGCGCAGCAAGCGCAGTGGATGTCATGGCAATCGGTAGTGCACAGATCCGTCACGTGGAATGAGATCTGGCGCATGGCACCACTGCGTCTAAGTTTCGTCATCCGATCCCTCTACGATGTCCTGCCATCAGGCGCCAACTTGGCGACGTGGGGGTTAACCACCGACCCGCTCTGTCCCCTCTATAAGAAAGCCCAGATAGTCCAGACACGGAGCACGTGCTGTCTGGTTGTAAGGTCGCCCTGAGCCAAGGGCGTTTCACTTGGCGGCATAACAAAGTCCTGACCGAGTTGGCCGCCATAGTGGACGCAGCACGAATGAAGGCTGACAAGGAGGGGCACGTACCGAGGCCGATGGAAATTTCCTTCGTCCGAGCGGGGCGCAATAATGGGAAAGCTGACGACTTGCCGCTTGCTACCGTCTTCGACGGCGCGAGGGACTGGCAACTGACCGTAGACCTAAAAGGACATGGCAAATACCCTGAGGTAATCCGAAGGTTTGGCTTTCGACCTGACATTGTGCTTAGCTCCTCGTCAGCCAAGCAGCTAACGCTGATTGAGCTGACAGTCCAGTACGAATCGAATATTGAGGAGCAGCACCTGTACAAGACAGAGAAGTACAATGACATGGTCGCGAGTCTCAGGCGGGAGGGTTACACCGTCAGGCTGTTCGCCGTCGAGGTAGGCGCGCGAGGTCTTGTCTCCTACTCCGTGTTTGATGTGCTGAAAAGACTGGGCATTAAAGGAAAAGCAAGGGCCCGGGCCCAAAAACAACTGTCTGAGGCAGCCGAAAAGGCCTCGTGCTGGCTGTGGAATTGCCGCAACCTAAATTGGAATGAGTCTCGGCACTAGTATGGTTGGAAGCGGTAACTTGCACTACCAACAATTTCACAATCAAAACCACGAACTTTACAAACGTCTCGTGTCAGCTCTTCAGCCCTTCCTTCGAACGTGGTGGCGAGTCCCAGTGCAGTCAATCACGCAAATGTCGGCCGACTTCCAACCTCAACAACATTGCTGTAATCGATTGTAGGTCGCACCAAGCCCGAGTGCAATTAGCAAAGCTGCCATAGTAACCCCCACCTAGCTATGTCACGAGATACGCATAATATGTGGTCTAGTCAGTTGCAGATAGACCAAGCGGTGGGTCCAAGTAGAAAGGAAGAATCCGGCTTCCTAAAGTGGTGTGACGCCGTGAACGGGGCACGAGGAAGACACACGGCAACAGAGACAAGTGGAGGCGACGGAGGCCGTGGCGGGGGATGAATCAAGCATTCCACGACCACAAGTGTCAAGGGGCGGACACAGACTGCACGGTCTCTCCCTACCGAGGGAGGGAGGACTCTAGAGTGGACAAGGGGAACAGGGAAGGGACAAGCTTAAATCAGGGATAACGAACATGACCGAAACAACGTCCCCACGGCAGGGGACAGACGCCCGGAGTCATGACCCGGACGGGACCGCCCCCAGAGAGTATTAAGAAATGAAAGGGTCCGAAATGCTTGGGGAAGGGGGTTTGCTTGTGAAGATCTAAAGCCCCCTGCCGTGTTTGCTCCGCGTCGGAGTTCCTATGACTAACTATTGAATTGAGACGACAGTGCGCATTCTAGATGAACAGAGCAATACAAGAAAAGTTACAATTTACGTAATTCAAGCTGATTTAGTGCTTCATACATGTGATTTAGGTGTTTTATCCATGGGGTTTAGGTGTTTCATCCATGGGGCTTTGATGCTTCATCCATGTGGATTAGGTGTTTTATCTATGGGGCTTAGGTGTTTCATCCATGTTGTTTAGGTGTTTCATCCATGGGGCTTAGCTGTTTTATCCATGGGGTTTTGTTGTTTCATCCATGGGGCTTGAGTGTTTCATGCATGTGGTTTAGGTGTTTCATCCATGGGGTTGAGATGTTTCATCCATGGGGCACATGTGTTTTATTCATGGGGTTTAGTTGTTTCATCTATGGGGTTTAGGTAATTCATCCATGCGGTTTAGATGTTTCGTCAATGGGGTCTAGGTGTTTCATCTATGTGCTTTAGGTGTTTCATCCATGGGGTGTAGGTGTTTTATCCATGGGGTTTAGGTGTTTCATCCATGTGGTTTAGGTGGTTCATCCATGTGGTTTAGGTGGTTCGTCCATGGGGCTTAGGTGTTTCATCCATGGGGTTCAGGTGTGTCATCCAGTGGGTTAAGTTGTTTATTTTATTGGGTTTGAGTGTTTCATCCACGGGGTTTAGGTGTTTCATCCATGGAGTTTACGTGTTTCTTCCATAGGGTCAAGGTGTTTCTTCTTCTTCTTCTTCTTCTTCTTCTTCTTCTTCTTCTTCTTCTTCTTCTTCTTCTTCTTCTTCTTCTTCTTCTTCTTCTTCTTCTTCTTCTTCTTCTTCTTCTTCTACTTCTTCTTCTTCCTCTTCTTCTTCTTCTTCTTCTTCTGCGTTCATCCGGAGTGTTTTTTCAGACGTAATTGCGTTGTGCCAAGTTTATTTGCGCCCTTTGGCCGACATATCTGACTTCTGCAGGTGTTTGTTGACCGGGTTACCCTTCCCGGGTGTTTCGAGGGACATTCGGCTCTCACTGTTGTGGTGTCGTCCACATCCTAGCTGGTCACCTTAGAACGAGCAAAGACATCACGGTCAACCCTCAAGGTAAGACATGGGCAGACCATGGGAATTCCCCGCCATCCAAGGAGGCTTCTATAATTGCAGAGCTGACACAAAGCGCTCTGGTACTGGGCTCACCCGAGGAATCGTCTCGTGCTGCACATGGCTACTTCATTTCCTCCCTTCCGTATATTGGGCATTTCGTTCGCTACTGGCCACTCTCCGTGCAAACCAGGTACGGTCAGTCTGCAGACGACATCCACTTAGCGAGCTTCAGGTTCGGACTCCACGAAATGCAGATGCTGCCGGCTCAGCATCTCACCTCCCTGCAGCAGAGGATGAGTGAAGGCCAGGCCCTCACATCCGGGGAATATTGACTTAGAGGCGTTCAGCCATATCCCTTAGCTGTGAGCCGCACAACAAGTGTCTGGACCAAGAATGTAGTGGCACCTTGCGAATGATTCGGACTTTAAGTGCAATTGATTTGTTAGCCAAGGTATATTCCATTTCGCTTCACTTTGCCACTTGGGTTGCTAGTCGGCATCGTTTATGGTCATAACTACGACGGCATCTGATCGTCTTTGCGACTCTGACTTTCGCTCTTGATTAATGAAAACATTCTTGACAAATGCTTCCGCAGTAACTCGTCTTTCGGCGATCCAAGAATTTCACCTCTAACGCCGCAATACGAATTCCCCCTTTTTTCCCTGTTAATAATTACCTTCAGTTCCGAAAACCAACAAAATAAAATAGAGCTCCCATTCCAGTATTTCATGAACCATTATTCAGGCAGCTGAGACCTGCTTTGAAGACGCTAATATTTTAAAAGTAAAGAACCGGCCACCCGGGACGCTCAGCGGAGAGCACCCTCTGGAGAGAGCCGGCAAACGATAGGACAGGAACAATAGGCAGTGAACCGTCGTGAGCCGGACAGCCGGCACCTGATATCCAACTACGAGCTTTTTAACTGCATCAACTTTAATATAGTCTTTTGGGGCTAGAATTACCGCGGTTGCTGGCACCAGACTTCTCACCTCCAATAGATCCTCGTGAAAGGGTTTAAAGAGTACTCATTCCAACTAAGGGGCCTCGATAGAGTCCCGTATTGTTATGTTTCGTCACTACCTCCCTCTGCCGGGAATGGGTAAGTTGCGCGCCTGCTGCCTTCCTTGGATGTGGTAGCCGTTTCTCAAGCTCCCTCTATGGAATCGAACCCTGATTCCCCGTTACTCATTACAAACATGGTAGGCATGTCACGTACCATCGACATTTGATAGGGCAGATATTTGAAAAATGCGTCGCCGGCACTTAAGGCCATGCGATCAGCACAAAGTTATCCAGAGTCACCAGTGGGAACGCTGCACACCACGAAGGGCAACGACAATTGGTTGTGAACTAATGAAAGAGCTCTTTGCGCGAGGGTTGAAGCTAGGTAAGCATGTACAAGTATTAGCTCTAGAATTGCCAAAGTTATCCAAGTAGGATCGTGTCATAACTTTAGGTGTTTCATCCATTGGGTTTAGGTGTTTTATCAATGGGGTTTAGGTGTTTCATTGTCAACAGGCGCCAACCCATAGCTCAGTGGCATTATATGATACATAAAGCACATCTTTCTTTGGGCAAGGAACTTATACGTTAACTGGACTAACAGCTTATTCTGAAAGTGCACCGTTCTGTGACATTAAAAAAAAAAATATTTCAGCGCCTGTCAGCGTCAATACCGTGGGCCAACAATCGAAGCTTTCATACCTGTACTGAACTTATATACAGGTAACCAATGTAGAAGTTCAGATACCTTGTGAGACTGACACCCAGTCAGTATCGGCTGTAGGCCTACAATGAAAACATGCCTACCACAAAATGAACTTATAGATTAAAATGCGACAGTTCAGACAACTTGTGAGACGGACCCCTCCGCCGGTCAGTTACCGCCGGCAGGCTGGAATGACATAAACACTGGAGATCTACAGATGATTTCTTGACATTTAATTCAATGAAAATATAAAACGGTGTACTTTTCACACGCATCCGTTAATATTAGCTGGACATAGGAAAACACTCTTAATGCATCTGTGATGGGAGATTACATATCTTTGTGAGTGCTAGTTTCGCTCTAGTGGTTCTCAGCCTGTACGAGTCAAACTCATCTGATAAAATACAACATTTTTGTCTTATAATATCAATTAATTCACACCATAAGAATATCAAAACACGTTGTATAATCACATTCATGTATCTGACCCAGTTTCGCGCGGGTCAGTGCCTTCCATTTTTGTCTATCTTACATAGCGTAGACCCAGGGCCGGACGGTAGATTTTCCAAGTGTGATGAAAGTCTTCTAAATGCCGACACTTAATGATGCAAGTCTTCTAAATGCCGACCCTTAATGATGCAAGTCTTCGAAATGCCAACCCTTAGTGATGCAAGTCTTCGAAATGCCAACCCTTAGTGATGCAAGTCTTCGAAATGCCAACCCTTAATGATGCAAGTCTTCGAAATGCCAACACTTAATGATGCAAGTCTTTGAAATGCCGCCTCTCCTTCGCTGCTTAAGCCGCCGCCTCACAGTGCGGCCTGATGTGGACGCCTCTCTGTATCATAGCACGGCACGGCTCTGCATTGACGGCAATGCGTTAATGATCATTATCATCATGTGCCATGTCGGTACGCGTGGGCGGTCATGTCTCGCCAACTCACTCGATCAACAAGTCGTATCAGCTCAATGTTCTTGTCTTGACCATGGCACATGGTCAAGCCATCCAGGTATTTACTTCTCTGCCCCCTCTTGTTCTATCCCCCTCCATCTCGCCAGTTATCAGCAAGTTCTATAATTTATTTCTTCTCATAACGTGACCAAATAATCTTGACTGTATGCATCTAATTAGTTTACGATTTTCATTTGTTTCTTGTTGGACTTTGTCTTAGTCAGTGTGTTTTTAATGCATGATACATACATGTTATTGTCCTACTCCGATATTACATCGTATTTATTCTCCATGTTAATATATATATATATATATAAAATATTTAGATCATACTTGCTGCATTATGTTAGCACAGACATTATTTGCAGCCTACTTACACATTTATTTTCTTAATGAAGATGTAATCATAGACTTCTCAACATCTCACATCGCCTTGTTCTACAGTAAATGTAAACTATTCAGTGATTTGTCTAACAATGACACATTTTAAAGCTGGACGGTGCACTGGTAGTTCTTTCAACCGTTTTGGTTTATACGATACAGTGCTTTACTTTTAAAGTTGTTTCACTAATACAGTTAAGACATGATATTATGTTCTAACAAGAACTAGAGCACAATCAAACAGTTCCTTCGTCACCCAATTTGTCTTAGACAAGTGCGACTAATATCTAGAAAGTTACCTATGATACCTATGGCTCGCATGTGCAATAAGCATGGACTCGTGGACTGACATAATTATAGACAAATATACTCATGAACTAACATAAGCATGCACTAACCTAAGCATTGTCTGACATAATCATGGACTGATATTATCAGGGGCTGACATAATTATGTTAGTTAGTCGACAGATCATCCTCATTGCACATTGAAACATTAAGTCCATAAGTGCTCGGATCCTGTCCCCAGTAAATCCCGCAGCGACACCGGTACTGTGTTGGTTTATTAATCTTCTTTGGCTAACCGAGTAGTGTTCTTGTTTGGCCACACATCTTTTAATTTGCTGTTATCGTATCCTGGCCATGGTTATAGATTCGCAGTCATCATTTGGTTCTCGCAAACGACTTACTTCTCGTAGAGTGGTCAAAGCAAAAGCACCAGACTCTTCCTTCACAATTCTCCCTTCGGTCTGAGCTGTAAAGGCCCTTGAACTTCTCACTCATCGAACGACCGACCCATCTGTGTAATTGACAGCATCACCCTCTAAAGAATTCTCGAAGATCAAGGCCTGCACTTCCGCCTCCACAGCAGCCGCATTTTCTTGTCTGCGTTTTCGGTCTAGTTGGATGCAAACTGTAAAGGGCGTACATAAATCTTTTGGCACTTGTACCCCCACTCCTAGTCAGGTTCTAAGTCCTTGAGTGAACACACCTGTTGAAGAATGTCTTCGGCTTGACCCATCCACGACTTTCCTCTTTTTAACCTGCTGCCCTTTACCTTCTTAATGTCAGTATGCTGTGGGTGTTGTGTGTTTGCATTGACTCTGAGGTAAGCACGTGATCGGCATATTTGTATTCTGTCCTCCATGGTTGGAGAATCAAGAAGATAATGCATCGCCCTGCATGCCGTATCTCTTGTACATCCAAGAATAATACGCATAGCGTCGTTCTGTATCCTTTCCATCCTTTCCATCTGTTTACTGCTGAGAGTCAGGATCACCACCGCATTCTCAAAAACAGAAAGTGCCAGATCCTCGTAAAGAAGACATAGTGCTAGATGGCGCTGCTCAAAGTTTTCCGCAGCCATCACCCTCATCGCAGCCAAACCCCGCTTAGCCTTTGTTATCACCTGGTCTATGTGCTCATTATAAGCAAGGCGTTCATCAAAATGTGTCCCAGGTAGGGTCTGACATAATCATGGACTGACATAATTATGGATGACAGAATCATGGACTGAAATAAGAATGGACTGACATAATCATGAACTGACATTAGCGTGGATTTACATAATCATGGAATAAGCCTGGTCTGACATAAGCATGTAATGACATAAGCATGTACTGACATAAGCATGCACTGACATAAGCATATACTGACATAAGCATGCACTGACATATGCATGTACTGACATAAGCATTGACTGACATAAGCATATACTGACATAAGCATGCACTGACATATGCATGTACTAACATAAGCATGGACTGACATAATCATGGACTGATGTAAACCTGGACTAATATAATCATGGACTGACATAAGCATTTACTGATATAATAATGGACTGAAATAAGCCTAGACTGACATACTCATGTACTGTATTGACATAAACATGCATTGACATAAGCATGTACTGACATAAGTATGTACTGACATAAACATGTACTGACATAAGCATGGACTCATGTACTGACATAAGCTTCGATTGACATAATCATGTACTGAAATAAGCATGTATTAATATAAGCATGCACTGACATAAGCATGTACTGACATAAGCATGTACTGACATAAGCATGTATTAATATAAGCATGCACTGACATGAGCATGTACTGACATAAGCATGTACTGACATAAACATGTACTGACATAAGCATGCACTGACATAAGCATGTACTGACATAAGCATGTACTGACATAAGCATGTACTGACATAAACATGTACTGACATAAGCATGTACTGACATAAGCATGTACTGACATAAGCATGCACTGACATAAGCATGTACTGACATAAACATGTACTGACATAAGCATGTACTGGCATAAACATGTACTGACATAAGCATGTACTGACATAAGCATGTACTGACATAAGCATTTACTGACATAAACATGTACTGACATAAGCATGTACTGACATAAACATGTACTGACATAAACATGTACTGACATAAGCATGTACTGACATAAGCATGTACTGACATAAGCATGTACTGACATAAACATGTACTGACATAAGCATGTACTGACATAAGCATGTACTGACATAAGCATGCACTGACATAAGCATATACTGACATAAGCATGTACTGACATAAGCATGTACTGACATAAACATGTACTGACATAAGCATGTACTGACATAAGCATGTACTGACATAAGCATGCACTAACATAAGCATGTACTGACATAAACATGTACTGACATAAGCATGTACTGACATAAGCATGTATTAATATAAGCATGTACTGACATAAGCATGCACTGACATAAGCATGCACTGACATATGCATGTACTGACATAAACATGTACTGACATAAGCATGTACTGACATAAGCATGTACTGACATAAACATGTACTGACATAAGCATGTATTAATATAAGCATGTACTGACATAAGCATGTACTGACATAAGCATGTACTGACATATGCATGTACTGACATAAGCATGTACTGACATAAGCATGCACTGACATAAGCATGCACTGACATAAGCATGTACTGACATAAGCATGTACTGACATATGCATGTACTGACATAAGCATGTACTGACATAAGCATGTACTGACATAAGCATGTACTGACATAAGCATGTACTGACATATGCATGTACTGACATAAGCATGTACTGACATATGCATGCACTGACATAAGCATGTACTGACATAAGCATGCACTGACATAAGCATGTACTGACATAAGCATGTACTGACATAAGCATGCACTGACATAAGCATGTACTGACATAAGCATGCACTGACATAAGCATGTACTGACATAAGCATGCACTGACATATGCATGTACTGACATAAGCATGTACTGACATAAGCATGCACTGACATATGCATGTACTGACATAAGCATGTACTGACATATGCATGTACTGACATAAGCATGTACTGACATAAGCATGCACTGACATAAGCATGTACTGACATAAACATGTACTGACATAAGCATGTACTGACATAAACATGTACTGACATAAGCATGGACTGACATAAACATGTACTGACATAAGCATGGACTGACATAAACATGTACTGACATAAGCATGTACTGACATATGCATGTACTGACATAAGCATGCACTGACATAAGCATGTACTGACATAAACATGTATTGACATAAGCATGTACTGACATAAACATGTACTGACATAAGCATGTACTGACATATGCATGTACTGACATAAGCATGTACTGACATAAGCATGCACTGACATATGCATGCACTGACATAAGTATGTACTGACATAAGCATGCACTGACATAAGCATGTACTGACATAAGCATGTACTGACATATGCATGTACTGACATAAGCATGCACTGACATAAGCATGTACTGACATAAGCATGTACTGACATAAGCATGTACTGACATATGCATGTACTGACATAAACATGTACTGACATAAGCATGTACTGACATAAACATGTACTGACATAAGCATGGACTGACATAATCATGGACTGATGTAAACCTGGACTAATATAATCATGGACTGACATAAGCATTTACTGATATAATAATGGACTGAAATAAGCCTAGACTGACATACTCATGTACTGTATTGACATAAACATGCATTGACATAAGCATGTACTGACATAAGTATGTACTGACATAAACATGTACTGACATAAGCATGGACTCATGTACTGACATAAGCTTCGATTGACAAAATCATGTACTGAAATAAGCATGTATTAATATAAGCATGCACTGACATAAGCATGTACTGACATAAGCATGTACTGACATAAGCATGTATTAATATAAGCATGCACTGACATGAGCATGTACTGACATAAGCATGTACTGACATAAACATGTACTGACATAAGCATGCACTGACATAAGCATGTACTGACATAAGCATGTACTGACATAAGCATGTACTGACATAAACATGTACTGACATAAGCATGTACTTACATAAGCATGTACTGACATAAGCATGCACTGACATAAGCATGTACTGACATAAACATGTACTGACATAAGCATGTACTGACATAAACATGTACTGGCATAAACATGTACTGACATAAGCATGTACTGACATAAGCATGTACTGACATAAGCATGTACTGACATAAGCATGTACTGACATAAACATGTACTGACATAAGCATGTACTGACATAAGCATGTACTGACATAAGCATGTACTGACATAAACATGTACTGACATAAGCATGTACTGACATAAGCATGTACTGACATAAGCATGCACTGACATAAGCATATACTGACATAAGCATGTACTGACATAAGCATGTACTGACATAAACATGTACTGACATAAGCATGTACTGACATAAGCATGTACTGACATAAGCATGCACTAACATAAGCATGTACTGACATAAACATGTACTGACATAAGCATGTACTGACATAAGCATGTATTAATATAAGCATGTACTGACATAAGCATGCACTGACATAAGCATGCACTGACATATGCATGTACTGACATAAACATGTACTGACATAAGCATGTACTGACATAAGCATGTACTGACATAAACATGTACTGACATAAGCATGTATTAATATAAGCATGTACTGACATAAGCATGTACTGACATAAGCATGTACTGACATATGCATGTACTGACATAAGCATGTACTGACATAAGCATGCACTGACATAAGCATGCACTGACATAAGCATGTACTGACATAAGCATGTACTGACATATGCATGTACTGACATAAGCATGTACTGACATAAGCATGTACTGACATAAGCATGTACTGACATAAGCATGTACTGACATATGCATGTACTGACATAAGCATGTACTGACATATGCATGCACTGACATAAGCATGTACTGACATAAGCATGCACTGACATAAGCATGTACTGACATAAGCTTGTACTGACATAAGCATGCACTGACATAAGCATGTACTGACATAAGCATGCACTGACATAAGCATGTACTGACATAAGCATGCACTGACATATGCATGTACTGACATAAGCATGTACTGACATAAGCATGCACTGACATATGCATGTACTGACATAAGCATGTACTGACATATGCATGTACTGACATAAGCATGTACTGACATAAGCATGCACTGACATAAGCATGTACTGACATAAACATGTACTGACATAAGCATGTACTGACATAAACATGTACTGACATAAGCATGGACTGACATAAACATGTACTGACATAAGCATGGACTGACATAAACATGTACTGACATAAGCATGTACTGACATATGCATGTACTGACATAAGCATGCACTGACATAAGCATGTACTGACATAAACATGTATTGACATAAGCATGTACTGACATAAACATGTACTGACATAAGCATGTACTGACATATGCATGTACTGACATAAGCATGTACTGACATAAGCATGCACTGACATATGCATGCACTGACATAAGCATGTACTGACATAAGCATGCACTGACATAAGCATGTACTGACATAAGCATGTACTGACATATGCATGTACTGACATAAGCATGCACTGACATAAGCATGTACTGACATAAGCATGTACTGACATAAGCATGTACTGACATATGCATGTACTGACATAAGCATGTACTGACATAAGCATGCACTGACATAAGCATGTACTGACATAAGCATGTACTGACATAAGCATGGACTGACATAAGCATGTACTGACATAAACATGTACTGACATAAGCATGTACTGACATAAACATGTACTGACATAAGCATGGACTGACATAATCATGGACTGATGTAAACCTGGACTAATATAATCATGGACTGACATAAGCATTTACTGATATAATAATGGACTGAAATAAGCCTAGACTGACATACTCATGTACTGTATTGACATAAACATGCATTGACATAAGCATGTACTGACATAAGTATGTACTGACATAAACATGTACTGACATAAGCATGGACTCATGTACTGACATAAGCTTCGATTGACATAATCATGTACTGACATAAGCCTGGGCTGACATAATTATGGACTGACATAAGCCTGGACTAACATACGCGTGTACTGACATAAGCATGGACTCAGCAAATGGCTCTGGAGAGCAGACAGCAACTCACTACAACGCCTAGTGCCGCAACTCAATGGGAAAACCAGAAAAGAAGAAGACCAAACGTCTCTGAATTTTCTTTCCAAATGAAATACTGACTTCTTCTGCCAGGGAATAGATTTATGACACACAAACAGTGAAATGATATTTCCTAGATCTACAGTATCAACTGTAAACCCAGCAGCGGTTAATAAATCTACAACTTTCTGTTTTCCCCCGCAAAACCCCAAACCCTGGCTGTCTTCAGACTGGAGGGTCTCAGGGATGGCCATGAATGCACCGAATGCATACAAACCAGCTACTGGCAGTTGACCTCTATCACTAATAGGGCTGCCAGATGTTGCAAACTCAATCATTGTGAATACACCACCCGGCTTCGCCAGTTTTCTTATATTCGTAAAAGCTGCTTGTGGATTGGGAACATAATTAATAACATTGACACAATATACCCAATCATACTGCTTGCAGGGGAGATTACTGGTAGAACAGAGATCCAGAATAGCACATTCAATGTTGGGAATGTGACCCAGATTGACTTTCAGCTGGTCCAGGAGAGAGGTAACATTGTCCGTTGCTGTGAAGACACACTTTGGAAACATCTGCGCTATCTTGGCCAGCAGACGACCTCTTCCAGATCCAACTTCCATGACCTCGATTCCACTTTCTGTGGGAGGGTAAAGGTTACATGTAACTACGGAGCTTTATATATAGTGAGAGGCTATTGCTATCAATGGTGAATGCGCGTTACATAATTAGTCATCATCATCATCATCATCATCATCATCATCATCATCATCATCATCATCATCATCATCATCATCATCATCTACCACTTCTGCCGTCATAACTAGTGACGTTACATATTTCAGGGACATAAAAATGTGATTGCGTGTTACATTATTAGTCATATCATCATCATCATCACCATCATCATCATCATCATCATCATCATCATCATCATCATCATCATCATCATCATCATCATCATCATCATCATCATCATCATCATCATCTACCACTTCTGCCGTCATAACTAGTGACGTTTCATATTTCAGGGATATAAAAACGTTCACCCATACTGTCTCCCACACTGAAACATTCAAATATACCTATGCCAGCAAAACAACAGATACTAAATAGCATATTCACACAGCCCTATGTTACCAAAACAAGCTTGGCCATTATCCAAATCACACTTTCGCAAAATCAACACTTGTGAGATAAGATGCTTGAAGAGAGCTGCCAACTTAACTATCCGAGACCGAGTAAGGAAGGATGTTATCAGACAGACAGTGGGATCAACACCTTTTGAACACATTTATTGAAAGACAGAAGATCAAATGGTTTGGCCATCTCGTTAGAATGCAACACTTGCGCTACACCAAAGAATATATTCTACGAGAGGAAGAGTACGCCCGACAAGAAAATGGACTGACGAAATCAAAGACATTCTGCAATCACACGGAATGACACTATCCAGTGCCATCTACCGGGTGCTGTAAAGCCAACTATTCCTCTCCACGACACTTGACGGCAAAAGTGGATGAAGATGATGATGATGATGATGATGATCATGATGATCATGATGATGATGATGATGATGATGATGATGATGATGATGATGATGATGATGATGATGATGATGATGATGATGATGATGATGATGATGATGATGATGATGATGATGATGATGATGATGATGATGATGATGATGATGATGATGATGATGTGGTTAACTTGCCCTGTAGATTTTATATATGAATTAACAAACATGTTCCAGATTAGTTTAAATTCAGCAGGTCAGTTGGTCAGAAAACTGGTGTCGAATCAGTCTGATCATGTCTGCCCACTGTCTCCTATTCTCAGCAACTCTCTTCAGCTCAGCCCTCATCTGTGCCTCAACGCGCATGCGTGCTTGTATGATCTTGTCCTAGGAAGTTCTCTTGTCATCATCTTGTGGATTGTTGCCTTCTGTATTTTGAATTGTTAACCTCCATGTCTAACACATCAATCAAGTCAAGATAAAAAATTTTGTTGAACGATGTTGAATATTTATTTATGTTCTCCTTTCTCTGTACGAAATTGTTCATTCGGTCTCGTGTCTGTGAAGTTGCTGTTTTCTTTCCACGGTAACATCAATCGAGAGCTCCCTGGTTCAGGTCCTCGTATCAGAACAAAATCAAAATCTGCCATATGAGATGATTGTGAAGAGCTGCCAGTTTAACTATACGAGACCGAGTAAGACATGATGTTATCAGACAGACAGTGGGATCAACATCTTGTGCCACATTTACTGACAAGCAGAAATGGTTTGGCCATCTCGTTAGAATACACATCAACACCAGCAACTATCAGCACTTGAGCTACATCAAAGAAGATCTGACTGGAGAGCAAGAGGACGCCCAAGAAGAAAATGGATTGACGACATCAAGGACATTGTACAACCACACGGAATGACACTATCCAGTGCCGCTCATCGGGCGCTGGGAAGTCAACTGTTCCTCCCCACGTGGGTGAACAGCAAAAGTGTACGATGATGATGCTGATGATGACGTCACCGGAAGATTCCCGCTTACCAAGTTTAGTCTTAAATCCATCAACACTTTTCATAATGGCGGCCAAATATCCATCAAAATTGTAGGGGCCGTACTCCTCAATACAATCGTGGAACTCCTTTGATATTTTGAAGCCTGTTGAATATGAGAGAAATATTAGATTACAAGTTAAACATGTGAGAGAAATACCATATTATTAGTCAAACATGTGAAAGAAATACCAGATTACAAGTTAAAATGTGAACGAAATACCATATTAAAAAATAAAACATATGAAAGAAATAACATAATACAAGTCAAACATGTGTGCTTCTAAAAGACATAATTCATGACATTAAACTAGAATAATTCATTGCAACTGACAACAGAGATAAAGACATGCAAGAGGTATAGATACAATATATACTAATACATGTGTATCTATACTTGGGATCAGGAGCAATTGAATTCGACCGATTTCGTTCAATCAACCCCATAAACTATTATCATCATTTGTCATGTTGATAAGCGTTTGCGGACATGGTTCGCCATGTGAAATTATCACGCTTGATCAAATCTGTGTTTTTGTCTGGATTACTAGTAAACCCTGTCACTAAATGTCTACTCGGGATTATAATGAGAATGGCTGGCACCTTGCCGTATTGACAGACAACAGTTTGTAAAATCGAGTTATACTCCTCCATGACACATAGCCTGGGTTGCGTTTAGAGATTATGTATTGCCCACACAGCATGATCCCTCTCTCGGCCTGCCTAGTTTACTCCAGAGGAAAGGTAACACCAATACGTCTGGAAGAAGAAAAGCTACAGAAGCTGCCGGGTCAGCAAAGCAATGCTCTAACTGTACGCCTGTCGGAGCTTCCATCCCAGATCAGTTGCCAACCAAAGCTTTGAGCCTGGTCTGCCTTGCCGTGACAGTTAGTCGTTAGGCAGCATTTCCTAGCACTAGGGCAAGGCTTATACCCTCCAAATTGCGAGCCTTAATCCGAAGCCGTTAATAATGAGAATACAAAGAGGGAAAATGCAGATATTAGTTAGTGAAAATAGCTGGAACAAATGAAAAATGTTAATTGATTAGAGAAATTAGACATAGACATTCAAGATTTTGTGGGCACATTACGAAAAGAAGAAGTAAACTGGAGAACTCGGTTGCAACTAGCGAGACTGTGGTGGGAGAAGAAGAATGGAATGGCAGAGAGGTGAATAACTAGATAGCGTGGCCACATGGTGTAATCGAGACAAAATACTCAGAGCTGATCCACGGAACTCGTTACTATCGTATGAGAGGGCGAAGCCCAGTTTTCTACATGGAACATGATGATGACAAGCTTGGATTTGAGGAAGGATCGGGAATAAAGAATGCAAAATACGTGTTTCGAATACTCATAGAGAGATCACCAGGGACACAGAAAGACTTATAGGTGTGTTTTATAGATTACGCCAAAGGAACATGCTACAGTGAAATATGATGACATTATTAAACGTTTGGAGGATATTACATTGATGGGACAGAAAACAACAATAAAATTTAATTGATAGAAACGAGTAGAAGAAATTGAAATGGGCGCAAATGTGGGCAGTTATGACCAGGTCTACGACAACAACGTGTTTTGTGATCAGATTTCTTTTTTCTCAGATGCAAACATAATAATGAGAGAGTTGGCACAGTGGCTAGGGAGTTGGCTTGTCCACGCTGTAGGCATGTGCACGAACTGGCAGTGAGGCGGGATTGTACAATTGTCATTGGATCCCGAGTCGACCCTGCCCAAAATTGGTAGGATATCTTTGGAAGTAAAGGTCACCGGGGTCATGGTGTGGTCACATGGCACATAAAGTGTCGAATCAACATCATCATGTGCCCTGACAAAAGACGTAAATGTGCGTGGAACGTCATAGAGCTTAGCACTTGGTGTTCTAGATCAAATTTATGTTTTGCGTTGGCTCGCTTTGAACTCAAGCGTAGTCCATACACACTACTTCAAGTAGCACTGGACTGAATGTTGCGTGAAGTTTAGCTTTCATACCAGCATCCCCTCGCCATCAGGTCAACCCATTCAGACTTCAGAGGTACTTATAATTTATTTTCCCAAGTCAAGGACGAAAAGTCAACATTTTAGTCCAATTGTACGGTGTAAAGGTTGAACTCCTTACCTCGGCATCAGCACACCGGAAGTTTAAGAAAGATCGTTCTTATCCATTTGGTCATGCTGGATTCCTGCATCAATTCAATGAATGATTATCCCTGCCAGTACCGCCCCCACCCACAAAACATCATTTCTCTTGGTGTCCCTCTGCTTCGTCTACCAATATTCGTTCCAAACAACACGCTGTTTTATTTTGTACATATTTTTTTTTTATTCATTACGTTCTCATTGACCAAAACATATTGTGTGAGCGTCGAAAGTTCTATAAAGTGGGGAATTGAATTGAATTGAACTTTATTTTAATAGAGTTACAAATTGGGCACGTAGGCCCATCTTACATTCGGCCCTTCCAATCACTCATCTTTCGTTCATCAACAGTGCATGATACATTCACGTAGGAAAAAAATACATTGTCAAACGAATGTTGTAAGCATAAACAATGCATTGTATCATGTTATGTGGCACATTCCCCTTCCAACACCGACATCCCGCACCAACCCACACATACATTCCTCACCCACTCACACATAAGCAACCCATACCCACACGCCCACCCACCACACATCCCTCCACCCACTAACACATCCCCTCACCAACCCAGACATCTCGCACCCACCCACACAAACATCCCCACCCACACACAAACATACCTCTCCCACTCACACACCCGGCACCAACACACACACACACACACACATCCCTCACCCACTCACACATCACTCACCCATCTTCCCATCCACACACACATCACCACACATACATTTTCCTACCCACCCACACATTTCCCATCCACGTTAGCATTAGATCTCCCTTAGCCACAAGGCGTTAGAGAATGTGCTGCTCTGCTGACTGACTTCTATGGGTATATCGAAAAGTTACACAATGTCATGCTCTACTGACTGACTTCTATGGGTATATCGAGAAGTTACACAATGTCATGCTCTACTGATTGACTTCTATGGGTATATCGAGAAGTTACACAATGTGCTGCTCTACTGATTGACTTCTATGGGTATATCGAGAAGTTACACAATGTGCTGCTCTACTGATTGACTTCTATGGGTATATCGAGAAGTTACACAATGTCATGCTCTACTGATTGACTTCTATGGGTATATCGAGAAGTTACACAATGTGCTGCTCTACTGATTGACTTCTATGGGTATATCGAAAAGTTACACAATGTCATGCTCTACTGATTGACTTCTATGGGTATATCGAGAAGTTACACAATGTCATGCTCTGCTGACTGACTTCTATGGGTATATCGAAAAGTTACACAATGTCATGCTCTACTGATTGACTTCTATGGGTATATCGAGAAGTTACACAATGTGCTGCTCTACTGACTGACTTCTATGGGTATATCGAGAAGTTACACAATGTGCTGCTCTACTGATTGACTTCTATGGGTATATCGAGAAGTTACACAATGTCATGCTCTACTGATTGACTTCTATGGGTATATCGAGAAGTTACACAATGTCATGCTCTACTGATTGACTTCTATGGGTATATCGAGAAGTTACACAATGTGCTGCTCTACTGATTGACTTCTATGGGTATATCGAGAAGTTACACAATGTGCTGCTCTACTGATTGACTTCTATGGGTATATCGAGAAGTTACACAATGTCATGCTCTACTGATTGACTTCTATGGTATATCGAGAAGTTACACAATGTCATGCTCTACTGATTGACTTCTATGGGTATTATCGAAAAGTTACACAATGTGCTGCTCTACTGATTGACTTCTATGGGTATATCGAGAAGTTACACAATGTCATGCTCTACTGATTGACTTCTATGGGTATATCGAGAAGTTACACAATGTCATGCTCTACTGATTTGACTTCTATGGGTCTATCGAGAAGTTACACAATGTCATGCTCTACTGACTGACTTCTATGGGTATATCGAGAAGTTTACACAATGTCATGCTCTACTGACTGACTTCTATGGGTATATCGAGAAGTTACACAATGTCATGCTCTACTGATTGACTTCTATGGGTATATCGAGAAGTTACACAATGTCATGCTCTACTGACTGACTTCTATGGGTATATCGAGAAGTTACACAATGTCATGCTCTACTGATTGACTTCTATGGGTATATCGAAAAGTTACACAATGTGCTGCTCTGCTGACTGACTTCTATGGGTATATCGAAAAGTTACACAATGTGCTGCTCTGCTGACTGACTTCTATGGGTATATCGAGAAGTTACACAATGTCATGCTCTACTGACTGACTTCTATGGGTATATCGAGAAGTTACACAATGTCATGCTCTACTGACTGACTTCTATGGGTATATCGAGAAGTTACACAATGTCATGCTCTACTGATTGACTTCTATGGGTATATCGAGAAGTTACACAATGTGCTGCTCTGCTGACTGACTTCTATGGGTATATCGAAAAGTTACACAATGTGCTGCTCTGCTGACTGACTTCTATGGGTATATCGAAAAGTTACACAATGTGCTGCTCTGCTGACTGACTTCTATGGGTATATCGAAAAGTTACACAATGTGCTGCTCTGCTGACTGACTTCTATGGGTATATCGAAAAGTTACACAATGTGCTGCTCTACTGATTGACTTCTATGGGTATATCGAAAAGTTACACAATGTGCTGCTCTGCTGACTGACTTCTATGGGTATATCGAAAAGTTACACAATGTGCTGCTCTACTGATTGACTTCTATGGGTATATCGAGAAGTTACACAATGTGCTGCTCTACTGATTGACTTCTATGGGTATATCGAGAAGTTACACAATGTCATGCTCTGCTGACTGACTTCTATGGGTATATCGAAAAGTTACACAATGTCATGCTCTACTGATTGACTTCTATGGGTATATCGAGAAGTTACACAATGTGCTGCTCTACTGATTGACTTCTATGGGTATATCGAGAAGTTACACAATGTGCTGCTCTACTGATTGACTTCTATGGGTATATCGAGAAGTTACACAATGTGCTGCTCTGCTGACTGACTTCTATGGGTATATCGAGAAGTTACACAATGTGCTGCTCTACTGATTGACTTCTATGGGTATATCGAGAAGTTACACAATGTGCTGCTCTACTGATTGACTTCTATGGGTATATCGAGAAGTTACACAATGTGCTGCTCTACTGATTGACTTCTATGGGTATATCGAGAAGTTACACAATGTGCTGCTCTGCTGACTGACTTCTATGGGTATATCGAAAAGTTACACAATGTGCTGCTCTGCTGACTGACTTCTATGGGTATATCGAAAAGTTACACAATGTCATGCTCTACTGACTGACTTCTATGGGTATATCGAGAAGTTACACAATGTCATGCTCTACTGATTGACTTCTATGGGTATATCGAGAAGTTACACAATGTGCTGCTCTACTGATTGACTTCTATGGGTATATCGAGAAGTTACACAATGTCATGCTCTACTGACTGACTTCTATGGGTATATCGAGAAGTTACACAATGTCATGCTCTACTGATTGACTTCTATGGGTATATCGAGAAGTTACACAATGTCATGCTCTACTGACTGACTTCTATGGGTATATCGAGAAGTTACACAATGTCATGCTCTACTGATTGACTTCTATGGGTATATCGAAAGTTACACAATGCTGCTGCTCTGCTGACTGACTTCTATGGGTTATATCGAAAGTTACACAATGTGCTGCTCTACTGCTTGACTTCTATGGGTATATCGAGAAGTTACACAATGTCATGCTCTACTGACTGACTTCTATGGGTATATCGAGAAGTTACACAATGTCATGCTCTACTGACTGGACTTCTATGGGTATATCGAGAAGTTACACAATGTCATGCTCTTACTGATAATTGACTTCTATGGGTATATCGAGAAGTTACACAATGTGCTGCTCTGCTGACTGACTTCTAGGGTATATCGAAAGTTACACAATGTGCTGCTCTGCTGACTGACCTTCTATGGGTATATCGAAAAGTTACACAATGTGCTGCTCTACTGATTGAATTCTATGGGTATATCGAGAAGTTACACAAGTGCATGCTCTGCTGACTTGACTTCTATGGGTATATCGAGAAGTTACACAATGTCATGCTCTACTGACTGACTTCTATGGGTATATCGAGAAGTTACACAATGTGCTGCTCTACTGATTGACTTCTATGGGTATATCGAGAAGTTACACAATGTCATGCTCTACTGACTGACTTCTATGGGTATATCGAGAAGTTACACAATGTCATGCTCTACTGATTGACTTCTATGGGTATATCGAGAAGTTACACAATGTGCTGCTCTACTGATTGACTTCTATGGGTATATCGAGAAGTTACACAATGTGCTGCTCTACTGATTGACTTCTATGGGTATATCGAGAAGTTACACAATGTGCTGCTCTGCTGACTGACTTCTATGGGTATATCGAAAAGTTACACAATGTGCTGCTCTGCTGACTGACTTCTATGGGTATATCGAGAAGTTACACAATGTCATGCTCTACTGACTGACTTCTATGGGTATATCGAGAAGTTACACAATGTCATGCTCTACTGATTGACTTCTATGGGTATATCGAGAAGTTACACAATGTCATGCTCTACTGATTGACTTCTATGGGTATATCGAGAAGTTACACAATGTGCTGCTCTACTGATTGACTTCTATGGGTATATCGAGAAGTTACACAATGTCATGCTCTACTGATTGACTTCTATGGGTATATCGAGAAGTTACACAATGTGCTGCTCTACTGATTGACTTCTATGGGTATATCGAGAAGTTACACAATGTGCTGCTCTACTGATTGACTTCTATGGGTATATCGAGAAGTTACACAATGTCATGCTCTACTGATTGACTTCTATGGGTATATCGAGAAGTTACACAATGTCATGCTCTACTGATTGACTTCTATGGGTATATCGAGAAGTTACACAATGTGCTGCTCTACTGATTGACTTCTATGGGTATATCGAGAAGTTACACAATGTGCTGCTCTACTGATTGACTTCTATGGGTATATCGAGAAGTTACACAATGTCATGCTCTACTGATTGACTTCTATGGGTATATCGAGAAGTTACAACAATGTCATGCTCTACTGATTGACTTCTATGGGTATATCGAGAAGTTACACAATGTCATGCTCTACTGATTGACTTCTATGGTATATCGAGAAGTTACACAATGTGCATGCTCTACTGACTTGACTTCTATGGGTATAATCGAGAAGTTACACAATGTCATGCTCTACTGATCTGACTTCTATGGGTATATCGAGAAGTTACACAATGTCATGCTCTACTGACTGACTTCTATGGGTATATCGAGAAGTTACACAATGTCATGCTCTACTGATTGACTTCTATGGGTATATCGAGAAGTTACACAATGTGCTGCTCTACTGATTGACTTCTATGGGTATATCGAGAAGTTACACAATGTCATGCTCTACTGACTGACTTCTATGGGTATATCGAGAAGTTAAACAATGTCATGCTCTACTGACTGACTTCTATGGGTATATCGAGAAGTTACACAATGTGCTGCTCTACTGATTGACTTCTATGGGTATATCGAGAAGTTACACAATGTCATGCTCTACTGACTGACTTCTATGGGTATATCGAGAAGTTACACAATGTGCTGCTCTACTGATTGACTTCTATGGGTATATCGAGAAGTTACACAATGTCATGCTCTACTGACTGACTTCTATGGGTATATCGAGAAGTTACACAATGTCATGCTCTACTGATTGACTTCTATGGGTATATCGAGAAGTTACACAATGTGCTGCTCTACTGATTGACTTCTATGGGTATATCGAGAAGTTACACAATGTCATGCTCTACTGACTGACTTCTATGGGTATATCGAGAAGTTACACAATGTGCTGCTCTACTGATTGACTTCTATGGGTATATCGAGAAGTTACACAATGTGCTGCTCTACTGATTGACTTCTATGGGTATATCGAGAAGTTACACAATGTCATGCTCTACTGACTGACTTCTATGGGTATATCGAGAAGTTACACAATGTCATGCTCTACTGATTGACTTCTATGGGTATATCGAGAAGTTACACAATGTCATGCTCTACTGATTGACTTCTATGAGGGTATATCGAGAAGTTACACAAATGTTCATGCTCTACTGAATTGACTTCTATGGGTATATCGAGAAGTTACACAATGTCATGCTCTACTGAGATTCTATGGTAAAACAAGTGTTGCTACTGATTGACTTCTATGGTATATCGAGAAGTTACACACGGTCATGCTCCTACTGACTGACTTCTATGGGTATATCGAGAAGTTACACAATGTCATTGCTTCCTACTGACTTGACTTCTATGGGTATCATCCGAGAAGTTACACCAATGTTCTGCTTCTACTGATTGACTTTCTCATGGGTATATCGAGAAGTTACACAATGGCATGCTCTACTGATTTACTTCTATGGGGATAGTCGAGAAGTTTACACAATGTGCATGCTCTCACTGATTGACTTCTATGGGTATATCGAGAAGTTACACAATGTCAGTGCTCTACTGATTGACTTCTATGGGTATATCGAGAAAGTACACAATGTGCAGGCCTCTACTGACTTGACTTCTATGGGTATATCGAGGAAGTTACACAATGTGCATGCTCTACTGACTTGACTTCTATGGTATATCGAGAAGTTACACAATGTCATGCTCTACTGACTGACTTCTATGGGTATATCGAGGAAGGTTACACAATGTGCATGCTCTACTGACTTCTATGGGTATATCGAGAAGTTACACAATGTGCTGCTCTACTGATTGACTTCTATGGGTATATCGAGAAGTTACACAATGTCATGCTCTACTGATTGACTTCTATGGGTATATCGAGAAGTTACACAATGTGCTGCTCTACTGACTGACTTCTATGGGTATATCGAGAAGTTACACAATGTCTGCTCTACTGATTGACTTCTATGGGTATATCGAGAAGTTACACAATGTCATGCTCTACTGATTGACTTCTATGGGTATATCGAGAAGTTACACAATGTCATGCTCTACTGATTGACTTCTATGGGTATATCGAGAAGTTACACAATGTCATGCTCTACTGATTGACTTCTATGGGTATATCGAGAAGTTACACAATGTGCTGCTCTACTGATTGACTTCTATGGGTATATCGAGAAGTTACACAATGTCATGCTCTACTGATTGACTTCTATGGGTATATCGAGAAGTTACACAATGTCATGCTCTACTGATTGACTTCTATGGGTATATCGAGAAGTTTACACAATGTCATGCTCTACTGATTGACTTCTATGGGTATATCGAGAAGTTACACAATGTCATGCTCTACTGATTGACTTCTATGGGTATATCGAGAAGTTACACAATGTCATGCTCTACTGATTGACTTCTATGGGTATATCGAGAAGTTACACAATGTGCTGCTCTACTGATTGACTTCTATGGGTATATCGAGAAGTTACACAATGTCATGCTCTTACTGACTGACTTCTATGGGTATATCGAGAAGTTTACACAATGTCATGCTCTACTGATTGACTTCTATGGGTATAGCGAGAAGTTACACAATGTTCATGCTCTACTGATTGACTTCTATGGGTATATCGAGAAGTTACACAATGTCATGCTCTACTGATTGACTTCTATGGGTATATCGAGAAGTTACACAATGTCATGCTCTACTGATTGACTTCTATGGGTATATCGAGAAGTTACACAATGTCATGCTCTACTGATTGACTTCTATGGGTATATCGAGAAGTTTACACAATGTCATGCCTCTACTGATTGACTTTCTATGGGTATATCGAGAAGTTACACCATGTCATGCTCTACTGATTGACTTCTCTGGGTATATCGAGAAGTTTACACAATGTCATGCTCTTACATGATTGACTTCTATGGGCTATATCGAGAAGTTGACACAATGTGTCATGCTCTACTGATTGACTTCATGGGTATGATCGAGATAGTTACACAATGTGCATGCTCTACTGATTGACGTCTATGGGTATATCGAGAAGTTACACAATGTGCATGACTCTACTGATTGACTTCTATGGGATATCGAAGTAAATGGCTACCTGATTGACTCGATGGGTATATCGAGAAGTACACAATGTTCATGCTCTGCTGAATGACTTCTATGGTATATTCGAAAAGTTACACAATGTCATGCTCTACTGATTGACTTCTATGGGTATATCGAGAAGTTACACAATGTGCTGCTCTACTGATTGACTTCTATGGGTATATCGTAGAAGTAAACCAATGTCATGCTCTACCTGATTGACTTCTGATGGGTATATCGAGAAGTTACACAATGTGCTGCTCTACTGATTGACTTCTATGGGTATATCGAGAAGTTACACAATGTCATGCTCTACTGATTGACTTCTATGGGTATATCGAGAAGTTACACAATGTGCTGCTCTACTGACTGACTTCTATGGGTATATCGAGAAGTTACACAATGTCATGCTCTACTGATTGACTTCTATGGGTATATCGAGAAGTTACACAATGTGCTGCTCTACTGATTGACTTCTATGGGTATATCGAGAAGTTACACAATGTCATGCTCTACTGACTGACTTCTATGGGTATATCGAGAAGTTACACAATGTGCTGCTCTACTGACTGACTTCTATGGGTATATCGAGAAGTTACACAATGTGCTGCTCTACTGATTGACTTCTATGGGTATATCGAGAAGTTACACAATGTGCTGCTCTACTGATTGACTTCTATGGGTATATCGAGAAGTTACACAATGTGCTGCTCTGCTGACTGACTTCTATGGGTATATCGAGAAGTTACACAATGCGCTGCTCTGCTGACTGACTTTGTTCCTTGCGCTCGCTGCTCGCTATTGAAGAGACAGAGTTACCACCTATCCATCAGTCCATACAGGCCTGAAACCTGTCATGTTCCTCCTAAATGTCACAAATACACGGCAGGTACCCATAGCGCTATTTCGATTGGTTGGATACTGATTATGTGTATTCCGTAGTTGTGGGTTTAGATGGATAGTACACCTGGCTTGTGAAGACAGCTTTCTTACGGGTGACTGTTTACTCCTGCATGGAAATACTCGTGTTGCTTCAGTGACATATCGTCATTTTATGGCTCCATGTTCAAATCCTGAAGTCGTCACCATAGCTTTCAATGTCCCATTGTCTAGTGTGTCCTCATATCCCTGCTTCTGCTCTCTACTTCTGTGAGTGACAATCAATGCATGTCTATGTATGTATCACGCACAATTCTAGAGCTGTTTTCTCCGTGCATGCTACTTACCATAAGGGCCTGTTTGACTCAGACAAGACTTAATTTGATCGTATGCTTCAATCATCGCAAATGGGAAGAAAGTCAAGGGCAATAACCGAGTCCTCAACGCTTTCTTCTCATCCTCGATCAGATAATATACCAGAGATCCGGCATCATCAGTGGACACATGGATGATCTCTGCAGTAGCCAGGCTCCCTACAAGTTCCCGCACGTATCTGCAATGAATAAATACATATATACATGCATCAGTGGACACATGGATGATCTCTGCAATAGCCAGGCTCCCTACAAGTTCCCGCACGTATTTGCAATGAATAAATACATATATACATGCATTTCAATTAGGAAATGACATCTTATTATGTTGATAATAAGGACAGTTACACAAATAACCGTGCCTTTGTTTTGAATAATAGAAAGACAGAAGTGATTGTAATAATAAAGAAAGAGATTGTGCCTAAATGTGCAATTAAAGTACAGGACGTTATTTTTGGGCAAGTGCAGAAATTCGGATATCTAAGCACATTGATAACATCAGATGGAAGATGCATCACTGAGATAAAGAGCAGTATAGGACAAGCAAAACCTGCATTCTACCAAATAAAGAACGTTTTGTGCAATAAGTCACTGTCCATGAAAGTTAGAAAAAGAGTTCTTGCATGTTACATAGAACCAGTTTTAACATACGGCTGCGAATCCTGGACAGTTAGTAAACAGGCGAAACAATCCATGGAAACCTTGGAGTTGTGGTTTTATAGAGGAATGATGAACATTTATTTGACAGCCAAAATGAGCAATCAGGATGTTTTAAGGGAAGCTGAGTCGCAACGACAGCCCATCAGACACGCCAGAAAGAGGCAGTCATCGTTTTTTGGCCACGTTATGAGAAGACAAAAACTAGAACACGTTGTGACAACCGGAAAGATTTGCGGAAAGAGAGCTAGAGGAAGACAGTGTGAAAAGTTTCTTGACAGTCTTGTGTCATGGCACGGAAGGGAGTCAATACACGAATTGATCCATGACGGCGGAGATCGTAATTTGTGGAGAGGCATATCGCCCAGGCCAGCCGGCAAGGCCCTGAATGATGACACAAATAACCATATAGTGGAATGCATCTATGTGTTTCCACGCTATAACAAAGAATCATTACAATCTGTATGTAGACACACTAAATGGGATAATGAAACAAAACCAGCAAGACATAACGAAAAAGGGAATTATATATACAACATCATCATCAAGCCATTTATTGGCGTCGCTGATATATGTGCATGTGTTGTTCAAAGGTTGGGAGTAATCACGTGTTTCCTAAACAGAATCCCCACACTTGTCAAGCTAAGGTGTTTGTTTCTGTCACCTCCGTTAGATGAGGAGCTCTGTCTTTACCGTGGATTAGAACTCAGATCGTGTTGTAATGTGTGAGTTAGTTAGTCTTAGTTAGTCGCGGTTCCAACTTCTCGGCAAAGATCGCCCAATTATGCTCTGTTCCTGTGCCAGTGACCATCACACATCATGCTCCTCACTGCCCCATGTGTTAAGTGGAATAGACAGGAGTCGCGACAAACCAACTGCCCACACAGGATACTATGCATAATGCCGCTACCAGAATGTCAACACAAAAGTCCGCCACGAAAAATACATTTCATCGTCGATGGAAGCGGCAATCACTAGAAAACCAGCAGCCACACATTGTTGCATAAGGCAAACACAGTTAGTTCAACGACCGGACAGCTGCCATTTTTCTGAACATGCAGTTAATGCCACAAACAACCGGGGACAGATATATAAGCCCACCACACGGAATTCTTAGACAAAAGAACTAGTCACGAGAATGAACATTCCTCGGTAAAAAAAAAACGACTACATATGGAGGTTTCTACATAAATCTGCATGTACGACATCAGTAGAGGTAAGGGTAAACGGCTATGGCGTCAGGGGCTGCCATTTGAGTTTCAAAATTATGGGATATATTGTTCAGCTCATGCAGAGGTCTATGGAAACAAGAAATCTGATATGCTGTACACACATTGTAACATTGAAGACTGACACAGAGGATATATTGATGACACATCTATCATTGGTGAGATATTCAAGACTGACACAGAAGATACTGGTGACATGCCTATCATTGGTGGACCATTGAAGATTGATACAGCGGAAGGCTGACACTGAGGATATACTGGTGACACACCTATCATTGGTGGTACATTGAATACTGACATAGAGGAGATATTCATGACACACCTATCATTGGGGGAACATTGAATACTCACACAGAGGATATACTGTTGACATATCTATCATTGGTGGTATATTGAATACTGACACAGAGGAGATATTCACAACACACCTGTCATTGGGGGAACAATGAAGACTGACACAGAGGATATATTGGTGACACATCTATCATTGGTGAGATATTCAAGACTGACACAGTGGATACTGGTGACATGCCTATCATTGGCGGAACATTGAAGATTGATGCAGAGGATATACTTGTGACACATCTATCATTGGTGAGATACTGAAGACTGACACAGAGGATATACTGGTGACACACCTACCACTAGGAAGACATTGAAGACTGACACAGAGGATATACTGGGGACACACCTACCACTAGGAAGACATTGAAGACTGACACAGAGGATATACTGGTGACACACCTACCACTAGGAAGACATTGAAGACTGACACAGAGGATATACTGGTGACACACCTACCACTAGGAAGACATTGAAGACTGACACAGAGGATATACTGGTGACACACCTACCACTAGGAAGACATTGAAGACTGACACAGAGGATATACTGGTGACACACCTACCACTAGGAAGACATTGAAGACTGACACAGAGGATATACTGGTGACACACCTACCACTAGGGAGACATTGAAGACTGACACAGAGGATATACTGGTGAAACACCTCTTGATGATTCTTCTCCTATTCAGCTGCGGAAGTGGGGAATGGACGGAACTGTACGAAGCTATCCAGCAGGCGACCAGTGGAAGTGACATGGTGGTGAGTAGCAAATATACATGGGTTAAGTAGGTCAGGAACCTACGTCTGGTCTAGCAAACCGGTAGGGAATTTACTTGATCCTAAAAATTCTGCTCAAGATTTATGGAGAAAATTGGAGGAAAGGTTCTAGTCGCGGCGCTGGAACTCCAATTAACTCTCCCCACGACGCCTAACGGCATAAGTGGATGAAACAACAACAACAACAACACCGGCTTGCCCCGAGGATAGTTGAGACGAATATGGTAGACATTGCTAAACAAATAAGTATATAACAGAGATGAAAAGAAGACGAGAATTAGATGACAATAGAAACACTAGACTACACAAAGAAGACAGAGTATATGGAACATGCTACAAGATGTTTATATTTTTAAATAAAGGAATTTCGTGTTTAAAGTCACTCTTTTGAATATGGATTTAAATTATCTGTTATCTTTTGTAATTCTCACATCCACTTCTATACTAGTGTTATTGTTTTTCGCGCTGTATGTTAGTCACTAGGAAGAAGGAAATACCACAATGTAATATACACGTGAAAGGGAATATTCTTAAAATTGTGAATTGGTCCAATTATCTCGGAACATCTGATGAGAGTTGCCTTAAAGATATTAGAACAAGCATCGCTCTGTCAAAGGTAGCCTTTTACAAGATGGAAAGCATACTGACCAATAAAAAGATGTAATTGTCTACGAGAAATAGGTTATTGAAGTACTACATAGAACCTGCACTTTTGTATGGATGTGAAGCTTGAAACATGAGCAGACAAGTTGAAAAATATCTGATGGATGTGGAAATGTGAAATGCAAAGAATATCAAGGACACACAGAAAAACCAGTGACCAAGTCCTACAAGAAAAAAAAATGAAAACCGTAAATTAGATGTAGATAGTTAAAAGTTTTTGGACACGTTATGAGAAGAAATAAATTTGCAAACATGGTGACAACTGGCAATGTTTTTAGGGGAAAGATTAAGGTGAAAGTAGAGAAGTAAATATCTGTATGCTTAGCCACATGGTATGTATTGTTCACTGACTGACCTAGTGCCACTGGACTACTGTGTCTCCCCCTGTATGTACAGTGGAACCTCGCTTAACGAGCATAACTCGTTCCAGAACCTTACTCGTAAAGCGAAACACTCGTTAAGCGAAACAGTTTTTCCCATACAAATTAATGTAAAATACGATAATGCCGAGAAAATACTCAAAATATTTTGTATAACGTTTATTCAAAAAGAATTTTATATACACTGTTATAAGGAGCGTGATTCATCTTCTTCTTCTATCGCGGAATGAACGAACTGGAATGAGAATTAGATTTGTAGAAGAAATTTGATTTGCGCTAGAGAAATTTGTTTTTGCCGACACTTCAGAATTTGATGGAAATTGCGAACACAGCATTATCATTAAATACATTAGTAGCTCTCATAGCCACTGCCTTATTAGAGTGATGGTTCTCAATGTACGATGAAACAGTTTTCCAGTGCTTTAAGCATATGGATTTAAATTATCTGTTATCTTTTGTAATTCTCACATCCACTTCTATACTAGTGTTATTGTTTTTTCGCGCTGTATGTTAGTCACTAGGAAGAAGGAAATACCACAATGTAATATACACGTGAAAGGGAATATTCTTAAAATTGTGAATTGGTCCAATTATCTCGGAACATCTGATGAGAGTTGCCTTAAAGATATTAGAACAAGCATCGCTCTGTCAAAGGTAGCCTTTTACAAGATGGAAAGCATACTGACCAATAAAAAGATGTAATTGTCTACGAGAAATAGGTTATTGAAGTACTACATAGAACCTGCACTTTTGTATGGATGTGAAGCTTGAAACATGAGCAGACAAGTTGAAAAATATCTGATGGATGTGGAAATGTGAAATGCAAAGAATATCAAGGACACACAGAAAAACCAGTGACCAAGTCCTACAAGAAAAAAAATGAAAACCGTAAATTAGATGTAGATAGTTAAAAGTTTTTGGACACGTTATGAGAAGAAATAAATTTGCAAACATGGTGACAACTGGCAATGTTTTTAGGGGAAAGATTAAGGTGAAAGTAGAGAAGTAAATATCTGTATGCTTAGCCACATGGTATGTATTGTTCACTGACTGACCTAGTGCCACTGGACTACTGTGTCTCCCCCTGTATGTACAGTGGAACCTCGCTTAACGAGCATAACTCGTTCCAGAACCTTACTCGTAAAGCGAAACACTCGTTAAGCGAAACAGTTTTTCCCATACAAATTAATGTAAAATACGATAATGCCGAGAAAATACTCAAAATATTTTGTATAACGTTTATTCAAAAAGAATTTTATATACACTGTTATAAGGAGCGTGATTCATCTTCTTCTTCTATCGCGGAATGAACGAACTGGAATGAGAATTAGATTTGTAGAAGAAATTTGATTTGCGCTAGAGAAATTTGTTTTTGCCGACACTTCAGAATTTGATGGAAATTGCGACACAGCATTATCATTAAATACATTAGTAGCTCTCATAGCCACTGCCTTATTAGAGTGATGGTTCTCAATGTACGATGAAACAGTTTTCCAGTGCTTTAAGCATATGGATTTAAATTATCTGTTATCTTTTGTAATTCTCACATCCACTTCTATACTAGTGTTATTGTTTTTCGCGCTGTATGTTAGTCACTAGGAAGAAGGAAATACCACAATGTAATATACACGTGAAAGGGAATATTCTTAAAATTGTGAATTGGTCCAATTATCTCGGAACATCTGATGAGAGTTGCCTTAAAGATATTAGAACAAGCATCGCTCTGTCAAAGGTAGCCTTTTACAAGATGGAAAGCATACTGACCAATAAAAAGATGTAATTGTCTACGAGAAATAGGTTATTGAAGTACTACATAGAACCTGCACTTTTGTATGGATGTGAAGCTTGAAACATGAGCAGACAAGTTGAAAAATATCTGATGGATGTGGAAATGTGAAATGCAAAGAATATCAAGGACACACAGAAAAACCAGTGACCAAGTCCTACAAGAAAAAAAATGAAAACCGTAAATTAGATGTAGATAGTTAAAAGTTTTTGGACACGTTATGAGAAGAAATAAATTTGCAAACATGGTGACAACTGGCAATGTTTTTAGGGGAAAGATTAAGGTGAAAGTAGAGAAGTAAATATCTGTATGCTTAGCCACATGGTATGTATTGTTCACTGACTGACCTAGTGCCACTGGACTACTGTGTCTCCCCCTGTATGTACAGTGGAACCTCGCTTAACGAGCATAACTCGTTCCAGAACCTTACTCGTAAAGCGAAACACTCGTTAAGCGAAACAGTTTTTCCCATACAAATTAATGTAAAATACGATAATGCCGAGAAAATACTCAAAATATTTTGTATAACGTTTATTCAAAAAGAATTTTATATACACTGTTATAAGGAGCGTGATTCATCTTCTTCTTCTATCGCGGAATGAACGAACTGGAATGAGAATTAGATTTGTAGAAGAAATTTGATTTGCGCTAGAGAAATTTGTTTTTGCCGACACTTCAGAATTTGATGGAAATTGCGACACAGCATTATCATTAAATACATTAGTAGCTCTCATAGCCACTGCCTTATTAGAGTGATGGTTCTCAATGTACGATGAAACAGTTTTCCAGTGCTTTAAGCATTTCTTTTTTTGCTTTTTTTTTGCGCCAGAAGATTGTTTGTTTGCTGTTACCTTCTCCTCCTCCTCGGACAAACTCTCCTCCACAACTTCTTGCTGTGAAACACAATGTAATTCCATAAGCTCTTCAGTGGTCAGCTCTTGGCTATGCTCTTCCACAAGCTCATTGATATCTTTGTTATCCACCTCCAGTCCCATGATCTTGGCCAAAGACACAATCTCGTTGACTACAGTCTCCACAGGTACTGTCTCAAAACCCTCAAAGTCACACTAGACATCGCTCTCCCGCTTGCAGCTAACGTATGGGTTCCTCGGATTGGCTGATTTCGAGAAGTTAGGTAACTGCAGCCCTCTGAGGTGCTGGCCCTATATAGAGCCCCCCCCCCCCCCCCCCCCGCACCGCTCTATCCGACCCCCCCCCCCCCCTTGACTTCCGATACTCGCTGTTGCAGGGGCAAAATGCGGGGCTTCCCCTCCCCGCGTCACTCGTTCAGCAAGTCATTTTTAAAAAAATTTATTTTTGCTCGTTATGCGAATTACTCGTTATGCGAGGTGCTCGTTAAGCGAGGTTCCACTGTATTTGGCATTCACTGAACTAGTGCCACTGGACTACTGTGCCTCCCCCTCCCCATGTATGTATTGGGCACTCGCTGAACTAGCAGAGCCTTTGCAGACGGTCGCTCTCATGCCGGTGCGCCGAAAAAGCTGTCTATCTCTGGCCATATCTTCTGCTCATGCACTCTCGCGCCCAACTTGTCTGCAATGTCCTGTGTTCATCTTCGTTCTAGTCGTCCCCTCCGTTCTTCCTCAAGAAACATTGCCTTTCATCACTGTTTTTTCCAAGCCAACGTATAGTAGCTTTCGAGACATCTTACTGTTCATAACACTGTTTTCTTCGATGTTCAGGTTTTGTACAATTGAGTAAGTTTCTTCTTCTTTTCCCTAATTAACCAGTACGCATTAATTGAATAATGTAAATTAATGACATACGTATTTGGTGGTGTTTAATAATTACTGTTAACTATTTATGTCGTTGTGAAACTGCAAGACGAATATACAATCACTCGTACCTTTCCTTCAAATGCCTCTCGCCAGCTATCTCGTGAGATGTCAGCGGTTTCTGAGCTTCAAGCAGAACTTGCAGGATTCTCACATCTTTGGATAAAGTCAAAGCGAGGCCAACAAGTGTTGTGTTCATTATACCGGCTAGTTTATCCTGGTATGTTGACATCGTTGCCGTCTAGACTTGCCTCGTGTTCTTTGAAGTTAAAAAAAACTGCTCTGGTAATATGTCTAACATGCATGCTCTTTAAAACGATGTGTAGAACAACATTGTAATATCAGTCAAGCGTGACAGCTAGCTAATAATATCCAGGTGTAAAAAATAAAGAATAGGTCAATGAAGTCTATTCATATCGTATTTTTGAATCCATGTTATCTTTATAACTAGCAGGCAATTCGCCCAGATTGTTTACTATGAACGCTCGTTTCAAACCATTGGACTGTATCCGCCAGTGTGGAAAGACTAGAATGTGTTTTACACCGTATCTGACACACTGATTCCCAGTGTGCATGCATATTAATGAACGAATCAATGCATTTTATGGCACTCTTCCGAATTGCGGTCCCAAATAGATCCGCAGTGAATAGGTCAGGGATAAGGGTTAGGGTCAGTGTTTAGTTAACAACTAACCCTAACCCTTAACCCCTGACCTATTCACTGCGGATCTATTTGGGACCGGAATTCGGAAGAGTGCCCATTTTATTACTTGTCATAACTTTTTGATGCCTGTTATCATAAAGAAGTTTTAATGAGTACATGATAATTGTATAATAATATGGTTTTTATATGCATACCTCGGTATTTTTAGCATCGGGTCATGTGACCTAACTTGGTCAAGGCAGCAACACGTCTTAAAATCATGTACCCAAAAGTGGTGCATGTACTTTACATTGCATAGGGGTAAAGTAGCTGGGGGTAGGGGGGGGGACTAGTGGGAACTGTCCTGATATGCACAAGCTAATTATGAATACTAAATACAGTATTAATATATGCTCAAATTACGAGTGCAGATATTCAAAGAAATCGTCTCCTCATTATCCATTCCTGCAGAACTACAAGTGCAGATATTCCAAGCAATCGTCTCCCCAGTGTCCCTACCAGCAGATCTACGAGTGCAGACATTTCAAACAATTGTCTCCTTAGTGCCCCTGACTGCAGAAGCCGCCCACACTAGCTGTGAAACATGACCCCAAGCATGACATCTCTGTCAGTGATGTTACACTTTAATATTTTCTTTCAAATCCATTCGTCACCTTGATGTTACATTGTTAACATCCTCTGAACAATCCATCTCTCACTATGGTGCCACACTTTAATATCCTCTTTACAATCTATCTCTCACTATGGTACTACATTTTACATCCTATTTAAGTCTATCTCTCACTGTAATGTTGTTTGTCCATCAAGAATGATGATAACCATTCATTTCATCCAGTGAGTTTGAAAGTATGGCGTCGTGGGTCTATGATGGCTGATAAGGCCTATTTTGACTCGAAATGTTCTTTGACAATTTGGGCAAAGAATGTTTGACTTTTCAGGAGGAGAATCTCATGCAGTGGTTTTTTTTCTGTCTAGCCTCTGTTTTCACAGCTCTTGCAGTCCTGTATGCTTCACAAGTGACTTCACCCTTGCGTAATGATGTACGCCACGAATTTCGGTCTTTGGCAGCAGTCTCTGAAGTGTCTTGATGAATTCCAAAAGCTTTTAGTGAGATCTTAAGAGTGTCTTTAAACCGTTTCCTCTGACCGCGTTGGGAGCGTCTACCACAACGCAGCTCGCCGTACAAAATTCGTTTAGGAAGTCTGTGATCTGGTATGCGAGTTAAGTGACCAGCCTAGAGAATCTGATTCTTCATTAGTAGAGTGTGGATACTGGGCATGGACACTCTTTCTAGGACTTCAGTGTCTGGGATTTTGCCTTGCCAATTATCTTCAATAGCTTCCTAAAGCAGACTGTGTGGAAGTGGTTTAATTTCCTAGCATGTCACTGATAAACAGTCCAGGTTTCACAGGCATATAGCAGTGTGGATAACACAAATGACTTGTATACTTTGAGCTTTGTTTGAAGGATTATTCCATTTACGTCCCAAACATTCTTTACAGTCTGTCAAAGGCCGCGCTGGCCTTGGAGATTATTGCATTCACTTCGTCATCAGTTGTGACTGCTTGGGACACGGTGCTGCCAAGATAGGTGAATTTGTCCACAACACTTAGTATAGATGAAGTTGGATGAAGAATGACTTGCGCGATGAAATGGATTAAAGAGAGGAAGAGTTGCACAATTTTTCGACCACACTGTCTCGCCTGAGTCCATCTGAATCCAGTGGTAAGACAAGTCAAGACTACTGGAGACAATACAGGTGCAGTGGATGACCAGGGCGCTCTACGTGCCTTGTCGTGCTTATCACGTTCCACAACGCTTTACAGGTAAACGCCATCTTGCCCGTTGAATCACCAATGATTTTCTCACCATAGTACCACACTTTAACATCCTCTTTACAGTCCATCTCTCACTATAATACTACACTTTAACATCCTCTTTACAGCCCATCTCTCACTATGGTACCACACTTTAACATCGTCTCTACGGTATATCTCTCACTATGGTACTACACTTTAACATCCTCTTTAAATCCATCTCTCACTATAATACTACACTTTGACATCCTCTTTACAGCCCATCTCTCACTATATTACTACACTTTAACATTCTCTTGAAGTCCATCTCTCACTATACTACTACACTTTACATCCTCTTTACAGTCCATCTCTCACTATGGTACTACACTTTAACATCCTCTTTACAGTCCATCTCTCACTATAATACTACACTTTAACATCCTCTTAAAGTCCATCTCTCACTATTCTACTACACTTTACATCCTCTTTACAGTCCATCTCTCAGTATGGTACTACACTTTAACATCCAAGTATAATACGCATAGCTTCGTTCTGTAACCTTTCCATCCTTTCCATCAGCTTACGGCGGAGTGTCAAGATCGCCATCTCACACTCAAAAACAGAAAGTACCAGACCCTCGTTTAGAAGACATAGATGGCGCTGCTCACAGTCTGCCGCCGCCATCACCCCAGTCGCAGTCAAACCCCGCTTGGCCTTTATTATAACCTAGTCTATGTGTTCGGTGTAAGCTAGGCTTCGATAACATCTTATACCCGTCTATTTCTTTGCCTGCGCTCTTTCTACAGTTTATTAGCACAGATTTACAATCGGTGTTATAGTATTGACAATATGATTATTCAAGGATAACCATGTCACTTGTGCCTTCATTGAGTTAACCATTGCACCAGCTTCAACCACACCAAGTACTTATGCGATTGAGTTCTGTTTGTAGTTTCACAGAAACCTGATTTCTATCCTGACCCTGACCACACACTAACACATCGTTGGCATACGACAATATCCTGCCCCGCCATGTGATCTGCTCACCAGTGATACTCATTCAAGATAAATGCCAGTTATATAGCGTTAGTGTGTTGCCAGAAACGTAGACACAAGTTTCGAATGAAGGTAAATGCCAGTTAGACAGTGTATGCGGTGTTTCTAGACATATAGACACAAGTTTCGAATGAAGGTAAATGCCAGTTAGACAGTGTATGCGGGGTTTCTAGACATATAGACACAAGTTTCGAATGAAGGTAAATGCCAGTTAGACAGTGTATGCGGTGTTTCTAGACATATAGACACAAGTTTCGAATGAAGGTAAATGCCAGTTAGACAGTGTATGCGGTGTTTCTAGACATATAGACACAAGTTTCGAATGAAGGTAAATGCCAGTTAGACAGTGTATGCGGGGTTTCTAGACATATAGACACAAGTTTCGAATGAAGGTAAATGCCAGTTAGACAGTGTATGCGGTGTTTCTAGACATATAGACACAAGTTTCGAATGAAGGTAAATGCCAGTTAGACAGTGTATGCGGGGTTTCTAGACATATAGACACAAGTTTCGAATGAAGGTAAATGCCAGTTAGACAGTGTATGCGGGGTTTCTAGACATATAGACACAAGTTTCGAATGAAGGTAAATGCCAGTTAGACAGTGTATGCGGTGTTTCTAGACATATAGACACAAGTTTCGAATTAACGTAACACTATTGGTGTGTTCCTTGTACATCCCATAATGTAAATTGTACAGGTGCAAAGGAAAGATAGTCCTGTCACATGATAAACAACAGCAACTTTCTTCACGATCACGATCCTCGACCCCTGGAAACTTGGGGGTTCTGACAAAGTTAGCTCTTGTCAATGATTTCAGTGGTAGAGTATGCACTAGGAATGCTCACTGCATCAAGGAGTCGGCTAGTGAAACTAAAGCGCATACGGAATGAGGCCATGACGGTGATTATAGGATGTACAATGAACACACCAATAGTGTGTATGCGATACATCCTGGAGTTGCCATCCATTGCAGGCAGACTCAATGTTTTGCAGGCAAGGTAATACCTGAAGGTAGCTGCGGTTAATGAACACCTCCTGCATGATTTCCTGAATGCAGTCAAGAAATTCAGTCCTGCGAGTGGTTATAATCACATTGGGCCGTGAGTGTAGAGAGTAGTCAGCAGTCGCTACGGAAGTAGAAATTCAGCAGTTAATTCATGGTACCCTGGCGGAGAACCACTCTACGAGAATACAAGACAGCCACAAGCCAGTTCACCAACTAAGGATAGACTCCCCAATCCATAAGAGCGCACATCAAAATATCACATCTGACTCCATTGTACGCGTCCTCGAGATAGAGTGCGCCAACACCGTCTCCTATCTGTTCTGGAATCCTTCATAAACATCATTGGCAAAAATTGTTGCATTCGACCAAGTATCTTTCCCTGTGTGGTAACTTCCCAACCTTCTAGGAGGGGCTTTTCCCTTTGTAAATATTCCTGACGTATCCGTGGAACTGATAATCCTCTCCATTCAATTCTTGCAGCATGATGACATCAAACTCATCAACATATTTAAGTCAGGGGGCTGCGTGGTCTCGAGGTATGATGTCCGCTTCGAGTGCTGGAGGTGCCGGGTTCAGGCCCATATGAGGACCGGGATTATTTTCACGTGGACTTCTAGTAATAAAAATTTCCCCTGGTCTCTGGGTAGTGAGATCGGACGCGCGTGTGTATTGTTGCGCACGTAAAAACATTCCTTGGCAGTTGGAAATCGAAAAAGAGCAGCCTAACGGCGCTGCCCGGGCAAAATTTCGAGTTAGAAATCTACCCAAAGTATTTCAGGATCCTCGCCGGTGATACAGAGTTCGTGCACTGAGCTGAGTTTCTCAAGACTCAGGTTTGAGTTATTAGGAGAAAGGAGCACTTATGGGTTACACCCGTGTGCCGTGATGTTGATCCATCGACTAAAGGACTAAACTACTAAACGACATCAAAGTCATAAATCAGCTTCTCCAGTACATGGCCTGTCGGCCTGGCACTGCAACAATTCCAATAGCCAACTCTTATATATTTAAATCCTAGGTGTTGTGTTTTCTCCTTACTCTCCTTGTCCCCCGCCCTTCTATTTCTATACTTTTTTCTCTCACCATTCCCTCGCAATATTCTTTTCACTCCATCTACACTGACCGGTGAAGATGATATCAAGCGCAGAATACGTCCAGCAATGATTCTTAGACATGAAATATAATACTACATTTGGTGGAGGGAGGGTTCACACATGGTCACTCTAATACTGCCCTCATGCTGGGGAAGGAGCCCGGGACAAGATGTCCACCAGCCGACATGAAATATAATACTATATTTGGTGTAGGGAGGGTTCACACATGGTCACTCTAGTACTGCCCTCATGCTGGGGAAGGAGCCCGGGACAAGATGTCCACCAGCCCAGCGCCGCCCCTGCTATAACTTGACTGCCTCCGTTAGCGACTGTGCTCCCCACAGCCGTGCAGTCCCTCGGCATGCAGGATACACCTTGAACTTGGGATGTAAACCTGATCGGGAGGCTAAACGGGTACTCCACCTTGCCCAAGGGTGTCCCGTAAGCTAGCGGAGGGAAGGAGGCGCTTTACTTCTCCTTTGATAGGGGGATACCCCTACCCCGCTACCCAATGGGGTATCGAATGATATTATTATAGCCATTGCACAGGCTCCGCGGATCTGTTACTTGTAGCCTGCCAATTCCTCGATTCTGATGCCATCAAGGCCGGTGCGGATTCTTTTCAGGTATAACTGTAACCTTGACATTTTCGGTGGTAACTAGAAGGATATTTGCCATCCCCAGTGCATCGCATGTTTCAGATAGCATATTTTCTGTAGCCACTGTTTATCGCGGTCTTTGGTGAAGGCTCGTGTACGTCTTTCAGTGAGTGTTTTTCCTTTCGGTTCGTCTGTTCCTGTTTTACGTCATGTCTTTACTCTGACAGTTATCAACACCTATGTGTCTGAGTCTGTATGTGTACACAAGCTTGTAAAAGGTATTTCTCTGCATTCTTCTCTCACAATTTGTTACCTTGTTGTAAGTGTTGCTTGTTGAGGAACTTTCTTGAAGGTCGCTGTAATTATCATATTTAGTATTTATTTTTGATGATAGGGGCGTCACGGGTTGACTCTGCCGTTGAGAGACGACTACAGGTGTCAATGATTAGCTATCACCCGTTTTATGCTGGGAATCACCCAGCCAATTGGGTGCCGATCTGTCTCAGCCTGCCTGCTTCAATGGGTGCTTGGGGCTAGGACAATATCCAGATCGCAGGCGGTAAAACCATTGCACTATACTCTTCTCTTCTTCAGCGTTCCGAGCCATTGAGGTTCTTTGCTGCAAATACAATCCGTCTCCATTCGTCTCTCTGGTGGACCTTCTCTTGCCAGTCGTTGATTCCAAGTGCTTGTAGGTCTGTACATGTATTATCTCTCCACCGCCTTCTTGGTCTACCTCGGGGTCTACGGTCATTTATTTCCTGAGTGTAAGCGAGTTTTGTTTCCCTATTATCTTCCATTCTTTCTATATGCCCCAGCCATTGTAGTCTATTTAGCCGTCATGATACCAGTGATTAGCGGGGACTTAAACAAATCATAAATGTCTTTGTTACTTCTTCTTTTCCACTCTCCACTTTGTGTATCCCTAATGGGTCCAAAGATGCGTCTTAAAATTTTGTTCTCAAAGGTTTGTAACAAGGCTTCGTCTCCTTTCGTTGTACTCCAGGTTTCAGAGCCATACAGCACAACTGGTTTGATCAGTGTTTTGTATATTGTGATTTTGGTGTTACGAGATAGCGCCTTTAATTTTAGTAGATGTTGTAGTGCATAGTATATCTTATTTCCAGAGTTGATTCTAGTTTTTATTTCTTCCCTTATGATGTTGGAGCAGTTGAAGATTGTACCCAGGTATTTGTATGTTTCCGTTCTTTTAATGGTCATATTATCTATTTGTATGTGGCCAGAGTTTTTAGCCATTCCGTCTCTTGAAATTACCTATACGCTATACGTCTCTTGAAATGCACTATACGCTAAAATGAAAAATAGAAACCTCAAGCTACGGTTTTCAACCTGGAACATAAGAGTCATGTTTCCAGGCATTTCCGCTGAATTGACGAATGTTCTCAACGTGAGTTAAACGACTGTGTTTAATGCCGAACTCAACCGTCTTAACATTGATACTGCTGGCCTATTGGAGACTCGCCTCTCTGAGGACATGTCACACCGGTAAAACATTTACACCATTTTTGGAAGAGTAGAAGGCAGGAAGAAAGAAGACAGATTGGATGGGCTTTGCAGTGAATAATTCCCTGATGGAAATGATTGAAATCCCAGCTGAAGGTAATGAAAGACTGTTATCTCTGCGCTTTTCAACCTCTTGTTCTTTTGTCACCATTATTACTGCATTTGCACCGACACTGACTTCCTCTAAAGATGTGAAGAATTCATTCTATGAGGAGTCAGACTCCGTGATCAGGGCAGTTCCAAAGTTCGACTATATTTATATGCTCTGTGATGCTTCATCAATAACTCGAGTTCATGGCCAGAGTGTTTAGGAAAATGCAACATTGGTCGCATGAATGAAAATGGACAAAGGCGGCTGGGGCATTGCATCATAAACTCATTTGTTTAAACAAATGGTCACATATGGTGACAACATAGAATGGGCAAAAGAACAAGAAATGGTTGTAGTAAACACCTGGTTTAAACAGCATCCTAGAAGATTATGGACATGGAGAAGTCCAGACAGCAGGATTAAAAACCAGATAGACTACATCCTGATTAGCTGACGGTTTCGAAATGTGCTAACAGTCGCAAAAACAGTTACCAATGCTGACTGTTACAGTGATCACAGATTAATTACAGGCACATTGAGGGTAGAGTTAAAGAAAGTCAAGTATATAGCAGGAAACCCTAAATATGACTTGTGCAAATAAAAACTGACAAAGAAATACAAGATAATTTTAACATAGAAGTAAAGAACAAATTTGATTTATTGTCCGATCTAGAGACCCTATTTCAAGATGTAGATGATCAATGGGAAATGCTGAAGAATTAAATCAGTTGTGCAGCAGAAAAAACTATTCTAAAATTAAAGAAAGTGGGCCGTAAGACATGGATGACTGAAGAAATTTTACAACTAATGGAAACAAGAAGACAGAACAAAAATAATCCTGCTAAATATGAAGAAATTCACAGAAAAGTCAGAACCTTATGTAGGGAGGCAAAAGAAACATGGCTTGAGAAAAACTGCAAAGAAATTTAAAACCAACACAACATTAAAAATGCGAAACTAATGCACAAAAGAATCCAGGAGCTTACTAACCAAAGAACACGTACATCAGCAGACTGCCTAAAGACAAAAGATGGAAGAGTCATAATAGAAAAAGATCAGATCTTACATGTATGGTCAGATTATGTGAAAAACCTTTATGACGACAACAGAGACGAACACTACGATGTTCAAAATTATAATGAAGGACCAGCAATTTTGAAGATGGAGGTTCAGAATGCTCTTAACTATATGAAATCTGGCAAGACAGTGTCACAACAGAAATGATTAATGCTTTAGAAGAATATGGAATAGATAAAGTTACCAGTCTGCTTAATACAATATATGATACTGGAAATATACCTCATGAATTATATAATTCTGTATTTATTGCAATCCTAAAGAAATCAGGAGCCTTGGAATGTGATCAACATCGAACAATTAGTATAATGAGTCACATCACGAAGATTTTGCTAAGAATTATCATGCAAAGAGTTAGGAAGAAAATACAACCTGAAATAGGAGAAGAACAATGTAGGTTTGTAGAAGGAAAGGGTACAGTAAATGCTGTGTATTTACTGAGAACCGTAAACAAAGATCTACAACTTTGATTTATTGACTACACAAAGGCTTTCGATAAAGTGAGACATGTCGACATGATAAGGATGCTTGAAGATCTACAAATTGATGGAAAAGACCTTAGACTTGTAAAAAACATATATTGGAAACAACAAGCTGCCATAAGAGTTGATAATAAAGTAGGTCAATGTCAGCCTATTAAGAGAGGTGTGAGACAGGGATGTGTAATGTCTCCAGATCTGTTTTCCCTGTACAGTGAAAATATTTTCAGAAATATTGAAGATATGGAAGGAATCAACATTGGGGGACGATGCATCAATAACATTAGATATGCAGACGATACAGTCTTGATTGCAGACAATGAACAGGACCTGCAACATTTAGTAGATGCAGTTGTTACACACAGTGAACAACGAGGGTTAGAATTAAATTGTAAAAAGACACAGATTATGGTCGTCACTAGGAAGAACGAAATACCACAATGTAATATACAAGTAAATGGGAATATTCTTCAACAAGTGAATAGGTACAATTATCTCGGAACAGTAATAACATCTGATGGGAGATGCCTTGAAGAGATTAGAACAAGAATCGCCATGTCTAAGGTAGCCTTTAGCAAGATGAAAAACATACTGACCAATAAAAAGATGTCAATTGAAACGAGAAAAAGAGTGTTGAGGTGCTACATAGAACCTGTACTTTTATATGGATGTGAAGCTTGGACAATGAGCAGTCAAGCTGAAAAACATCTGATGGCTGTAGAAATGTGGTTTCTGAGGAAAATGCAAAGAATACCATGGACAGACAGAAAGACCAATGAACAGGTCCTTCAAGAAACAAACGAAGATCGTAAACTGATTAGAGACATTAGACGCAGACAGTCAAAATTTTTTGGGCATGTTATGAGAAGAAATGAATTGGAGAACTTGATGACAACTGTTAAGATCGAAGCGAACAGACCAAGAGGAAGACCTAGAAGCAAATACCTGGATGGTTTGGCCTCGTGGCATGGTCGAGACAGAAACACAGAGCTGATCCACGACTCTGGTGATCGAGTGAGATGGCACAACATGACCGCCCACGCTTACCGGCATGGCACATGATGGATGGATGGTGACAACATAAGGTCACATAGAAACATCCACTATCCGACTAATGGCAGCAGCTGGACATGATCATCACACGACACATCTGTCATCTGTCAAACTGTCATTTACTGCCAATATAGTACCTTGCGGTGTGTGGCAGAGGGTCTTTGAGCCTGAGGAATTAAGGCCGCCTCGCTAGTGCAGTTGCCGCGAACTGTGCAGGTTAGAATTTATTATCTCCCCCGATAGAAATAAAAATTCCACACCTTACTGAGGGATCGAACCCGGGTCTCCCGAATCCGGCGTTCTAGCCACTCTGCCAGCCGCTCCTCTTCATTTGAATCATTTGAATCAAACATCATTAACTCGCAGTTATCTCAGTTAGTTAGATAGTTAGTTAGTTAGTCGCAGTTCCAACTTCACAGCAACGGGTCGTCCCAATTATGCTCCGTTCCTGTGCCAGTGAATATCACACAAAATGCTCCCCACTGCCCAATATGAAAAGTGGAAAAGACAAGAGTCTCGACAAACAACAGCCCGCACAGATACACTGTGCATAATGCCGCCGCCAGAATATCAACGCAAAAGTCCCCCACGAAACATCCAGTTCATCTCTGATGGAATCGGCAGTCATTTTCACATCTGGATGTTTCCTAGATGTTCACCCACACAGTCCACGACAATACAGTTCATCGTCGATGACAGTGGCAGTCAACCAGAAGCCCAGCAGCCACGCATTTCTGCATAAGGCAAAAACCGGTCAACTCTGGGACATAGCCATCTGCCATCGCTCCGAACATGCAGTCACCTTCCAAAAAACCTCGGGCAGATTCAAAAGCATTTCACACGAAACTCACAGCTCACAGTGTCGCACCACGCACTCACTCAGTAGCAGGGCGACGGAACCATTAAGCCTCCTTAGTCGCCTCTTACGACATGCTTGGTAGGCTACAGTTTTGCTATTCTTTGCTTCCCTTATGGGCCCCGTGTTGAATGCGATGCTGGCAAATACATATTTGGGTACCCAAATAAAATATAAATACACATTCACAGCATGTATTTGAGTATCTCATCTTTATTGGTATGACTCCACTCATTGTGTCAAGCCACCAGAATGCAACGTTCTTTATATGTAGTAGGTGAGCTTTGTGTGGGTTTATAATTTCTTGTTTGTTGTTCACATTGTACGCTTTAATTAATTTCATCCATACGCTCAGATTGCATCGATCTGTACAAGAAAGTGACAATCATAATCGTGAATGTACTCACTGTGTTATATTTGCGCCATATACCGTCATTGATTGTGTGATAGTTGCAAAATCATCAATATGCTGCTTTTATGAAGTACAGTTATATATATAATATGATAATTGCGGTTACAATCCCCTGTTACAATTTCTTCAGACAGGTGTCAGCTGTTATATTTAACACTCAGCTGTGATATTTGACACTGAGCTGTGATATTTGACACTGAGCTGTGATATATGACACTCAGCTGTGATATTTAACACTCAGTTGTGATATTTGACACTGAGCTGTGATATTTGACACTGAGCTGTGGTATTTGACACTGAGCTGTGATATATGACACTAAGCTGTGATATTTAACACTCAGCTGTGATATATGACACTCAGCTGTGATATTTAACACTAAGCTGTGATATTTATCACTGAGCTGTGATATTTAAAACTGAGCTGTGATATATGACACTCAGCTGTGATATATG
>JACEFZ010018303.1:920000-960000 GCA_014155875.1 Cepaea nemoralis | reverse complement strand
GGTGGGGAGATTTGTGTGGGGTGGGGAGTTGTGTGTGTGTGTAAGTGGGGGTGTGTGGGTGGGGGTGTGTGGTTAAGGGATATGTGATTGAGGGATGAGTGATTGGGGTTGGGTGGGTGGAGGCTGTGTGGGTGGGTTTGTGTGTGTAGGTTGGGGGATGGATGGGGATGTTTGTGTGTGTGTGTGTGTGTGTGTTCGGGATGTGTGGGTGGGTTGGGGGAGATTGTATGGGCGGTGATGTGTGTAAGTGGGGGAAATGTGGGTGGGTGCGTGTTTTGTATGTGGGTGAGTGCGAGATGTGAGTTGGCGAGGATATGTATGGGTGGGGGATGTGTGCTTGGGGGGATGTGTGTTTGGCTGGGTGATTGGGGATTTGTGGGTAGGTGGTGGAGGATATTGGGTGGGTGAGTGTTGGTGAGTGGAGGATGTATGAGTAAGTGAGGAGATGTGTGTAGGTGGAGGATGTGTGGATGGGTGATGGGTGGTTGGGTGCATGTATGTGTGCCTGGGGGTGTGTGTGGGTGGGTCATGTGTGGTGAGTGTGAGATGTGTGTGTGTGTGTGTGTGTGTGGGAGGGATGGGGTAGGGATAAGTGTATAGGTGGGGGTGTATGAGTGTCTGGGGGGGGGGGGGGGGTGTGTGTGTTATTTTGGGTAGGGGATGTGTGTGGGGTATGTGTGGGTGGATGGGGGGTGGGTGGGTGGGTGGGGGATGTGTCTCATAACATAGTAGTATGAATTCTTTATGTTTACAACATTCTTTTGACAATGATTGTTTTCTCTATGTGAATGTATTATGCACTAATGATGAACGAAAGATGAGTGATTGGAAGGGCCGAATGTAAGACGGGCCTGCGTGCCAAATTTATTACCCTTTGAAGATAAAGTCTGTTCGTTCGTTCGTTCGTTCGTTAGTTCGTTCTCTCTCTCTCTCTCTCTCTCTCTTTCTTTCTCTCTCTCTCTCTCTCTCTCTCTCTCTCTCTCTTTCTCGGATATGTGTGGGCAGGTGGGAAGATGTGTTTGTGGGTGGGGATGTGTGTATAGGTGGGGGATGTGTAGTTGAGTGGTGGCGGATATTGGGTGGGTGAGTGGGTGTAGGTTGGCTGATGTGTGTGTGTGGGTGGGCGGGGAAAATTGTGAGGGTGCGGAATGTGTGTGTGGATAGATGCGGGGTTGGCGAGGGTATGTGTGTGTGGTATTGTGATGTGTGTTTTGCTGGGTGGTTGCGGATGTATGGGTGGGTGGTGGAGAATATGTAGGTGGGTGTGTGCGTGTCGGTTTTGGGATGGGTGTGGGATGTGTGTGTGTGGGGGAGGATCAGTGGATGGGTGGCGGCATGTATGTTTGCCTGGGTCTGTCTGAGTGCGTGGAGGTATGTGTGGGTGGGTGGGGGAGGTGTGGTAGGTGGGGTGGCTGCGGGATGTGTGGGTGGCTGCGGCATGTGAGGGTGGATGGGGGATGTGTCTCACAACATTGCAATATGCACTATTTATGTTTACAACTTTCATTTGACAATGTGTTTTTCCCCCATGTGAATGTATCATGCGTAATATGCATTGTTTATGCTTACAAAATTCATTTGACAACGTTTTGTTTTTGTCCCTATGTAAATGTAACATGACATTTGATGAATGAAAGATGAGTGATTGAAAGGGCCGAATGTAAGACGCGTCTGCGTGCCCAATTTTTTACCCTTTTAAAATAAAGTTCGTTCGTTCATTCGTTCGTTCGTTCGTTCGTTCGTTCTCTCTCTCTCTCTCTCTCTCTCTCTCTCTCTCTCTCTCTCTCTCTCTCTCTCTCTCTCTCTCTCTCTCTCTCTCTCTCTCTCTCTCTCTCTCTCCATCCATTGGGTAATAGGACATCAGCCAAACCAAGCCACGTCGTTCTATCTCTTGCTGTGTCCTGCAGCTCATCTCATGTCCTCTCAGTATTATCATCCCTGTCTGTAATTTTCTACTCCAAGTGATTTGAACTTTTATGGCATGAGTACAGCACCGTTCCACCTGTGCTTAGATACTGTTGACCTGTTCCGGTCCACCTTGTTTCGATAAATCCCAAGACATTAATATTATCTTTCATTTCTGCTGTCACCTGTGCTGTTCTACCTAATGCATACATAATTTTAACTTGCCAGGTGCTAATCCTGGAGATTTACATCTGTGTAAGATATTTAATCAGCACAAAGGACTTCCTGTGGCTTTTTCCGCAGCGTGTCATATCGCAAATATAAGAGCTTCCTGTTGTCTTGATTATCTGGGTCACTCTTTTTTGTATAGGTGACTTGTTCATGGCTGGTTGGTCTGTGTGGCTGAATGTGTCTACTTCTCGAGGCAGCGTGCCCTAAGCACAAACCTTGACTAGCCGACTCTTACGATATGCCAGATAGGGTGTAGTGTTACTGTTGTTGGCTTCCCTTGTATGCTCCGGTAACATGCCAGATAGGGTGCAGTGTTACTGTTGTTGGCATCCCTTGTATGCTCCTGTAACGTGCCAGATAGGGTGCAGTGTCACTATTGTTTGTATCCCTTGTACGTCCATGTAACATGCCAGATAAGGTGCAGTGTTACTGTTGTTGGCTTCCCTTGTATGTCCCTGTAACATGCCAGATAGGTTGCAGTGTTACTGTTGTTGGCTTCCCTTTGTATGCTCCTGTAACATGCCAGATAGGGTGCAGTGTCACTATTGTTTGTATCCCTTGTATGTCCATGTAACATGCCAGATAGGGTGCAGTGTTACTGTTGTTGGCTTCCCTTGTATGTCCCTGTAACATGCCTGATAGGGTGCAGTGTCACTATTGTTTTTATCCCTTGTATGTCCATGTAACATGCCAGATAGGGTGCAGTGTTACTGTTGTTGGGTTCCCTTGTATGTCCATGTAACATGCCAGATAGGGTGCAGTGTCACTATTGCTTGTATCCCTTGTATGTCCCTGTAACATGCCAGATAGGATGCAGTGTTTCAGTTGTTGGCTTCCCTTGTATGCTCCTGTAACATGCCAGATAGGGTGCATTGTTACTGTTGTTGGCTTCCCTTGTATGCTCCTGTAACATGCCAGATAGGGTGCAGTGTTGCAGTTGTTGGCTTCCCTTGTATGCTCCGGTAACATGCCAGATAGGGTGCAGTGTTACTGTTGTTGGCTTCCCTTGTATGTCCCTGTAACATGCCAGATAGGGTGCAGTGTTACTGTTGTTGGCTTCCCTTGTATATCCCTGTAACTTGCCAGATAGGGTGCAGTGTTACTGTTGTTGGCTTCCCTTGTATATCCCTGTAACATGCCAGATAGGGTGCAGTGTTACTGTTGTTGGCTTCCCTTGTATCTCCAAGTAACATGCCAGATAGGGTGCAGTGTCACTATTGTTTGTATCCCTTGTATGTCCCTGTAACATGCCAGATAGGGTGCAGAGTTTCAGTTGTTGGCTTCCCTTGTATGCTCCTGTAACATGCCAGATAGGGTGCAGTGTTACTGTTGTTGGCTTCCCTTATATGTCCCTGTAACATGCCAGATAGGGTGCAGTGTTTCAGTTGTTGGCTTCCCTTGTATGATCCTGTAACATGCCAGATAGGGTGCATTGTTACTGTTGTTGGCTTCCCTTGTATGCTCCTGTAACATGCCAGATAGGGTGCAGTGTTGCAGTTGTTGGCTTCCCTTGTATGCTCCGGTAACATGCCAGATAGGGTGCAGTGTTACTGTTGTTGGCTTCCCTTGTATGTCCCTGTAACATGCCAGATAGGGTGCAGTGTTACTGTTGTTGGCTTCCCTTGTATATCCCTGTAACTTGCCAGATAGGGTGCAGTGTTACTGTTGTTGGCTTCCCTTGTATGTCCCTGTAACATGCCAGATAGGGTGCAGTGTTACTGTTGTTGGCTTCCCTTGTATGTCCAAGTAACATGCCAGATAGGGTGCAGTGTCACTATTGTTTGTATCCCTTGTATGTCCCTGTAACATGCCAGATAGGGTGCAGAGTTTCAGTTGTTGGCTTCCCTTGTATGCTCCTGTAACATGCCAGATAGGGTGCAGTGTTACTGTTGTTGGCTTCCCTTATATGTCCCTGTAACATGCCAGATAGGGTGCAGTGTTTCTGTTGGTGGCTTCCCTTATATGCTCCTGTAACATGCCAGATAGGGTGCAGTGTCACTATTGTTTGTATCCCTTGTATGTCCCTGTAACATGCCAGATAGGGTGCAGTGTTGCTGTTGTTGGCTTCCCTTGTATGCTCCTGTAACATGCCAGATAGGGTGCAGTGTTACTGTTGTTGGCTTCCCTTGTATGTCCCTGTAACATGCCAGATAGGGTGCAGTGTTACTGTTGTTGGCTTCCCTTGTATGTCCCTGTAACATGCCAGATAGGGTGGCAGTGTTACTGTTGTTGGCTTCTCTTGTATGTCCCTGTAACATGCCAGATAGGGTGCAGTGTTACTGTTGTTGGCTTCCCTTGTATGTCCCTGTAACATGCCAGATAGGGTGCAGTGTTACTGTTGTTGGCTTCCCTTGTATGTCCCTGTAACATGCCAGATAGGGTGCAGTGTTACTGTTGTTGGCTTCCCTTGTATGTCCCTGTAACATGCCAGATAGGGTGCAGTGTTGCTGTTGTTGGCTTCCCTTCTATGCTCCTGTAACATGCCAGATAGGGTGCAGTGTTTCTGTTGGTGGCTTCCCTTATATGCTCCTGTAACATGCCAGATAGGGTGCAGTGTCACTATTGTTTGTATCCCTTGTATGTCCCTGTAACATGCCAGATAGGGTGCAGTGTTGCTGTTGTTGGCTTCCCTTGTATGTCCCTGTAACATGCCAGATAGGGTGCAGTGTTACTGTTGTTGGCTTCCCTTGTATGTCCCTGTAACACACAGATCGAATCCACCTTAGTGACCTCTTGCAACATACGTAGATGGTTACAATGGTGATATTGTTTGCTTCTCATTAAGATCCCGGTAATACACGGGGGTTTGTTTTTCATGCCACCACTAAATGCCTTCAATGCTCTAACGTGCTCAACCACCGTTCTCTTTCCCAGTTCGCTTAAATGACCTTCTTGGCCTGGGACAACTCATTATCAGAATATCCTGTTGAATGTCTTAAGTAAATATGTTTCTGTACCCATCTGGCTGTGGACTAGGCTTTCTACCTGTGGCAACCTGTCAGGTTGTCAAAGAGCACCTTGGCTTACCTGTCACCAGGACACTTGTGGGAAGCACAGTAACGGAGGAGGCTGCTGTTCATTTCCTTGGAGGCGACGAAGGAGAATATGGGTGAGATTGGGTACCTCTTTAGCTGCATAATTTCGGTCAATAATGTACACGTCTACAGAAGGTTTAGGGGTTGAGTTGATTGACGGCCCGTGTTTCACTGGGAGATGAGAGGCAGTAGTCGTCGGTAGGCGTCCAGTGGTTTTGCATGTATCACCGGGTACCGGGAGGCGCGCTTTAGCGATGCTACTCTTGACCTGCGTGTGAGTGAATAGTCCGTCTGTCCGATAGGTATCTGGTTGATCCTGCCCCTAGCGGCACCGTCGCATCTATAGGCTCAAGACTACCATCTGTTTTGAAGCGCTAATACATACAGGAATAACTGGCCTGTGGTAGCTTAACGCCCACTGCACCTGTGTCCGTCTCCAGTTGTCTTGAATTGTCTTGCTACTGGAATCAGATGGGTGCAGGCGAGAGAGTGAGGTCGATGAAGTTGCGCAGCTTTTCTCACTATAATCGATAGCATTGCGCAAGTCATTCTTTATCCAGATTGTCCTCATCATTCTTGACGAACAAAACTAAGTGGATGTAATGAATGGTCTTCATCATTCCTGATGGACACAAACAAAAAGATCACTGGGAGGTGAGCGGCAGTAGATCACTAGGAGGTGAGAGGCAGTAGAAGAAGTACAGCATGACACACATTCTACAAGATCAAAGAAAGCTGGTCATACAAAGGACAAAGGAAAATGGCTTGACTATATTTCACGTCAGAAGGGTTTGAGAATAATAATAACGGAAGGCATAATTCCCGAGAGAAAAGGCAGAGGTCTACCAAAAGAAGATGGTTAGAACATTGAAGACATCGTGGACCCGAACATAAATGAGGCGGGGAAACTGGCACTGCGTCTGGAGTCTTTTCGACAGGCCGTGATGACAGCGGCGAAAGCGCAAAACAGCTCCTGCATGATGTTGATTATGGGTCTAAGAATAATCCATGAAAATTAACATTCTAACCAATCCTCGCCAGAGATGTACTATTTACAGACAAACAGTGTTATGGGGTAGTCGAGAACCACAGCATTCACACGAAACCCTGCAGAAGTAGCAAAATCCATGGCTTTTTGTTTCCCCCAACATGCGCCCATGGCAAGGCTGTCTGCCCGCTGGAAGCTCTCAGGCACCGACATGTATGAGCTGATTGCATATAGAGCAGCCACTAGCATGTTTCCTCTGTCACGAACAGGGCTTCCAGAAGTGGCCATTTCAATCATTGTAAATGTACCGCCTGGTTTCAGAAGTTGTTTGATTGCCTGAAGAGCTTCTGGAGGATTGGGTACATCGTGAATAACATTGACACAGTAGACCCAATCATACTGCTGGCTGGGAAGACCACTAGGAGAACACAGGTCAAAGAAATGGTATTGAATATTGGGGATGTGACCCAGATTGTCTTTCTCTTGGGCCAGAAGGCAGTCAACATTGTCCGATGCTGTAAATCTGCTCTTTGGAAACATCTGGGCTATCTTAGCCAGCAAGCGGCCTCTTCCACATCCAACTTCCATGACATCAATGCCATTTTCTGTGAAAGGATTGATGGAAGAAAATAACATCACATATACTCATATAGTTTTGATTACTTCAATTGAGGACAACAGTTAGTAACTAGCGAAGGTATGTTATTCAAGAAGTTGATTCAGACGTTACGTAATTATTGTATGTAAATTTTAGAAGGCAAGTGTTCTGTTATCTGTTGTTTGTCCATCAAGAATGATGATGACCATTCATTTCATCCAGTGGGGGTTAAAAATATGGAGCTGTGAGTTCTAGGATGGCTGATAAGGCCTATTTTGGCTCGAAATGTTCTTTGACAATGTGGAAAAAGAATGCTTGACGTTTCTGGAGGAGGATTTTCCTGCAAGAAGGCAAGTAGTTAAACCTACACCCGTGTCTTACCGGGATCCTTAGGGGAAGCCAAGATTAGTGACATTGATGAATGTCATAAGAGTCGATTGAGGGAGGTTGGCCTGGAACCGACTACCCAATCTCGTAGGAAATTTAAGCTTTAAGATCAAGCCGACCGCCTGCAATTCTATAGATAAGGAAAGACGGATAACAAAGACAACATAGATAAAAGATGGCTCTTCTAGAAGAAGTGTGACCAAATGCGAAGAAATCCCCCAGAGAGTCTGAATCACCGGTATGTCTTCTTTCAACTTGGACAATCTCCAGAATGGACTTTCAACTAGGACATTCTTCAGGGGGGACTTTCAGCTAGGACAATTTTCTGAGGGGACTTTCAGCTAGGACAATCTTCAGAGGGGACTTTCAGCTAGGGCAATCTTCAGAGGGGACTTTCAGCTAGGACATTCTTCAGAGGGGACTTTCAGCTAGGACATTCTTCAGAGGAGACTTTCAGCTAGGACAATCTTCAGGGGGGACTTTCAGCTAGGACAATCTTCAGGGGGGACTTTCAGCTAGGACAATCTTCAGAAGGGACTTTCAGCTAGGGCAATCTTCAGAGGGGACTTTCAGCTAGGACAATCTCAAGAGGGGACTTTCAGCTAGGACAATCTGCAAAATGGACTCTCGGCTAGGACAATCTGGCACGAGGCGGGACATATAGAAGTGGGCAGATATGACTGGCAGGAGGCGGGACATATAGAAGTGGGCAGATGTGACTGGCAGGAGGCGGGACATAAGGATATTGAAAGACATAACTGGCAGAGGGTGGGATAGAAGGATGTTGGAAAACTTAACTGGCAGAGGGTGGGATAGAAGGCTGTGGGCAGACATGACTGGCAGAAGGCGGGACATAAGGATGTTGGCAGATATGATTGGCAGAAGGTGGGATAGAAGGATGTGGACAGACATGACTGGCAGAAGGTGGGATAGAAGGATGTGGACAGACAATACTGGCAGAAGGTGGGATAGAAGGATGTGGACAGACATGTCTGGCAGAAGGTGGGATAGAAGGATGTGGACAAACATGACTGGCAGAAGGTGAGATAGACGGATGTGGACAGACATGACTAGCAGAAAGTGGGATAGAAGGATGTGGACAGATATGTCTGGCAGAAGGTGAGATAGAAGGATGTGGGCAGACATGACTGGCAGAAGGTGGGATAGAAGGATGTGGACAGACATGACTGGCAGAAAGTGGGATAGAAGGATGTGGACAGACATGACTAGCAGAAGGTGGGATAGAAGGATGTGGACAGATATGTCTGGCAGAAGGTGGGATAGAAGGATGTGGACAAACATGACTGGCAGAAGGTGAGATAGAAGGATGTGGACAGACATGACTAGCAGAAGGTGGGATAGAAGGATGTGGACAGATATGTCTGGCAGAAGGTGAGATAGAAGGATGTGGACAGATATGACTGGCAGAAGGTGAGATAGAAGGATGTGGACAGATATGTCTGGCAGAAGGTGGGATAGAAGGATGTGGACAAACATGACTAGCAGAAAGTGGGATAGAAGGATGTGGACAGATATGTCTGGCAGAAGGTGAGATAGAATGATGTGGACAAACATGACTAGCAGAAGGTGAGATAGAAGGATGTGGACAGATATGTCTGGCAGAAGGTGAGATAGAAGGATGTGGACAGATATGACTGGCAGAAGGTGAGATAGAAGGATGTGGACAGATATGTCTGGCAGAAGGTGGGATAGAAGGATGTGGACAAACATGACTAGCAGAAAGTGGGATAGAAGGATGTGGACAGATATGACTGGCAGAAGGTGAGATAGAATGATGTGGACAGACATGACTGGCAGAAGGTGGGATAGAAGGATGTGGACAGACATGACTAGCAGAAAGTGGGATAGAAGGATGTGGACAGATATGACTAGCAGAAGGTGGGATAGACGGATGTGGACAGATATGTCTGGCAGAAGGTGGGATAGAAGGATGTGGACAGATATGTCTGGCAGAAGGTGGGATAGAAGGATGTGGACAGATATGACTAGCAGAAGGTGGGATAGACGGATGTGGACAGATATGACTAGCAGAAGGTGGGATAGACGGATGTGGACAGATATGTCTGGCAGAAGGTGGGATAGAAGGATGTGGACAGATATGACTGGCAGAAGGTGGGATAGAAGGATGTGGACAGATATGACTGGCAGAAGGTGGGATAGAAGGATGTGGACAAACATGACTGGCAGAAGGTGGGATAGAAGGATGTGGACAGACATGACTAGCAGAAGGTGGGATAGAAGGATGTGGACAGATATGACTGGCAGAAGGTGGGATAGAAGGATGTGGACAGACATGACTAGCAGAAGGTGGGATAGACGGATGTGGACAGATATGACTAGCAGAAGGTGGGATAGACGGATGTGGACAGATATGTCTGGCAGAAGGTGGGATAGAAGGATGTGGACAGATATGACTAGCAGAAGGTGGGATAGACGGATGTGGACAGATATGTCTGGCAGAAGGTGGGATAGAAGGATGTGGACAGATATGACTAGCAGAAGGTGGGATAGACGGATGTGGACAGATATGTCTGGCAGAAGGTGAGATAGACGGATGTGGACAGACATGACTAGCAGAAAGTGGGATAGAAGGATGTGGACAGATATGTCTGGCAGAAGGTGAGATAGAAGGATGTGGACAGATATGTCTGGCAGAAGGTGAGATAGAAGGATGTGGACAGATATGACTGGCAGAAGGTGAGATAGAAGGATGTGGACAGATATGACTGGCAGAAGGTGAGATAGAAGGATGTGGACAGATATGTCTGGCAGAAGATGGGATAGAAGGATGTGGACAGATATGACTGGCAGAAGGTGAGATAGAAGGATGTGGACAGATATGACTGGCAGAAGGTGAGATAGAAGGATGTGGACAGATATGACTGGCAGAAGGTGAGATAGAAGGATGTGGACAGATATGTCTGGCAGAAGATGGGATAGAAGGATGTGGACAGACATGACTGGCAGAAGGTGAGATAGAAGGATGTGGACAGATATGACTGGCAGAAGGTGAGATAGAAGGATGTGGACAGATATGACTGGCAGAAGGTGAGATAGAAGGATGTGGACAGATATGTCTGGCAGAAGATGGGATAGAAGGATGTGGACAGACATGACTGGCAGAAGGTGAGATAGAAGGATGTGGACAGATATGACTGGCAGAAGGTGAGATAGAAGGATGTGGACAGATATGACTGGCAGAAGGTGAGATAGAAGGATGTGGACAGATATGTCTGGCAGAAGGTGAGATAGAAGGATGTGGACAGATATGACTGGCAGAAGGTGGGATAGAAGGATGTGGACAGATATGTCTGGCAGAAGGTGGGATAGAAGGATGTGGGCAGACATGACTGGCAGAAGGTGGGATAGAAGGATGTGGACAGATATGACTGGCAGAAGGTGGGATAGAAGGATGTGGACAGACATGACTAGCAGAAGGTGGGATAGAAGGATGTGGACAGATATGACTGGCAGAAGGTGGGATAGAAGGATGTGGACAGATATGACTGGCAGAAGGTGAGATAGAAGGATGTGGACAGATATGACTGGCAGAAGGTGGGATAGAAGGATGTGGACAGATATGTCTGGCAGAAGGTGGGATAGAAGGATGTGGACAGATATGACTGGCAGAAGGTGGGATAGAAGGATGTGGACAGATATGACTGGCAGAAGGTGGGATAGAAGGATGTGGGCAGACATGACTGGCAGAAGGTGGGATAGAAGGATGTGGACAGACATGACTGGCAGAAAGTGGGATAGAAGGATGTGGACAGACATGACTAGCAGAAGGTGGGATAGAAGGATGTGGACAGACATGACTAGCAGAAGGTGGGATAGAAGGATGTGGACAGATATGACTAGCAGAAGGTGGGATAGAAGGATGTGGACAGACATGACTAGCAGCAAGTGGGATAGAAGGATGTGGACAGATATGTCTGGCAGAAGATGGGATAGAAGGATGTGGACAGATATGTCTGGCAGAAGATGGGATAGAAGGATGTGGACAGACATGACTAGCAGAAGGTGGGATAGAAGGATGTGGACAGACATGACTGGCAGAAGGTGGGATAGAAGGATGTGGACAGATATGACTGGCAGAAGGTGGGATAGAAGGATGTGGACAGATATGACTGGCAGAAGATGGGATAGAAGGATGTGGACAGATATGACTGGCAGAAGGTGGGATAGAAGGATGTGGACAGATATGACTGGCAGAAGGTGGGATAGAAGGATGTGGACAGATATGACTGGCAGAAGGTGGGATAGAAGGATGTGGACAGATATGACTGGCAGAAGGTGGGATAGAAGGATGTGGGCAGATATGTCTGGCAGAAGATGGGATAGAAGGATGTGGACAGATATGACTGGCAGAAGGTGGGATAGAAGGATGTGGACAGATATGTCTGGCAGAAGATGGGATAGAAGGATGTGGACAGATATGACTGGCAGAAGGTGGGATAGAAGGATGTGGACAGATATGTCTGGCAGAAGGTGGGATAGAAGGATGTGGACAGATATGACTGGCAGAAGGTGGGATAGAAGGATGTGGGCAGATATGTCTGGCAGAAGATGGGATAGAAGGATGTGGACAGATATGTCTGGCAGAAGGTGGGATAGAAGGATGTGGACAGATATGACTGGCAGAAGGTGGGATAGAAGGATGTGGACAGATATGTCTGGCAGAAGGTGGGATAGAAGGATGTGGACAGATATGACTGGCAGAAGGTGGGATAGAAGGATGTGGACAGATATGTCTGGCAGAAGGTGGGATAGAAGGATGTGGACAGATATGACTGGCAGAAGGTGGGATAGAAGGATGTGGACAGATATGTCTGGCAGAAGGTGGGATAGAAGGATGTGGACAGACATGACTAGCAGAAGGTGGGATAGAAGGATGTGGACAGATATGACTGGCAGAAGGTGGGATAGAAGGATGTGGACAGATATGTCTGGCAGAAGGTGGGATAGAAGGATGTGGACAGATATGTCTGGCAGAAGGTGGGATAGAAGGATGTGGACAGATATGTCTGGCAGAAGGTGGGATAGAAGGATGTGGACAGACATGACTAGCAGAAGGTGGGATAGAAGGATGTGGACAGATATGTCTGGCAGAAGGTGGGATAGAAGGATGTGGACAGATATGTCTGGCAGAAGGTGGGATAGAAGGATGTGGACAGATATGTCTGGCAGAAGGTGGGATAGAAGGATGTGGACAGACATGACTAGCAGAAGGTGGGATAGAAGGATGTGGACAGATATGACTAGCAGAAGGTGGGATAGAAGGATGTGGACAGATATGTCTGGCAGAAGGTGGGATAGAAGGATGTGGACAGATATGACTAGCAGAAGGTGGGATAGAAGGATGTGGACAGACATGACTAGCAGAAGGTGGGATAGAAGGATGTGGACAGATATGTCTGGCAGAAGATGGGATAGAAGGATGTGGACAGACATGACTGGCAGAAGATGGGATAGAAGGATGTGGACAGACATGACTGGCAGAAGGTGAGATAGAAGGATGTGGACAGACATGACTAGCAGAAGGTGGAATAGAAGGATGTGGACAGACATGACTAGCAGAAGGTGGGATAGAAGGATGTGGACAGATATGACTAGCAGAAGGTGGGATAGAAGGATGTGGACAGATATGACTAGCAGAAGGTGGGATAGAAGGATGTGGACAGATATGACTAGCAGAAGGTGAGATAGACGGATGTGGACAGATATGACTAGCAGAAGGTGAGATAGACGGATGTGGACAGATATGACTAGCAGAAGGTGAGATAGACGGATGTGGACAGATATGACTAGCAGAAGGTGAGATAGAAGGATGTGGACAGATATGACTAGCAGAAGGTGGGATAGAAGGATGTGGACAGATATGACTAGCAGAAGATGGGATAGAAGGATGTGGACAGATATGTCTGGCAGAAGGTGGGATAGAAGGATGTGGACAGATATGACTAGCAGAAGGTGGGATAGAAGGATGTGGACAGATATGACTAGCAGAAGATGGGATAGAAGGATGTGGACAGATATGACTAGCAGAAGGTGGGATAGAAGGATGTGGACAGATATGACTAGCAGAAGGTGAGATAGACGGATGTGGACAGATATGACTAGCAGAAGGTGAGATAGACGGATGTGGACAGATATGACTAGCAGAAGGTGAGATAGACGGATGTGGACAGATATGACTAGCAGAAGGTGAGATAGACGGATGTGGACAGATATGACTAGCAGAAGGTGAGATAGAAGGATGTGGACAGATATGACTAGCAGAAGGTGAGATAGAAGGATGTGGACAGATATGACTAGCAGAAGGTGAGATAGAAGGATGTGGACAGATATGACTAGCAGAAGGTGGGATAGAAGGATGTGGACAGACATGACTAGCAGAAGGTGGGATAGAAGGATGTGGACAGATATGACTAGCAGAAGGTGAGATAGAAGGATGTGGACAGATATGACTGGCAGAAGGTGGGATAGAAGGATGTGGACAGATATGACTAGCAGAAGGTGAGATAGAAGGATGTGGACAGACATGACTGGCAGAAGGTGGGATAGACGGATGTGGACAGATATGACTGGCAGAAGGTGGGATAGACGGATGTGGACAGATATGACTGGCAGAAGGTGGGATAGAAGGATGTGGACAGACATGACTAGCAGAAGGTGGGATAGACGGATGTGGACAGATATGACTGGCAGAAGGTGAGATAGAAGGATGTGGACAGACATGACTAGCAGAAGGTGAGATAGAAGGATGTGGACAGACATGACTAGCAGAAGGTGGGATAGACGGATGTGGACAGATATGACTGGCAGAAGGTGGGATAGAAGGATGTGGACAGATATGACTAGCAGAAGGTGAGATAGAAGGATGTGGACAGACATGACTGGCAGAAGGTGGGATAGAAGGATGTGGACAGACATGACTAGCAGAAGATGGGATAGAAGGATGTGGACAGATATGACTAGCAGAAGGTGGGATAGAAGGATGTGGACAGACATGACTAGCAGAAGGTGGGATAGAAGGATGTGGACAGATATGACTAGCAGAAGGTGGGATAGAAGGATGTGGACAGACATGACTAGCAGAAGGTGGGATAGAAGGATGTGGACAGACATGACTAGCAGAAGGTGGGATAGAAGGATGTGGACAGATATGACTAGCAGAAGGTGGGATAGAAGGATGTGGACAGACATGACTAGCAGAAGGTGGGATAGAAGGATGTGGACAGATATGACTAGCAGAAGGTGGGATAGAAGGATGTGGACAGACATGACTAGCAGAAGGTGGGATAGAAGGATGTGGACAGATATGACTAGCAGAAGGTGGGATAGAAGGATGTGGACAGACATGACTGGCAGAAAGTGGGATAGAAGGATGTGGACAGACATGACTAGCAGAAGGTGGGATAGAAGGATGTGGACAGACATGACTGGCAGAAGGTGGGATAGAAGGATGTGGACAGACATGACTGGCAGAAGGTGAGATAGAAGGATGTGGACAGACATGACTGGCAGAAGGTGAGATAGAAGGATGTGGACAGACATGACTGGCAGAAGGTGAGATAGAAGGATGTGGACAGACATGACTGGCAGAAGGTGGGATAGAAGGATGTGGACAGACATGACTGGCAGAAGGTGAGATAGAAGGATGTGGACAGACATGACTGGCAGAAGGTGAGATAGAAGGATGTGGACAGATATGACTAGCAGAAGATGGGATAGAAGGATGTGGACAGATATGTCTGGCAGAAGATGGGATAGAAGGATGTGGACAGACATGACTGGCAGAAGGTGGGATAGAAGGATGTGGACAGACATGACTGGCAGAAAGTGGGATAGAAGGATGTGGACAGACATGACTAGCAGAAGGTGGGATAGAAGGATGTGGACAGACATGACTAGCAGAAGATGGGATAGAAGGATGTGGACAGACATGACTGGCAGAAGGTGAGATAGAAGGATGTGGACAGATATGTCTGGCAGAAGATGGGATAGAAGGATGTGGACAGACATGACTGGCAGAAGGTGGGATAGAAGGATGTGGACAGACATGACTGGCAGAAAGTGGGATAGAAGGATGTGGACAGACATGACTAGCAGAAGGTGGGATAGAAGGATGTGGACAGACATGACTGGCAGAAGGTGGGATAGAAGGATGTGGACAGACATGACTGGCAGAAGGTGGGATAGAAGGATGTGACAGACATGACTAGGCAGAAGGTGGGATAGGTGGACAGACATGACTAGCAGAAGGTGGGATAGAAGGATGTGGACAGACATGACTGGCAGAAAGTGGGATAGAAGGATGTGGACAGACATGACTGGCAGAAAGTGGGATAGAAGGATGTGGACAGACATGACTGGCAGAAAGTGGGATAGAAGGATGTGGACAGACATGACTAGCAGAAGGTGGGATAGAAGGATGTGGACAGACATGACTGGCAGAAAGTGGGATAGAAGGATGTGGACAGACATGACTAGCAGAAGGTGGGATAGAAGGATGTGGACAGACATGACTAGGCAGAAGGTGGGATAGAAGGATGTGGACAGACATGACTGCAGAAGGTGGGATAGAAGGATGTGGACAGACATGACTAGCAGAAGGTGGGATAGAAGGATGTGGACAGACATGACTGGCAGAAGGTGGGATAGAAGGATGTGGACAGACATGACTGGCAGAAGGTGGGATAGAAGGATGTGGACAGATATGTCTGGCAGAAGATGGGATAGAAGGATGTGGACAGACATGACTAGCAGAAGATGGGATAGAAGGACTGTGGACAGATATGTCTGGCAGAAGATGGATAGAAGGATGTGGACAGACATGACTAGCAGAAGATGGGATAGAAGGATGTGGACAGACATGACTAGCAGAAGATGGGATAGAAGGATGTGGACAGATATGTCTGGCAGAAGATGGGATAGAAGGATGTGGACAGACATGACTAGCAGAAGTTGAGATAGAAGGATGTGGACAGATATGACTGGCAGAAGATGGGATAGAAGGATGTGGACAGACATGACTAGCAGAAGGTGGGATAGACGGATGTGGACAGATATGTCTGGCAGAAGATGGGATAGAAGGATGTGGACAGATATGTCTGGCAGAAGGTGAGATAGAAGGATGTGGACAGACATGACTAGCAGAAGGTGGGATAGACGGATGTGGACAGATATGTCTGGCAGAAGATGGGATAGAAGGATGTGGACAGACATGACTGGCAGAAGGTGAGATAGAAGGATGTGGACAGATATGTCTGGCAGAAGATGGGATAGAAGGATGTGGACAGACATGACTAGCAGAAGGTGGGATAGAAGGATGTGGACAGATATGACTAGTAGAAGGTGGGATAGAAGGATGTGGACAGACATGACTGGCAGAAGGTGAGATAGAAGGATGTGGACAGATATGACTAGTAGAAGGTGGGATAGAAGGATGTGGACAGACATGACTAGCAGAAGGTGAGATAGAAGGATGTGGACAGACATGACTGGCAGAAGGTGAGATAGAAGGATGTGGACAGACATGACTGGCAGAAGGTGAGATAGAAGGATGTGGACAGACATGACTAGCAGAAGGTGAGATAGAAGGATGTGGACAGACATGACTAGCAGAAGGTGGGATAGAAGGATGTGGACAGACATGACTGGCAGAAGGTGAGATAGAAGGATGTGGACAGACATGACTAGCAGAAGGTGGGATAGAAGGATGTGGACAGACATGACTAGCAGAAGGTGAGATAGAAGGATGTGGACAGACATGACTAGCAGAAGGTGGGATAGAAGGATGTGGACAGACATGACTAGCAGAAGGTGAGATAGAAGGATGTGGACAGACATGACTAGCAGAAGGTGAGATAGAAGGATGTGGACAGACATGACTAGCAGAAGGTGAGATAGAAGGATGTGGACAGACATGACTAGCAGAAGGTGGGATAGAAGGATGTGGACAGACATGACTAGCAGAAGGTGGGATAGAAGGATGTGGACAGACATGACTGGCAGAAGGTGAGATAGAAGGATGTGGACAGACATGACTAGCAGAAGGTGGGATAGAAGGATGTGGACAGACATGACTAGCAGAAGGTGAGATAGAAGGATGTGGACAGACATGACTGGCAGAAGGTGAGGATAGAAGGATGTGGACAGACTATGACTAGCAGAAGGTGGGATAGAAGGATGTGGACAGACTATGACTAGTAGAAGGTGGGATAGAAGGATGTGGACAGACATGACTGGCAGAAGGTGAGATAGAAGGATGTGGACAGATATGTCTGGCAGAAGGTGAGATAGAAGGATGTGGACAGACATGACTGGCAGAAGATGGGATAGAAGGATGTGGACAGACATGACTAGCAGAAGGTGGGATAGACGGATGTGGACAGATATGTCTGGCAGAAGATGGGATAGAAGGATGTGGACAGACATGACTGGCAGAAGGTGGGATAGAAGGATGTGGACAGATATGTCTGGCAGAAGATGGGATAGAAGGATGTGGACAGATATGTCTGGCAGAAGATGGGATAGAAGGATGTGGACAGACATGACTAGCAGAAGATGGGATAGAAGGATGTGGACAGATATGTCTGGCAGAAGATGGGATAGAAGGATGTGGACAGACATGACTAGCAGAAGATGGGATAGAAGGATGTGGACAGATATGTCTGGCAGAAGATGGGATAGAAGGATGTGGACAGACATGACTGGCAGAAGGTGGGATAGAAGGATGTGGACAGATATGTCTGGCAGAAGATGGGATAGAAGGATGTGGACAGACATGACTAGCAGAAGATGGGATAGAAGGATGTGGACAGATATGTCTGGCAGAAGATGGGATAGAAGGATGTGGACAGACATGACTAGCAGAAGATGGGATAGAAGGATGTGGACAGATATGTCTGGCAGAAGATGGGATAGAAGGATGTGGACAGACATGACTGGCAGAAGATGGGATAGAAGGATGTGGACAGACATGACTAGCAGAAGGTGAGATAGAAGGATGTGGACAGATATGTACTAGCAGAAGATGGGATAGAGGATGTGGACAGACATGACTGGCAGAAGGTGGGATAGAAGGATGTGGACAGATATGACTAGCAGAAGGTGAGATAGAAGGATGTGGACAGACATGACTGGCAGAAGGTGGGATAGAAGGATGTGGACAGATATGACTAGCAGAAGATGGGATAGAAGGATGTGGACAGACATGACTGGCAGAAGGTGAGATAGAAGGATGTGGACAGACATGACTGGCAGAAGGTGGGATAGAAGGATGTGGACAGATATGACTAGCAGAAGATGGGATAGAAGGATGTGGACAGACATGACTGGCAGAAGGTGAGATAGAAGGATGTGGACAGACATGACTGGCAGAAGGTGGGATAGAAGGATGTGGACAGATATGACTAGCAGAAGGTGAGATAGAAGGATGTGGACAGATATGACTAGCAGAAGATGGGATAGAAGGATGTGGACAGACATGACTGGCAGAAGGTGAGATAGAAGGATGTGGACAGATATGACTAGCAGAAGGTGAGATAGAAGGATGTGGACAGACATGACTGGCAGAAGGTGGGATAGAAGGATGTGGACAGATATGTCTGGCAGAAGATGGGATAGAAGGATGTGGACAGACATGACTAGCAGAAGATGGGATAGAAGGATGTGGACAGATATGTCTGGCAGAAGATGGGATAGAAGGATGTGGACAGACATGACTGGCAGAAGGTGGGATAGAAGGATGTGGACAGATATGTCTGGCAGAAGGTGAGATAGAAGGATGTGGACAGATATGTCTGGCAGAAGGTGGGATAGAAGGATGTGGACAGACATGACTAGCAGAAGATGGGATAGAAGGATGTGGACAGACATGACTGGCAGAAGGTGAGATAGAAGGATGTGGACAGATATGTCTGGCAGAAGGTGGGATAGAAGGATGTGGACAGACATGACTGGCAGAAGATGGGATAGAAGGATGTGGACAGACATGTCTGGCAGAAGATGGGATAGAAGGATGTGGACAGATATGTCTGGCAGAAGGTGAGATAGAAGGATGTGGACAGATATGTCTGGCAGAAGGTGGGATAGAAGGATGTGGACAGATATGTCTGGCAGAAGGTGAGATAGAAGGATGTGGACAGATATGTCTGGCAGAAGGTGAGATAGAAGGATGTGGACAGATATGTCTGGCAGAAGGTGGGATAGAAGGATGTGGACAGATATGTCTGGCAGAAGGTGAGATAGAAGGATGTGGACAGATATGTCTGGCAGAAGGTGGGATAGAAGGATGTGGACAGATATGTCTGGCAGAAGGTGAGATAGAAAGGATGTGGACAGATATGTCTGGCAGAAGGTGAGATAGAAGGATGTGGACAGATATGTCTGGCAGAAGGTGGGATAGAAGGATGTGGACAGATATGTCTGGCAGAAGGTGAGATAGAAGGATGTGGACAGATATGTCTGGCAGAAGGTGAGATAGAAGGATGTGGACAGATATGACTGGCAGAAGGTGAGATAGAAGGATGTGGACAGACATGACTGGCAGAAGATGGGATAGAAGGATGTGGACAGATATGTCTGGCAGAAGGTGGGATAGAAGGATGTGGACAGATATGTCTGGCAGAAGGTGGGATAGAAGGATGTGGACAGACATGACTAGCAGAAGATGGGATAGAAGGATGTGGACAGACATGACTAGCAGAAGGTGGGATAGAAGGATGTGGACAGATATGTCTGGCAGAAGGTGGGATAGAAGGATGTGGACAGACATGACTGGCAGAAGGTGAGATAGAAGGATGTGGACAGACATGACTAGCAGAAGGTGGGATAGAAGGATGTGGACAGACATGACTAGCAGAAGATGGGATAGAAGGATGTGGACAGACATGACTGGCAGAAGGTGGGATAGAAGGATGTGGACAGATATGTCTGGCAGAAGATGGGATAGAAGGATGTGGACAGATATGTACTGGCAGAAGGTGGGATAGAAGGATGTGGACAGATATGTCTGGCAGAAGGTGGGATAGAAGGATGTGGACAGATATGTCTGGCAGAAGATGGGATAGAAGGATGTGGACAGACATGACTAGCAGAAGATGGGATAGAAGGATGTGGACAGACATGACTGGCAGAAGGTGGGATAGAAGGATGTGGACAGATATGTCTGGCAGAAGATGGGATAGAAGGATGTGGACAGATATGTCTGGCAGAAGATGGGATAGAAGGATGTGGACAGACATGACTGGCAGAAGATGGGATAGAAGGATGTGGACAGATATGTCTGGCAGAAGATGGGATAGAAGGATGTGGACAGACATGACTGGCAGAAGGTGGGATAGAAGGATGTGGACAGATATGTCTGGCAGAAGATGGGATAGAAGGATGTGGACAGACATGACTAGCAGAAGATGGGATAGAAGGATGTGGACAGATATGTCTGGCAGAAGATGGGATAGAAGGATGTGGACAGACATGACTAGCAGAAGGTGGGATAGAAGGATGTGGACAGATATGTCTGGCAGAAGGTGGGATAGAAGGATGTGGACAGATATGACTAGCAGAAGGTGGGATAGAAGGATGTGGACAGACATGACTGGCAGAAGGTGAGATAGAAGGATGTGGACAGATATGACTAGCAGAAGGTGAGATAGAAGGATGTGGACAGATATGACTAGCAGAAGATGGGATAGAAGGATGTGGACAGACATGACTGGCAGAAGGTGGGATAGAAGGATGTGGACAGATATGACTAGCAGAAGGTGAGATAGAAGGATGTGGACAGACATGACTGGCAGAAGGTGAGATAGAAGGATGTGGACAGATATGACTAGCAGAAGGTGAGATAGAAGGATGTGGACAGATATGACTAGCAGAAGGTGGGATAGAAGGATGTGGACAGATATGACTAGCAGAAGGTGGGATAGAAGGATGTGGACAGACATGACTAGCAGAAGGTGAGATAGAAGGATGTGGACAGACATGACTAGCAGAAGGTGGGATAGAAGGATGTGGACAGACATGACTAGCAGAAGGTGAGATAGAAGGATGTGGACAGACATGACTAGCAGAAGGTGAGATAGAAGGATGTGGACAGACATGACTAGCAGAAGGTGGGATAGAAGGATGTGGACAGATATGACTAGCAGAAGGTGGGATAGACGGATGTGGACAGACATGACTAGCAGAAGGTGGGATAGAAGGATGTGGACAGATATGACTAGCAGAAGGTGGGATAGAAGGATGTGGACAGATATGACTAGCAGAAGGTGGGATAGAAGGATGTGGACAGATATGTCTGGCAGAAGGTGGGATAGAAGGATGTGGACAGATATGACTGGCAGAAGGTGGGATAGAAGGATGTGGACAGATATGACTGGCAGAAGATGGGGATAGAAGGCTGTGGACAGATATGTCTGGCAGAAGATGGGATAGAAGGATGTGGACAGATATTGTGACTGCAGAAGGTGGGATAGAAGGATGTGGACAGATATGATCTGGAGAAGATGGGATAGAAGGATGTGGACAGATATGACTGGCAGAAGGGGGATAGAAGGATGTGGACCGATATTGTCCTGCAGAAGTGGGATAGAAGGATGTGGACAGATATGACTGGCAGAAGAGTGGGATAGAAGGATGTGGACAGAATGTCTGGCAGAAGGTGGATAGAAGGATGTGGACAGATATGACTGGCAGAAGGTGGGATAGAAGGATGTGGACAGATATGACTGGCAGAAGGTGGGATAGAAGGATGTGGACAGACTATGACTGGCAGAAGGTGGGATAGAAGGATGTGGACAGACATGACTGGCAGAAAGTGGGATAGAAGGATGTGGACAGACATGACTAGCAGAAGTTGAGATAGAAGGATGTGGACAGACATGACTAGCAGAAGGTGGGATAGAAGGATGTGGACAGATATGTCTGGCAGAAGGTGGGATAGAAGGATGTGGACAGATATGTCTGGCAGAAGGTGGGATAGAAGGATGTGGACAGATATGTCTGGCAGAAGGTGGGATAGAAGGATGTGGACAGATATGTCTAGCAGAAGGTGGGATAGAAGGATGTGGACAGATATGTCTGGCAGAAGGTGGGATAGAAGGATGTGGACAGATATGTCTGGCAGAAGGTGGGATAGAAGGATGTGGACAGATATGTCTGGCAGAAGGTGGGATAGAAGGATGTGGACAGATATGTCTGGCAGAAGGTGGGATAGAAGGATGTGGACAGATATGTCTGGCAGAAGGTGGGATAGAAGGATGTGGACAGATATGTCTGGCAGAAGGTGGGATAGAAGGATGTGGACAGACATGACTAGCAGAAGTTGAGATAGAAGGATGTGGACAGACATGACTAGCAGAAGGTGGGATAGATGGATGTGGACAGACATGACTAGCAGAAGGTGGGATAGAAGGATGTGGACAGACATGACTAGCAGAAGGTGGGATAGAAGGATGTGGACAGATATGTCTGGCAGAAGGTGGGATAGAAGGATGTGGACAGACATGACTGGCAGAAGGTGGGATAGAAGGATGTGGACAGACATGACTAGCAGAAGGTGGGATAGATGGATGTGGACAGACATGACTGGCAGAAGGTGGGATAGAAGGATGTGGACAGACATGACTAGCAGAAGGTGGGATAGAAGGATGTGGACAGACATGACTAGCAGAAGGTGGGATAGAAGGATGTGGACAGATATGTCTGGCAGAAGGTGGGATAGAAGGATGTGGACAGATATGTCTGGCAGAAGGTGGGATAGATGGATGTGGACAGACATGACTAGCAGAAGGTGGGATAGAAGGATGTGGACAGATATGTCTGGCAGAAGGTGGGATAGAAGGATGTGGACAGACATGACTGGCAGAAGGTGGGATAGAAGGATGTGGACAGACATGACTGGCAGAAGGTGGGATAGAAGGATGTGGACAGATATGTCTGGCAGAAGGTGGGATAGAAGGATGTGGACAGACATGACTGGCAGAAGGTGAGATAGAAGGATGTGGACAGATATGTCTGGCAGAAGGTGGGATAGAAGGATGTGGACAGACATGACTAGCAGAAGGTGGGATAGAAGGATGTGGACAGACATGACTAGCAGAAGGTGAGATAGAAGGATGTGGACAGACATGACTAGCAGAAGGTGAGATAGAAGGATGTGGACAGACATGACTAGCAGAAGGTGGGATAGAAGGATGTGGACAGATATGTCTGGCAGAAGGTGGGATAGAAGGATGTGGACAGACATGACTAGCAGAAGGTGGGATAGAAGGATGTGGACAGACATGACTGGCAGAAGGTGGGATAGAAGGATGTGGACAGATATGTCTGGCAGAAGGTGGGATAGAAGGATGTGGACAGACATGACTAGCAGAAGGTGGGATAGAAGGATGTGGACAGACATGACTGGCAGAAGGTGGGATAGAAGGATGTGGACAGACATGACTAGCAGAAGGTGGGATAGATGGATGTGGACAGACATGACTAGCAGAAGGTGGGATAGAAGGATGTGGACAGACATGACTAGCAGAAGGTGGGATAGAAGGATGTGGACAGATATGTCTGGCAGAAGGTGGGATAGAAGGATGTGGACAGACATGACTGGCAGAAGGTGGGATAGAAGGATGTGGACAGACATGACTAGCAGAAGGTGGGATAGAAGGATGTGGACAGATATGACTAGCAGAAGGTGAGATAGAAGGATGTGGACAGATATGACTAGCAGAAGGTGAGATAGAAGGATGTGGACAGACATGACTAGCAGAAGGTGGGATAGAAGGATGTGGACAGACATGACTAGCAGAAGGTGGGATAGAAGGATGTGGACAGACATGACTGGCAGAAGGTGGGATAGAAGGATGTGGACAGATATGACTAGCAGAAGGTGAGATAGAAGGATGTGGACAGATATGACTAGCAGAAGTTGAGATAGAAGGATGTGGACAGATATGTCTGGCAGAAGGTGGGATAGAAGGATGTGGACAGATATGACTGGCAGAAGGTGAGATAGAAGGATGTGGACAGACATGACTGGCAGAAGGTGGGATAGAAGGATGTGGACAGATATGTCTGGCAGAAGGTGAGATAGAAGGATGTGGACAGATATGACTAGCAGAAGGTGAGATAGAAGGATGTGGACAGACATGACTGGCAGAAGGTGGGATAGAAGGATGTGGACAGACATGACTAGCAGAAGGTGAGATAGAAGGATGTGGACAGATATGACTAGCAGAAGGTGAGATAGAAGGATGTGGACAGACATGACTAGCAGAAGGTGAGATAGAAGGATGTGGACAGACATGACTAGCAGAAGGTGGGATAGAAGGATGTGGACAGATATGACTAGCAGAAGGTGAGATAGAAGGATGTGGACAGATATGACTGGCAGAAGGTGGGATAGAAGGATGTGGACAGATATGACTGGCAGAAGGTGAGATAGAAGGATGTGGACAGATATGACTGGCAGAAGGTGAGATAGAAGGATGTGGACAGATATGACTGGCAGAAGGTGGGATAGAAGGATGTGGACAGATATGACTAGCAGAAGGTGAGATAGAAGGATGTGGACAGATATGACTAGTAGAAGGTGAGATAGAAGGATGTGGACAGATATGACTAGCAGAAGGTGAGATAGAAGGATGTGGACAGATATGACTAGCAGAAGGTGGGATAGAAGGATGTGGACAGATATGACTAGCAGAAGGTGAGATAGAAGGATGTGGACAGACATGACTGGCAGAAGGTGGGATAGAAGGATGTGGACAGACATGACTAGCAGAAGGTGAGATAGAAGGATGTGGACAGATATGACTAGCAGAAGGTGAGATAGAAGGATGTGGACAGACATGACTAGCAGAAGGTGAGATAGAAGGATGTGGACAGACATGACTAGCAGAAGGTGGGATAGAAGGATGTGGACAGATATGACTAGCAGAAGGTGGGATAGAAGGATGTGGACAGATATGTCTGGCAGAAGGTGGGATAGAAGGATGTGGACAGATATGACTGGCAGAAGATGGGATAGACGGATGTGGACAGACATGACTGGCAGAAGATGGGATAGAAGGATGTGGACAGACATGACTAGCAGAAGGTGAGATAGAAGGATGTGGACAGACATGACTGGCAGAAGATGGGATAGACGGATGTGGACAGACATGACTAGCAGAAGATGGGATAGAAGGATGTGGACAGACATGACTGGCAGAAGATGGGATAGAAGGATGTGGACAGACATGACTGGCAGAAGATGGGATAGACGGATGTGGACAGACATGACTGGCAGAAGATGGGATAGACGGATGTGGACAGACATGACTAGCAGAAGGTGAGATAGAAGGATGTGGACAGACATGACTGGCAGAAGATGGGATAGACGGATGTGGACAGACATGACTAGCAGAAGGTGGGATAGAAGGATGTGGACAGACATGACTAGCAGAAGGTGGGATAGAAGGATGTGGACAGATATGACTGGCAGAAGGTGGGATAGAAGGATGTGGACAGATATGTCTGGCAGAAGATGGGATAGAAGGATGTGGACAGATATGACTGGCAGAAGGTGGGATAGAAGGATGTGGACAGATATGACTGGCAGAAGGTGGGATAGAAGGATGTGGACAGATATGACTAGCAGAAGGTGGGATAGAAGGATGTGGACAGATATGACTAGCAGAAGGTGGGATAGAAGGATGTGGACAGATATGACTAGCAGAAGGTGGGATAGAAGGATGTGGACAGATATGTCTGGCAGAAGGTGGGATAGAAGGATGTGGACAGACATGACTGGCAGAAGGTGGGATAGAAGGATGTGGACAGATATGACTAGCAGAAGGTGGGATAGAAGGATGTGGACAGATATGACTAGCAGAAGGTGGGATAGAAGGATGTGGACAGATATGACTAGCAGAAGGTGAGATAGAAGGATGTGGACAGATATGACTAGCAGAAGGTGGGATAGAAGGATGTGGACAGATATGACTAGCAGAAGGTGGGATAGAAGGATGTGGACAGATATGACTAGCAGAAGGTGAGATAGAAGGATGTTGGACAGATATGACTAGCAGAAGGTGGGATAGAAGGATGTGGACAGATATGACTAGCAGAAGGTGGGATAGAAGGATGTGGACAGATATGTCTGGCAGAAGGTGAGATAGAAGGATGTGGACAGATATGACTAGCAGAAGTTGAGATAGAAGGATGTGGACAGATATGACTGGCAGAAGGTGAGATAGAAGGATGTGGACAGACTATGACTAGGCAGAAGTTGAGATAGAAGGATGTGGACAGATATAAGAGCAGAAGTTGAGATAGAAGGATGTGGACAGATTGACCAGAAGTGAGATAGAAGGATGTGGACAGACATGACTAGCAGAAGTTGAGATAGAAGGATGTGGACAGATATGACTAGCAGAAGTTGAGATAGAAGGATGTGGACAGATATGACTGGCAGAAGGTGAGATAGAAGGATGTGGACAGATATGACTGGCAGAAGTTGAGATAGAAGGATGTGGACAGATATGACTGGCAGAAGGTGAGATAGAAGGATGTGGACAGATATGACTAGGCAGAAGGTGAGATAGAAGGATGTGGACAGATATGACTAGCAGAAGATTGAGATAGAAGGATGTGGACAGACTATGACTAGCAGAAGTTGGAGATAGAAGGATGTGGACAGACATGACTAGCAGAAGTTGAGATAGAAGGATGTGGACAGATATGACTAGCAGAAGTTGAGATAGAAGGATGTGGACAGACATGACTAGCAGAAGTTGAGATAGAAGGATGTGGACAGATATGACTAGCAGAAGTTGAGATAGAAGGATGTGGACAGACATGACTAGCAGAAGGTGAGATAGAAGGATGTGGACAGATATGACTAGCAGAAGTTGAGATAGAAGGATGTGGACAGATATGACTAGCAGAAGTTGAGATAGAAGGATGTGGACAGATATGACTAGCAGAAGTTGAGATAGAAGGATGTGGACAGATATGACTAGCAGAAGGTGAGATAGAAGGATGTGGACAGATATGACTAGCAGAAGTTGAGATAGAAGGATGTGGACAGATATGACTAGCAGAAGTTGAGATAGAAGGATGTGGACAGATATGACTAGCAGAAGGTGAGATAGAAGGATGTGGACAGATATGACTAGCAGAAGTTGAGATAGAAGGATGTGGACAGATATGACTGGCAGAAGGTGAGATAGAAGGATGTGGACAGATATGACTAGCAGAAGGTGAGATAGAAGGATGTGGACAGATATGACTAGCAGAAGTTGAGATAGAAGGATGTGGACAGATATGACTAGCAGAAGGTGAGATAGAAGGATGTGGACAGATATGACTAGCAGAAGGTGAGATAGAAGGATGTGGACAGATATGACTAGCAGAAGTTGAGATAGAAGGATGTGGACAGATATGACTAGCAGAAGTTGAGATAGAAGGATGTGGACAGACATGACTAGCAGAAGGTGAGATAGAAGGATGTGGACAGATATGACTAGCAGAAGTTGAGATAGAAGGATGTGGACAGATATGACTAGCAGAAGGTGAGATAGAAGGATGTGGACAGATATGACTAGCAGAAGGTGAGATAGAAGGATGTGGACAGATATGACTAGCAGAAGGTGAGATAGAAGGATGTGGACAGATATGACTAGCAGAAGGTGGGATAGAAGGATGTGGACAGATATGACTAGCAGAAGGTGAGATAGAAGGATGTGGACAGATATGACTAGCAGAAGTTGAGATAGAAGGATGTGGACAGATATGACTAGCAGAAGTTGAGATAGAAGGATGTGGACAGATATGTCTGGCAGAAGGTGAGATAGAAGGATGTGGACAGATATGACTAGCAGAAGTTGAGATAGAAGGATGTGGACAGATATGACTGGCAGAAGGTGGGATAGAAGGATGTGGACAGATATGACTAGCAGAAGGTGAGATAGAAGGATGTGGACAGATATGACTAGCAGAAGGTGAGATAGAAGGATGTGGACAGATATGACTAGCAGAAGGTGGGATAGAAGGATGTGGACAGATATGACTAGCAGAAGGTGGGATAGAAGGATGTGGACAGATATGACTAGCAGAAGGTGAGATAGAAGGATGTGGACAGATATGACTAGCAGAAGGTGGGATAGAAGGATGTGGACAGATATGACTAGCAGAAGGTGGGATAGAAGGATGTGGACAGATATGACTAGCAGAAGGTGGGATAGAAGGATGTGGACAGACATGACTAGCAGAAAGTGGGATAGAAGGATGTGGACAGACATGACTAGCAGAAGGTGGGATAGAAGGATGTGGACAGACATGACTAGCAGAAGGTGGGATAGAAGGATGTGGACAGATATGTCTGGCAGAAGATGGGATAGAAGGATGTGGACAGATATGTCTGGCAGAAGATGGGATAGAAGGATGTGGACAGATATGTCTGGCAGAAGGTGGGATAGAAGGATGTGGACAAACATGACTGGCAGAAGTTGAGATAGACGGATGTGGACAGATATGACTAGCAGAAGGTGGGATAGACGGATGTGGACAGATATGACTAGCAGAAGTTGAGATAGAAGGATGTGGACAGATATGACTAGCAGAAGTTGAGATAGAAGGATGTGGACAGATATGACTAGCAGAAGTTGAGATAGAAGGATGTGGACAAACATGACTAGCAGAAGGTGAGATAGAAGGATGTGGACAGATATGACTAGCAGAAGTTGAGATAGAAGGATGTGGACAGATATGACTAGCAGAAGTTGAGATAGACGGATGTGGACAGATATGACTGGCAGAAGGTGAGATAGAAGGATGTGGACAGATATGACTAGCAGAAGTTGAGATAGAAGGATGTGGACAGATATGACTAGCAGAAGGTGAGATAGAAGGATGTGGACAGATATGACTAGCAGAAGTTGAGATAGACGGATGTGGACAGATATGACTGGCAGAAGTTGAGATAGAAGGATGTGGACAGATATGACTAGCAGAAGGTGAGATAGACGGATGTGGACAGATATGACTGGCAGAAGGTGAGATAGAAGGATGTGGACAGATATGACTAGCAGAAGTTGAGATAGACGGATGTGGACAGATATGACTGGCAGAAGGTGAGATAGAAGGATGTGGACAGATATGACTAGCAGAAGTTGAGATAGAAGGATGTGGACAGATATGACTAGCAGAAGGTGAGATAGAAGGATGTGGACAGATATGACTAGCAGAAGTTGAGATAGACGGATGTGGACAGATATGACTGGCAGAAGGTGAGATAGAAGGATGTGGACAGATATGACTAGCAGAAGGTGAGATAGAAGGATGTGGACAGATATGACTAGCAGAAGTTGAGATAGACGGATGTGGACAGATATGACTGGCAGAAGGTGAGATAGAAGGATGTGGACAGATATGACTAGCAGAAGTTGAGATAGAAGGATGTGGACAGATATGACTAGCAGAAGGTGAGATAGAAGGATGTGGACAGATATGACTAGCAGAAGTTGAGATAGACGGATGTGGACAGATATGACTGGCAGAAGTTGAGATAGAAGGATGTGGACAGATATGACTAGCAGAAGGTGAGATAGAAGGATGTGGACAGATATGACTAGCAGAAGTTGAGATAGACGGATGTGGACAGATATGACTGGCAGAAGGTGGGATAGAAGGATGTGGACAGATATGACTAGCAGAAGTTGAGATAGAAGGATGTGGACAGATATGACTAGCAGAAGTTGAGATAGAAGGATGTGGACAGATATGACTAGCAGAAGTTGAGATAGAAGGATGTGGACAAACATGACTAGCAGAAGGTGAGATAGAAGGATGTGGACAGATATGACTAGCAGAAGTTGAGATAGAAGGATGTGGACAGATATGTCTGGCAGAAGATGGGATAGAAGGATGTGGACAGACATGACTAGCAGAAGGTGGGATAGAAGGATGTGGACAGATATGTCTGGCAGAAGTTGGGATAGAAGGATGTGGACAGATATGACTAGCAGAAGGTGAGATAGAAGGATGTGGACAGACATGACTAGCAGAAGGTGAGATAGAAGGATGTGGACAGACATGACTAGCAGAAGGTGGGATAGAAGGATGTGGACAGATATGTCTGGCAGAAGTTGGGATAGAAGGATGTGGACAGACATGACTAGCAGAAGGTGGGATAGAAGGATGTGGACAGACATGACTAGCAGAAGGTGGGATAGAAGGATGTGGACAGACATGACTGGCAGAAGGTGGGATAGAAGGATGTGGACAGATATGACTGGCAGAAGGTGGGATAGAAGGATGTGGACAGATATATCTGGCAGAAGATGGGATAGAAGGATGTGGACAGATATGTCTGGCAGAAGGTGGGATAGAAGGATGTGGACAGATATGACTAGCAGAAGGTGGGATAGAAGGATGTGGACAGATATGTCTGGCAGAAGATGGGATAGAAGGATGTGGACAGATATGTCTGGCAGAAGATGGGATAGAAGGATGTGGACAGATATGTCTGGCAGAAGATGGGATAGAAGGATGTGGACAGACATGACTAGCAGAAGGTGGGATAGAAGGATGTGGACAGACATGACTGGCAGAAAGTGGGATAGAAGGATGTGGACAGACATGACTAGCAGAAGGTGGGATAGAAGGATGTGGACAGACATGACTAGCAGAAGGTGGGATAGAAGGATGTGGACAGATATGTCTGGCAGAAGATGGGATAGAAGGATGTGGACAGATATGTCTGGCAGAAGATGGGATAGAAGGATGTGGACAGATATGTCTGGCAGAAGGTGGGATAGAAGGATGTGGACAAACATGACTGGCAGAAGTTGAGATAGACGGATGTGGACAGATATGTCTGGCAGAAAGTGGGATAGAAGGATGTGGACAGATATGTCTGGCAGAAGATGGGATAGAAGGATGTGGACAGATATGTCTGGCAGAAGATGGGATAGAAGGATGTGGACAGATATGTCTGGCAGAAGGTGAGATAGAAGGATGTGGACAGATATGTCTGGCAGAAGATGGGATAGAAGGATGTGGACAGATATGTCTGGCAGAAGATGGGATAGAAGGATGTGGACAGATATGTCTGGCAGAAGGTGAGATAGAAGGATGTGGACAGATATGTCTGGCAGAAGATGGGATAGAAGGATGTGGACAGATATGTCTGGCAGAAGATGGGATAGAAGGATGTGGACAGATATGTCTGGCAGAAGGTGGGATAGAAGGATGTGGACAGATATGTCTGGCAGAAGTTGAGATAGAAGGATGTGGACAGATATGTCTGGCAGAAGATGGGATAGAAGGATGTGGACAGATATGTCTGGCAGAAGATGGGATAGAAGGATGTGGACAGATATGTCTGGCAGAAGGTGAGATAGAAGGATGTGGGCAGACATGACTGGCAGAAGGTGGGATAGAAGGATGTGGACAGACATGACTGGCAGAAAGTGGGATAGAAGGATGTGGACAGACATGACTAGCAGAAGGTGGGATAGAAGGATGTGGACAGACATGACTGGTAGAAGGTGGGATAGAAGGATGTGGACAGATATGACTGGCAGAAGGTGGGATAGAAGGATGTGGACAGACATGCCTGGTAGAAGGTGGAAAAGAAGGATGTGGACAGATATGACTGGCAGAAGGTGAGATAGAAGGATGTGGACAGATATGACTGGCAGAAGGTGGGATAGAAGGATGTGGACAGATATGTCTGGCAGAAGGTGGGATAGAAGGATGTGGACAAACATGACTGGCAGAAGGTGAGATAGACGGATGTGGACAGACATGACTAGCAGAAAGTGGGATAGAAGGATGTGGACAGATATGACTGGCAGAAGGTGAGATAGAAGGATGCGGACAGATATGACTGGCAGAAGGTGGGATAGAAGGATGTGGACAGACATGCCTGGTAGAAGGTGGAATAGAAGGATGTGGACAGATATGACTGGCAGAAGGTGAGATAGAAGGATGCGGACAGATATGACTGGCAGAAGGTGGGATAGAAGGATGTGGACAGACATGACTGGCAGAAGGTGGGATAGAAGGATGTGGACAGACATGTCTGGCAGAAGGTGGGATAGAACATGTGGACAGACATGACTGGTAGAAGATGGGATAGAAGGATGTGGACAGATATGTCTGGCAGAAGGTGGGATAGAAGGATGTGGACAGATATGTCTGGCAGAAGTTGAGATAGAAGGATGTGGACAGATATGTCTGGCAGAAGATGGGATAGAAGGATGTGGACAGATATGTCTGGCAGAAGATGGGATAGAAGGATGTGGACAGATATGTCTGGCAGAAGGTGAGATAGAAGGATGTGGGCAGACATGACTGGCAGAAGGTGGGATAGAAGGATGTGGACAGACATGACTGGTAGAAGTTGGGATAGAAGGATGTGGACAGATATGACTGGCAGAAGGTGGGATAGAAGGATGTGGACAGACATGACTGGTAGAAGTTGGGATAGAAGGATGTGGACAGATATGACTGGCAGAAGGTGGGATAGAAGGATGTGGACAGACATGCCTGGTAGAAGGTGGAAAAGAAGGATGTGGACAGATATGACTGGCAGAAGGTGAGATAGAAGGATGCGGACAGATATGACTGGCAGAAGGTGGGATAGAAGGATGTGGACAGACATGACTGACAGAAGGTGGGATAGAAGGATGTGGACAGACATGACTGGCAGAAGGTGGAATAGAAGGATGTGGACAGACATGCCTGGTAGAAGGTGGAATAGAAGGATGTGGACAGATATGACTGGCAGAAGGTGAGATAGAAGGATGCGGACAGATATGACTGGCAGAAGGTGGGATAGAAGGATGTGGACAGACATGCCTGGTAGAAGGTGGAATAGAAGGATGTGGACAGATATGACTGGCAGAAGGTGAGATAGAAGGATGCGGACAGATATGACTGGCAGAAGGTGGGATAGAAGGATGTGGACAGACATGACTGGCAGAAGGTGGGATAGAAGGATGTGGACAGACATGTCTGGCAGAAGGTGGGATAGAACATGTGGACAGACATGACTGACAGAAGGTGGGATAGAAGGATGTGGGCAGACATGACCTGAAGGTGGGATAGAAGGATGTGGACAGACATGACTGACAGAAGATGGGATAGAAGAATGTGGACAGACATGACTGACAGAAGGTGGGTAGAAGGATGTGGACAGACATGACCTGAAGGTGGGATAGAAGGATGTGGACAGATATGTCTGGCAGAAGATGGGATAGAAGGATGTGGACAGATATGTCTGGCAGAAGGTGGGATAGAAGGATGTGGACAGATATGTCTGGCAGAAGTTGAGATAGAAGGATGTGGACAGATATGTCTGGCAGAAGATGGGATAGAAGGATGTGGACAGATATGTCTGGCAGAAGATGGGATAGAAGGATGTGGACAGATATGTCTGGCAGAAGGTGAGATAGAAGGATGTGGGCAGACATGACTGGCAGAAGGTGGGATAGAAGGATGTGGACAGACATGACTGGCAGAAAGTGGGATAGAAGGATGTGGACAGACATGACTAGCAGAAGGTGGGATAGAAGGATGTGGACAGACATGACTGGTAGAAGGTGGGATAGAAGGATGTGGACAGATATGACTGGCAGAAGGTGGGATAGAAGGATGTGGACAGACATGCCTGGTAGAAGGTGGAAAAGAAGGATGTGGACAGATATGACTGGCAGAAGGTGAGATAGAAGGATGTGGACAGATATGACTGGCAGAAGGTGGGATAGAAGGATGTGGACAGATATGTCTGGCAGAAGGTGGGATAGAAGGATGTGGACAAACATGACTGGCAGAAGGTGAGATAGACGGATGTGGACAGACATGACTAGCAGAAAGTGGGATAGAAGGATGTGGACAGATATGACTGGCAGAAGGTGAGATAGAAGGATGCGGACAGATATGACTGGCAGAAGGTGGGATAGAAGGATGTGGACAGACATGCCTGGTAGAAGGTGGAATAGAAGGATGTGGACAGATATGACTGGCAGAAGGTGAGATAGAAGGATGCGGACAGATATGACTGGCAGAAGGTGGGATAGAAGGATGTGGACAGACATGACTGGCAGAAGGTGGGATAGAAGGATGTGGACAGACATGTCTGGCAGAAGGTGGGATAGAACATGTGGACAGACATGACTGGTAGAAGATGGGATAGAAGGATGTGGACAGATATGTCTGGCAGAAGGTGGGATAGAAGGATGTGGACAGATATGTCTGGCAGAAGTTGAGATAGAAGGATGTGGACAGATATGTCTGGCAGAAGATGGGATAGAAGGATGTGGACAGATATGTCTGGCAGAAGATGGGATAGAAGGATGTGGACAGATATGTCTGGCAGAAGGTGAGATAGAAGGATGTGGGCAGACATGACTGGCAGAAGGTGGGATAGAAGGATGTGGACAGACATGACTGGTAGAAGTTGGGATAGAAGGATGTGGACAGATATGACTGGCAGAAGGTGGGATAGAAGGATGTGGACAGACATGACTGGTAGAAGGTGGGATAGAAGGATGTGGACAGATATGACTGGCAGAAGGTGGGATAGAAGGATGTGGACAGACATGCCTGGTAGAAGGTGGAAAAGAAGGATGTGGACAGATATGACTGGCAGAAGGTGAGATAGAAGGATGCGGACAGATATGACTGGCAGAAGGTGGGATAGAAGGATGTGGACAGACATGACTGACAGAAGGTGGGATAGAAGGATGTGGACAGACATGACTGCAGAAGGTGGAATAGAAGGATGTGGACAGACATGCCTGGTAGAAGGTGGAATAGAAGGATGTGGACAGATATGACTGGCAGAAGGTGAGATAGAAGGATGCGGACAGATATGACTGGCAGAAGGTGGGATAGAAGGATGTGGACAGACATGCCTGGTAGAAGGTGGAATAGAAGGATGTGGACAGATATGACTGGCAGAAGGTGAGATAGAAGGATGCGGACAGATATGACTGGCAGAAGGTGGGATAGAAGGATGTGGACAGACATGACTGGCAGAAGGTGGGATAGAAGGATGTGGACAGACATGTCTGGCAGAAGGTGGGATAGAACATGTGGACAGACATGACTGACAGAAGGTGGGATAGAAGGATGTGGGCAGACATGACCTGAAGGTGGGATAGAAGGATGTGGACAGACATGACTGACAGAAGATGGGATAGAAGAATGTGGACAGACATGACTGACAGAAGGTGGGTAGAAGGATGTGGACAGACATGACCTGAAGGTGGGATAGAAGGATGTGGGCAGATATGTCTGGCAGAAGGTGGGATAGAAGGATGTGGAGAGACATGACTGACAGAAGGTGGGATAGAATGATGTGGACAGACATGACTGGCAGAAGGTGGGATAGAAGGATGTGGACAGACATGTCTGGCAGAAGGTGGGATAGAAGGATGTGGACAGACATGACTGGCAGAAGGTGGGATAGAAGGATGTGGGCAGACATGACTGGCAGAAGGTGGGATAGAAGTATGTGGGCAGACATGACTGGCAGGAGGTGGGATAGAAGGATGTGGGCAGACATGACTGGCAGAAAGTGGGATAGAAGGATGTGAGCAGACATGACTGGAAGAAGGTGGGATAGAAGGATGTGTGCAGACATGACTGGCAGGAGGTGGGATAGAAGGATGTGAGCAGACATGACTGGCAGGAGGTGGGATAGAAGGATGTGAGCAGACATGACTGGCAGAAAGTGGGATAGAAGGATGTGGACAGACATGACTGGCAGAAGGTGGTATAGAAGGATGTTGGCAGATATGATTGGCAGAAGGTGGTATAGAAGGATGTTGGCAGATATGATTGGCAGAAGGTGGGATAGAAGGATGTTGGCAGATATGATTGTGGGAATACGGGATAGAATGCTGTGGACAGATTTGACAAAGTATTATATCATCAGTTACTAGATTAACAGTTCATCATTACCATCATGCACCATGCCAATAAACGTTGGCGGCGATGTTTCACTGCTTCACTCGATCACCTGAGTCGTGAATCAATTCCATTTTCTAGTCTCTTCCATGCCACGTTAGCCAAGCCATCCAGATATTTATGTAACAGTTGCAACTTCTTTACAGTCTCAAACGTTGTTTTATTAGTTACCGTTAATTCCATATTCTTCACAGGACGTAGCAGTCAACTCCAGCATTTGTTGGCTTTTTATGATTCCTGGGCAAGTTTACGTTCAGTAGTTTGCCATTGTTTTCTGCTTACAAATCGCCCGCAGCTGTGTTTCGAACGTGGTATGCATTGGTAACGTCGTCACCGCAGACCCGGTTAACAGTAAATATTAAAAAATATGAGACTAGCACGATATGTACAGGCGGCCTCAAGTCATGTAAGCAGTGCCCTTGACTGTTTTGTAAATGGTGTATTTTTCACGACTGTGCAGTGTTTGAAACTATTGCCGGTCAAAGTTTTGTATTTACCTTTTATGTTGCATGAACTCTACAGAGGGTGAATACAAAACTTGGACCGGCAATATGTTCAAACACAGCACAGTCATTAAAACTGCACCCTATATTATTTCTGGCAGCCATGTTTGCGTCATGGCTAAAATATTTTCGTTGGCTTGGGCATCCATGCCATCCCAACCCATCCCAGCCCATCCCAGGGGAAAATGAGCACCGGGACATTTCATGAGAAGGAAAGGTGACAGTCTCCGTGGCGAAGTAGTTACGGACGCAATTCGAAACACAGCGGTGTGGCTTTTTCGAAAAAAGGTATAGGTGCCGGTCGTTCAGAAAGCGATGGCAAACTACTGAATGTAAAACTTGCCCAGGAATCACGAACAGCCAAAATGCTGGGGTTGACTGCTACGTCCTGTGAAGGACATGCAACTAGATTAAATTATTAAAGGTTGCAGTATGCTATTGATCATATCACCCATTGCGTGTCTGTTGCTTTATTGTGTTCTCTCAAATTTAATGCAACCATATCGACATTCAATGCTATAACTCACAACACGCAAACAATAACATAATTAAGGCTTATCCACTGACCAAGCTCTGCCTTTAGTCCCTCCACATTCTTCATAAAAGCGTCCACATATTTGTCAAAATGGTAAGTGCCGAATTCCTCAACACAGTCGTGGAGTTCATTGGACATCCTGAATCCTGGAGTGAACATAGATACACTGTTTTAATGCGCGTGCTTCGGCTTAACAAGACGTTCAGCGAGTAATCAATATTGATGATTTATGTACGTATGCGCTGGTGATCGAGTGAGATGGTGAAACATGACCACCCACGCTTATCGGCATGTCACATGATGACGATGATTTATGCACTACAGTTTTATTTCATTGATATCTTTCCATTTGATGTGAATGCATTATTAGCGTATGGTAGATCATTCACGACAACAGAAACGATATTCCTGAGAATACTCAATGTAACAAGAAGAGATAAGATCAGAAATGAAGAAATGAGGAATAAAGTGAGGGTTATAGCTGCGCTAGATTGTATTAGAAGGCAGCAAGTCAAATGGTTTGGCCATGCAACTAGGTTACCAATAAACAGTATATCACAACAAGCAATTAGGGAGTCTTTGTGGCGAAGTGGTCAAGCCGTTTAACTCGGGCTCTGAAGGTTGGGGGTTCGATTCCGGGCCGCGTCCTTCGGTTCACGAGTTAAATTTGTCGGAGACTCCTGTGGGTCGTCGCTAGAGCTACGGAGTTCGTGCTTTGTGCGACGCCTTCCGCGCTGCGGAAAGAGATCGAGCCATATGGGATAAAACCCAGTGCAATGAAATCGACAAGAGGTCGAAGGATGGACGGAGGGGATAGCAGTGCCAATGGGAATATCGATACATGAAGTCCATAATCGGGGACTCTCCCGTTGTTTATACTTCACCTCGACACCGCAAGGTACCAGAGGAACCTGATGAGATGAGATTTATCATTAATGAGGGAACCATTAATTTTAAGAAACGCGAGTGCTTAGACGTTCTGTGGCCATGGGATTTAATCTGCATGGAGAAGGATATTTAAAGTTGACCAGCGCTACAAGGTCGATCTGTGTAAACTGGGTACCTAGAAATATATTGGGGTGTGCAGGCGGCCGGCTTGATATTAAGTACAACACCGCTGGAGTGCCTTAGGGTTTATAGAGGTATATGTTCCTAAAGACGATCTCCGGGATCCAGGGCCGGATTAAGCCATCTTGGTGCCCTAGGCACAAACCCACATGGGTGCCCCCTACTGCCCCGGGCCCCCGATCCTCCACTGACTGCTGGTATGTTCAATATTATACAAAAAATTAACATAGAAAAACAGTTGTGAAATGTAAACACATATGTTTGTACTACTATCACTCATATAAAACCTACAATAAGGTATTTCAGTATTAAAATTAATAGTTAATTAATTTTGTAATAATAGTAGACAAAAATACTGTAACTTTTTTGATAGATAAGAAAGTCAGAGAGAGCACACATTTACATTTTAAAGTTCTTTTTTTCTAGATTTACGTCTGGCAAAGTTTTTGAGTACATCATCAAAGTTAATTTTGCGCAACAAGTCTGCCTCAATCATCAGCAAAGATAAGGAATCAAGCCTTTCTTGTTTCATTGTCGATCTACTTGGATTTTTTGTACGTTTCAACTGAGAAAAAGAGCGCTCAGTTGAACAGTTCGTAACCATTAATGTTAAAAATATGCGCAAGGCGATTTCTACATTTGGAAAAGCGCATTCGATGTTGTCTCTAACAATTACTTTGTAGAGTTCTGCATGACTGAACGTGTTGTTGTCAGATTTTGATGCACGAAACTTGTGGCGAATATATGAGTGGAACTGTTATTAGTCCTTCACAACACTGAGATGTTTGTGGTACATCGACCAAACAAGAAAATCGAACTGCTAGATCATTATATACCTGTCCTCGTCTACTCATCTCTGTCTCAAGTTTGTCAACAATGGTGTAGAAAGCAGATATACGAAATTTGTCTCTGGCATTCTGAGATACCTCAGGGGCATCACCATCAATGACCACTGTCTTTCGTTTACGATTACGGGTCAAAGTTGACTTATAATCCACACCTGGTGTTATTTCTTTTGCAGCTTCTTCAAATCTTTCAAATTCATTCCTAGATTCATGCAAGTGATCTGCTAGTGAAGATTACAAATCAGCACACGTTTTTAAGTTCACGTGCTCATTTTGTAGAGCTTGACTGACCCTGTGAAAATGTTGTAACACTTCTTCCCAAAAGACAAGCATGAAAGCAAATTCTAATTCTTGCATCTTCTTTGCAATATTTTCTGCTTCTCTTCTGGTGTCCTCCTTCTGTGACTGGTCTTCTTGTTAACATTCTAACGCTTCTATAATCTGAGGATGAGACATTAGAATGGCTTCAGTTGCAACAGCATGTGCTTCCCATCTAGTATCGGAAAGGGACTTTACCAGCTTTTCATTCACAAGGCATCCTTTTAGAATCTTCCATCTTGTGGTTGAAGCTGAGAAAAAAGTATAGATCAGTTGCACTGTATGGAAGAAGTTTACTGCCTCTAAACAAGAGTCAACGGCACTTCTGCCTACCAGATTTAGTGAATGGGCAGCACAGGGTATGGATATATAAATAATTTGCGATTCAATATTACATTTGCGATTTGCTTATGCCATGCAATTACGCTACCGGGACAATATACACATTTTTCTTGAGGACTTGTGGTGCCCCCAAATGCTTAGTGCCCTAGGCACGTGCCTTGTTTGCCTAATAGTTAATCCATCCCTGCCGGGATCGCAGCACTGGATTCGCTGTGTTGTGGCATTGCGTGTTTATTATTAATTTGTGGAACGTTTT
>JACEFZ010018303.1:802500-915000 GCA_014155875.1 Cepaea nemoralis | reverse complement strand
CGATGAATTTTATAGTGATTTAGAGAAAGCCTTCAAGAAATGCAAGAATTCTGAAGTAACTATCATAATGGGTGACTTGAATGCCAAAGTTGGAAATCAACAGGACGGATGCATAGTAGGCAAGTATGGACTAGGGGAACAGAATGAAAGAGGTTGCAGACTAGTACAGTGGGCAAAAGAGCAAGATTTGATTATTGGAAACACCTGGTTTCAACAGCACCCAAGGAGATTATGGACATGGAGGAGTCCTGATCATAAGATTAAAAATCAGATTGATTACATCCTCATCAACAGAAGATTTTGAAATGCCTTAAAAGTCGCAAAAACTATACCAAGCGCAGACTGCTACAGAGACCATAGATTAATCTTAAGCAATTTACATATAAAGTTAAAGAAAGTCAAATATTCACCAAGAAACAAACAATTTGATCTACAAGCACTGAAGAGTGAGGAAATAAAAGATGAATTCAACGTATAGGTAAAATAACAGATTTGATGCATTGTCCGATATGGAAATGTTATTTCAAGATGTCAATGACCAATGGGAAATGTTAAAGAAATCAGTCAACCAAGCTGCAGAAACAACCATTCCAAAAGGAAAGATAATAGGACGCAAGAAATGGATGATGGAAGACATCTTAAAATCATGGAAGTAAGAAGAAATAACAAAAATAACAAGGACAAATATGAAGATATTCATAGGAAAATTAGGAAGCTATGCAAAGAGGCAAAAGAAACATGGCTTGGGGGAAAATTGCAAGGAAATTGAACACCAACACAATACCCGGGATACCAAATTAATGCACATAAGAATTCATGACATCACTAACAAAAGAACACACACATTGCCTAAAAACCAAAGATGGCAAAATCATAATAGAAAAAGATCAGATTTTACATGCGTGGTCAGATTATGTGAAAGACCTTTATGATGATACAAGAGAAGAACAATATGATCATCGGAATAATAATGAAGGACCATCAATTTTGAAGACAGAGGTTCAGAATGCTCTTAACCATATGAAAACTGGCAAGACCCCGGGTACAGATAAACATCACAGTAGAAATGATCAATGCCTTAGAAGAATATGGAATTGACCAAATCACCAGGCTGCTGAACGCAATATACTTCTTCTTCTTCTTCGTTCATCCGGAGTTTTTTTTCGGATGTGATTGCGTTGTGCCTGTTTACAGCAGAGCTGCGTTCTTGCGCCGTTAGGCCGACACATCCGACTTCTGCGGGCATTTGTTGACCGGGTTAACCTTCCCGGGGAACGCAATATACGATACTGGGGATATACATCCTGAATTATGTAATTCTATATTTATTGCAATCCCGAAGAAATCAGGAGTCATGGAATGCGATCAACATAGAACAATTAGTATAATGAGCCACATCACAAAGATTCTGCTGAGAATTATCATGCAAAGAGTTAGGAAGAAAATACAACCTGAAATAGGAGAAGAACAATGTGGGTTTGTAGAAGGCAAGGGCACAGTAAATGCTGTGTATATACTGAGAACAGTAATTGAACGTTCTATAGAAGTAAACAAGGATCTATATCTTTGCTTTATTGACTACACAAAGGCTTTCGATAAAGTGAGACATGTTGACATGATAAGGATGCTTGAAGATCTACAAATTGATGGAAAGGACCTTAGACTTGTAAAAGAACATATATTGGAAACAACAAGCTGCCATCAGAATTGATAACGATGTAGGTCAATATCAGCCTAGTAAAAGAGGTGTGAGACAGGGATGAGTAATGTCTCCAGATCTTTTTTCCCTGTATAGTGAATATATATTTAGAAATATAGAAGATATGGAAGGAATCAACATTGGGGGACGATACATCAATAACATTAGATATGCAGATGATACAGTCTTGATTGCAGACAATGAACAAGACCTGCAAAATTTAGTAGATGCGGTTGTTGCACACAGTGAACAACTAGGGTTAGAATTAAATTGTAAAAAGACACAGATTATGGTCGTCACTAGGAAGAAGGAAATACCACAATGTGAGATACGAGTAGATGGACATATTCTTAAACAAGTGAATCGATACTGTTATCTCTTCACAGTAATAACATCTGATGGGAGATGCCTTGAAGAGATTAGAACAAGAATTGCCATTGCGAAGGTAGCCTTTAGCAAGATGGAAAACATACTGACCAACAAAAAGATATCAATTGAAACGAGAAAAAGAGTATTGAGGTGCTACATAGAACCTATACTTTTGTATGGTTGTGAAGCGTGGACAATAAGCAGTCAAGCTGAAAAACAGCTAATGGCTGTGGAAATGTGGTTTCTGAGGAAAATGCAAAGAATACCATGGACAGACAGAAAAACCAACGAACAAGTCCTTCAAGAAACAAATGAAGATCGTAAACTGATTAGAGTCATTAGACGTAGACAGTCAAAAAATGTTGGGCATGTCATGAGAAGAAATGAATTGGAGAACTTGGTGACAACTGGCAAGATCGAAGGGAGGAGACCAAGGGGAAGACCTAGAAGGAAATACCTGGATGGCTTGGCCTGGTGGCATGGTCAAGACAGGAACACAGAGCTGATCCACGACTCTGGTGATCGAGTGAGATGGCAGAACATGACCGCCCACGCTTACCGGCATGGCACATGATGGATGGATGAACACTTGGGGAATCCCATGTGAACTCGTGACCCAACCAACAAGAAAAAATTTGGCGGAGCAGGAATCTCATATGTGTCTTTGATTTGATAATGTTATCACATTCTGCAGGCCTGGACTTATGGGGGGGGGGGGGGGAAGATGGTCAGTATTCTATTCTGTTAGCAGACGACAAACGCAGGCGGGAAACGCACGAATGAATGCCCTCATCACGTGATCAGTGTAGCTCCCTATCAAAGACATTAACGCGCCTGCCCAATTCATTATTTAACCAACCCATAACATTACAAGATATCCAATTCAGATATCTAATCACATGGATAACATCAGATGGAAGATACATCACTGTGATCAATATCATCATCATCATCATGATCATGATCATCATCATCATCATTTTCCACTTCTGCCGTCAAGCGTCGTGGAAAGGAATAATTTGCGTTCCAGCGCCCGGTGGGCGGCACTGGATAACATCATTCCATGTAATTGTACAATGTCTTTGATGGCGTCTATCCATTTTCTTCTTGGACGTCCTCTTGGTCTTGTCTCAGATGAGCCTAAATTTAAGGCCAGTGATGGTAGTTGTTATTGTTGCATTCTAACGACATGGCCAAACCAATTGATCTTCTGCCTTTCAATAAATGTGGCACAAGGTGTTGATCCCACAATCTGTCTGATAGTAGCATTTCTTACTCGGTCTCGGATTGTTAGGTTGGCAGCTCTCCTCAGGTGTTGATTTTACGAAGGTGTGATTTGGATAAAATCCAGGTTTGAGATTGGTAGCATAGGGTTGGTGTGAATATGCTGTTTATTATCTGTCGTTTAGCGGACATGGGTATTTGGATGTTTCAGTTAGGGTGATAGTTGATATGTAAGTGTACTAGCTTTTTGACATCTGATTTCAATTTCTCTGTCCAATCTGCCATCTTCTGTGATCATACTTCCAAGGTATTTGAATTCTTTAACTTGTTTCAGAGTTTTGTCATTTATCTGTATACTTAATGGGCGCGGAGATCTGCTAACTTGCATTACTTCAGTTTTGGCTTTGTTTATACTCATATTGTATCTGCTGCAGGTTGAACTCAGATTATTAATATGATGTTGTAGTCTGCCCTCATCGCTGTAAAACAGACACTGATCGTCTGCAAATAGAAGTTCATTTATTTCCTATGGATCAGTTGTTTCATCTGGAGTAAAGAGTTCTAAATTTTCTGAATCTGTTCTGTCAAGACTTTCTTCTTTGGATATTCTGTCCATATAGATATTAAATAGCAGAGGAGAGAGCACACATCCCTGTCTCACTCCTGTATTGACTGTGAACATATCTGATATAACTGTGATAAAGAACAGAATAAAACAAGCAAAAACTACATTCTATCAAATGAAGAATGTTTCGTGCAATAAGCCATTGTCCTTGAAAGTTAGAAAAACAAAGTCCTTGCATGTTACATAGAACCAGTTTTAACATACGACTGCGAGTCCTGGACAATTTGTAAACAGGCGAAAACTTCCATGGAAGCCTTGGAGATGTAGTTTTATAGAAGAATGCTGAAAATTAATAGGACAGCCAAATTTGGCAATTAGGACGTTTTAAGCGAAGCTGAGTCGCAAATACAACTTATCACAAACATCAGAAAGAGGCGGTCATCGTTTTTGGCCACGTTATAAGAAGACAAAAACTGGAACATGTTTTGACGACCGAAAAGATAAATAGAGGAAGACAGTCTTGTGTCATGGCACGGAAGAGAGTCAACTCACGAATTGATCCATGACGTCGAAGATCGTACTTTTTGGGGAGACGTGATCGCCCCCGCCAGCCGCCAAGGCACTGGATGATGATGAACATTACTAAACAACAAAATATCTCCCAGTCTTCATCACTGTTTGAATTTAAAAGACGAAAACATAAACAACGACTCGTACCTTTCCTTCAAGTGCCTCTCGCCAGCGATCTCGTGAGATGTCAGCGGTTTCTGAGCATCAAGCAGAACTTGCAGGATTCCCACATCTTTGGATAAAGTCAAAGCGAGGCCAGCAAGTGCAGAGTTGACAAGACCGCCAAGTTTCTCCGCATAACTTGCCATCTTACAGTAGAGAGATTTCATTTGTTATTTGATATATAAAACATGCTGTGTTCTTTAAGTTAGGACAATACTTGGTCCGTGTGAATCGGATTTTATAACATTATGTTTGCCACCTGCTTCACTATAATTCGATTTTTTGACACTCATACATGAAGCCCATAAACGGGCACTCTTCAGCCATTTATGCTTCACCTCGACACCGCGAGGAAAAAGATGAGAGGAGATGAGTGACACTCATTTAAAACGTTCAGGACGAGAGTTTGTGGAAAGTGTTAATATTAACGTAAAAATAACCGACGTGTTAACATCATGACCACCCAATCAATCCCAGGAAAATCAGCCACGCTCCTCATGTAGAAAATCATATTTTCCAGAACTTCATCACAATCTACGGGAACGATTCTTAACCCTTCGCCAATTCCCACGCCCAAGCTATTTCCACGGAGTCTACAATGCCTTGTGCCCATCTCTGTGTTGGTTGTAACTTGACGTTTCCTCCAAGAAACCACCTTTCAATTACTGTATTTGTCAAGCCATGCTGACGTCTACTGTGGTCAAAGTATTACGTGATGCTGTGTATACGCCAGTTGTCTCGGAGGTCATGATCTTGTAGCGGGCAATCTTCTATCTGTGAAAGGATTGATGCAAGAAAATTACATGACATGTAACTACTATACAACATTAGCGTGGTCAACATAACTTTGATTACTTTAACTAAGGACAATAATTAAGCAATACACAAAATTAAAAAGTTAATTCAAACGTTATCTAATCTTTCTTGGAAGATTTCAGAAAGGAAGTGGGTAAACATACGCCAGTGTTTTACCTTGGTGCGTGCAGGAAATAAATAATAAAATTGTCGTCTACCATACATGTCCCAAGAGGCCACTAAGTGTGGCTGGTGTGAAACTGACTACCACACCCCGTAGACAACCGCAGTTGTAATACCCAAGGATATTCTACCAATGCAAAAAATCACCTGACCACCAGGCATTCGGGCTAGCGTCTTGCCACTACGCTACCACGGCTCTCTTCCTGGACGATGCCCTGACATATTTCTAGTGGTACAGCTCACTTCCTGCATGATGCCCTGACAAATTTCTCGTGGTACAGCTCACTTCCTGGATGATGCCCTGACACATTTCTAGTGGTACAGCTCACTTCCTGGATGATGCCCTGTCACATTACTAGTCGTTCAGGTCCCTTCCTGGATGACGCCCTGACACATTTCTAGTGGTACAGTTCCCTTCCTGGATGATGCCCTGACACCTTTCTGGTGGTATATTTCTAGTGGTACAGTTCCCTTCCTGAATGACGCTCTGACACATTTCTAGTATTACAGCTTCCATCCTTGATGATGCCCAGACACATTTCTCGTCGTACAGCTTCCTTTCTTGATGATGCCTTGACACATTTCTAGTTTAACAGCTTCCTTCCTGTATGATGCCCTGACACATTTCTACTGATACAGCTTCCTTCCTTGATGATGCCCAGACACATTTCTCGTCGTACAGCTTCCTTTCTTGATGATGCCTTGACACATTTCTAGTCGAACAGCTTCCTTCCTGGATGATGCTTTAATAGATTGTTCAATAGTTGTCTATTTTCCCTGAGGTCTTTAACAATGCTGAAGTTTTACAGCTGTTCACCATGTTTGTTCATAGTTCATGTTTCAAGGACATATGCGGGCTTGCATAACGGGGAAAATATCTAAACAATGAAATTGTAAACACGGCCTTGACATTTGCTAAGAGATACGAACCACTTATGTGTAGGTCTGTTGCACTGTGACGTGGGTCATTAAAACCAGTGAAGCAAGAAACGTGACGTCACAACAAAGCGTCACTAGACAACATGCACATTAGACCGTTATTACACACAGCGTGCAATATGCTACACAGAACAATCACCCGCATCTTTCTGTGGATTAATTTTATTCAACAACAGCAACAACCGGCTCCCGCTACCCATCTATCTCATAACATTAATCATGTTATCTTTTATGTTCTGCTTATGTTTATGGTATGTTATGTTTATGTTATGTATATGTTATGCTTATGTTTATGTTATGTTCATTTTTATGTTATCTTATGTTATTTGTATGTTATGCATATGTTATGCATATATTATGTTTATGTTATGTTTATGTTATGTTTATGTTATGTATATGTTATGCTTATGATTATGTTATGTTTATTTTTATGTTTTTTTTTTAAATGTTGCATATCCGTTACAGGACGATGCAGTCAACACCAGCATCTTTCAGCTGCTGTTGATGTACTAGGCAAGATTACGCTCAGTAGTTAGCCATTGCTTTCTGATATCTTATGTTATTTTTATGTTATGCATATGTTATGTTTATGTTATGTATATGTTATGTATCTGTTATGTATATGTTATGTATATGTTTATGTTATGTTTATGTTATGTTTATATCAGTTTTATGGTGTGTTTATAATGTGTTTATGTTATGTTTATGTTATGTTTGTGTCATGTTTAAAGGTGTCACTGTACATTGAGCTATTTCATGCGTGCTCAGTACAGCGATGCAGCAAACATCTCGGAGTAATTCTTCTCACTGTTCCTATGAGGAGTTGGTTATGACATCTTCTCTCTTTCTCCCGAAAGGAACATTGACCTGCTTGACCAGACTTCATCCCCAGTTCATGTAGCTAGGCTAGCATCAGATTCTCGTCAGTATCCACCAACCGAGTCCGTACTGCATTGACTATATCAGCCCTGCCCATGCTTCTTCCCGTGTTTATTGTTGCATTCCTTGCCAGCTGGTCAGCGCGTTCATTACCTTTATCTCTGGCATGTCCCGGTGCGAACATCCACGTGAATGATGTGAAACGCGTCTTCCTCATGATGCCTGTCCATTCGGGGGAAAATTATCGAGTGCAATTTTCTGTAGCATGTCCATAGAGTCTGATATTATTATAACGTGTATGATTTCCCTTTCAGCGGATCGTGCGAGTGCCATGGAGCATCTCCATAGTCAGGTCTGATGTAGTTACCCTGAACGTGCCACAACTCTCTTTAAACAATATAAAATAACATAAAGTAATTTAGATTTATGCCGGCTCCCTGGCCGAGGAGTTAGCAGCTTTTTCCGTAACCTCGAATACTCTCTTGGTTGACGTGAGCGCACGAGAATTGGAAGCGGTTCGATTCGCGCCAGTGACTTATGAGAGTATGGAGCCGGTCGCTCAGAAAGTCGTGGTGTGCTGATGAGCGTAATCTAGCCTAGGAATCAACATACAGCTGAAAGATGCTGATGTTGACCGCAATATCCTGAAACAGGATGGAAATGCGGGGAAAAAAATTAATTTAGATTTATAGATCAGAATTAGGAAACGTACAGGACGTTGCGGCGACTAGCCTTCACAAGCAAACAAATACATACACATAACACAACATGTAATCACGGAGAAGACCCTCGAGTGACTGACTATATTAAGGCATAAGAATAGGATGAGGAGAATAAAAAGGTGAAAACAAATGAGAACAGTGACGAGAAAATGCAAATTTGAAAGAACAATTTGTTGCTGCTTATCTCAGGATCCCAGACTGATAGTAACATGAAAGTCACCTTTATCCTTTTATAGACACAGCCGTGGAAGTCTATGGGTCATGGGAACCGTGTTAGGGGATAGTAAAGGTTCAGTGAAGATCTCAGGTAAATGAGTGGAAGTGGTACACGAAGAGAAGGGCAGGAAGGTAAGGCGGGAAACTAGAAGCAATAGAGATGAGATGGTTCTCCGAGAGTGAAATCTAAGAAGGAGTCCCGGTGGATGTACGTGCAAAGCATGAATGGGTGCCAGTGAGTGGTTTGACCATAGTGGACGAATATTAAAGAGCAATGATGAGTGCACCTAAGTATGATGGTCCATGAGTGTCCGCCTCACGCCAGTAATCAGTGGTGGACTGGCCAGGGTGTCATCTAGCTAGATACCAAGTGGGTCAAGTGGATCCCTGATGAAGTGGACCCCTGAAACTGTAAACACTATGTTTACAATGTCAGCGACTTTTCAGTAGATGTGTCACCTGGCAACCAGTATTTGTAGGCCCAGCTCGATGACAGTAGCAATCTATGGGTGTTTGTAAAGTCTCACTACACTGTGTATGTAGAACAAATTTGAAAAATGAAATACATGATGTCATTAACAAATGTGCTAAAAATGCTTTCTTCCGTTGATAACACTATTCTGTTTGGATTGCAAAGAATTACTCCAGTTTCACGATGGATTGTAGAGCAGAATATTTGATAACATCTTGTGCTTAATTTTTCAGATTTGTTCTACATACAAAGTGTAGTCAGACTATATACACCCAGTATTTAATGCCGATAGGTAGAAATGTGTCTTGCTTTAAATCGTACCGTGTCTGGTTCATACTGAGCTTAAGACGTTATTGTCTTGATAACGTTGCTGTTTTATATTGAACATGATACAGAACCTGTCCCTAATCTGATCCGGTGTATTTGACAACGGCAAAGAGAAGAGCAACGAGTCTGATATAGCTAACACCTCAGTACAGTATCACTATGAATCTCGTTTAGATTTTAGAGTATATCGAGCAAACCACTGCCCTGGCAAATGTTGGAAAGCCTAACTAGCATATTTTACGTGGACATACAGACTGACAAACAAAACGGGGCGAACTCTTTCAACTTCATTACGTGTTAAATCGACATGCCAGCTGTCGGAGTGTGTAACATTCAGCATGCTGTGAACAGGTAATTATTGTCAGCTCAGTAACGACATAATAATATAGTTATTGATAAATGCGCACCTCTGTTAGCCAATAGATGGCTTGTTACATAATGATGTCCCTGTACAAGGTGAGTATTCACTCAATTGAATTCTCCGTCTAAGTCAAGAGTACATCACCTGTTTCCACCTATGTAGGCGCGGTACTGTGCGGTAGATTTTCTCAGTATAATGCAAGTAGTCGAAATGCCACCCCTTACATGTTTTTTCTTTAAAAATGCCGCCCCCTTGTAAAGCCCCCTCACGGTGCCGCCTGATGCGGCCGCCGCTGTGTATTATAGGACGGCACGGCCCTGTGTGGGCGTTTCGGGTATATGGTGCAAACCCCGTACTTTTACAGGCCAATAGGAACTCGTTCAAAGCTGTAGTCTCAGGGGTCGACTTTACTTCCCAGAAAATCTCCTGACACCCATTGTAAGAGACGTGGACGTGGCAGCACAGGATGTTACATCTTGTCCCCCACGGCTATTGGAATATACGACAACCGGACAGGCAGACAGACGTGTGTGCTCGCTGCTGGGCCAGCTCATTAACACAGTTTCAATCAATCAATCAATCATGTGCTATGCCGATAAGCGTGGGCGGTCATTACTAGCCATTTCACTCGATCACCAGAGTTGTGGATCAGCTCCGTGTTCCTGTCTAGTCCATGCCATGTGGCTAAGCCATCCAGATATTTACTACTCAGTCTTCCCCTTGGTCTGTTCCCTTCGATCTTGCCAGTTGTCACTAAGTTCTCCAATCCATTTCTACTCATAACATAGCCAAAAATGTCGACTGTCTACGTCTAATTTCTCCAATCAATTTATGATTTTCATTTGCCTCCTGTAGTACTTGGTCATTGGTTTTTCTGTCTGTCCATGGTATTCTTTGCATTTTCCTCAGAAACCCCATTTCTGCAGCCATCAGATATTTTTCAGCCTGACTGCACATTGTCCAAGTTTCACATCCATACAAAAGAACAGGCTCTATGTATCCCCTCAACACTCTTTTTCTCGTTTCAATTGACATCTTTTTATTGGTCAGAATGTTTTTCATCTTGCTAAAGGCTATTTTCGCCATGGCGATTCTTGTTCTAATCTCTTCAAGGCATCTCCCATCAGATGTTATGACTGTTCCGAGATAATTGTACCGATTCACTTGTTGAAGAATATTCCCATTTACTTGTATATTACATTGTGGTATTTCGTTCTTCCTAGTGACGACCATAACCTGTGTCTTTTTACAATTTAATTCTAACCCCAGTTGCTCACTGTGTACAACAACTGCATCTACTAATTGTTGCAGATCCTGCTCATTGTCTGCAATCAATACTGTATCATCCGCATATCTAATGTTATTGATGTTTCGTCCTCCAATGCTGATTCCATTTATATCTTCTACATTTCTGAAAATATTTTGATTGTATAGGGAAAAAAGATCTGACAACATTACACATCCCTGCCTAACACCTCTCTTAATAGGCGACTTATCTTTACTGTCATCATTTTGCGAGAACAGATACTCCCGTGATATCCTTTCTGAAATACCGCTAATGACAGTCACTGAAGTATTCACTTACCTCAGTAACCTAAAAAAACCACAAACTCATCTGGGTTAGATGAAATCAGCAATCGGATTCTCCGCTGTGCTGCGCCAGTGATCTGTGTATCACTAACCTATGTATATAATCAGTGTCTCACCAAAGGTCACTTTCCATCAGCTAAAGTGTATCCTCTACGTAAATATGGTTCATTGGACAATGGTCTCCCGAACAATTATAGACCCATTTCTTTACTATCATCACTATATAAACCATTAGTAAAACACATCCATAAGGTAACATTACAGTATTTAGATCGCAACAAGCTTGCAGTTGACAGTCAATCAGGATTTCGACCAAAGTAGTTTTGCCATACGGCCCTAACAAACATGATAGAAAATTGGCACCAGAATATAAATAACAACAATCTATGTGGAGCTGTGTTTATCGATTTCAAAAAAAAAAGCATTTGATATGATAGACCATGTTATTTTCATAATTAAAAAAAACTAGAGACAATCAATATTGGCCCTAATTTTGTGACGCTAATAACATCTTTTCTGTCAAACAGAAAGCAAGTAGTATCATACAATAAATCTCTGTCCCAAACCTTCAATACTGGAGTACCGCAAGGCTCTATTCTTGGCCCTCTATTATTTGCCAAAAATATTAATGATCTACCTTTGCATCTTTCGTCGTCCTGCGATATATTTGCAGACGACTGTACAGTGTATTCAAACGCTGAAAGCAGTAATTTGCTGGAGTTGTCTTTGCAACAAGAATTAAATAATGTAGTTAGGTGGAGCTATGCGAACCGTATGCAAATTAACATCACTAAAACAAAATCTATGTTATTAACAACTAGACAAAGACTTCAAACTCTAAATTCACACAGATCACTTCAACTTCAGATCGATAACATGCCAGTAGAAAGTGTAATTGAGCACAAAACATTAGGCCTCATCATTGATAGAAACCTAACCTTTAATCCTCACGTTCAAGCGCTCACTAAACAAACAGCGAAAAAAGTCTACCAACTCGCCAAAATTTTAAAAAATTCCTTGACGAGGTCATAAGGAAAATATTCTTTACGTCTCACATACAGACACATTTTAACTACTGCTCTACAATCTGGGACGGTTGTCCCAATTCAAGAATTAAGCGACTTTACTCACTCCAGAAACGGGACATGAGTTTAATTCATAGCAAACATTTAACTGACAATCCTAGGCTGCATAAACGCCTTCAGTTACTACCACTCCACAAACGTCTGCTTTTCAATAAGGCTAAACTAATTCAAAAAATCCTACATCAAAATGCCCCAAACTACCTTTGGCCATTGTTTGAATATAATGCTAGACACAGTAAACGATTAAATATAATACACATTCCGAAGCCTAGGATAGACTTATACAAAACAAGCTTCATGTAGTCTGCAGCTCAGCTGTGGAACAATCTTCCACGTGAAATAAAAGACATCACAAATCCCTATACATATAATCGCAAATTCTTTCGTGTGTAGCCGGGGCCCATAAGGGAAGCAAAGAATAGCAACACTGTAGCCTACCACGCATGTCGTAAGAGGCGACTAAGGAGGCTATGGTTCTGTCGCCCTGCTACTGAGTGAGTGCGTGGCGCGACACTGTGAGCTGTGAGTTTCGTGTGAAATGCTTTTGAATCTGCCCGAGGTTTTTTGGAACGTGACTGCATGTTCTGAGCGATGGCAGCTGGCTATGTCCCAGAGTTGACCGGTTTTTGCCTTATGCAGAAATGCGTGGCTGCTGGGCTTCTGGTTGACTGCCGCTGCCATCGACGATGAACTGTATTTTCGTGGACTGTGTGGGTGAACATCTAGGAAACATCCAGATGGGAAAATGACTGCCGATTTCATCAGAGATAAACTGGATGTTTCGTGGGGGACTATTGTGTTGACATTCTGGCGACGGCATTATGCACAGTGTATCTGTGTGGCAGTGAATCTTGGAATGTAAATGAACAAATTAAGAAGAAATTAGAAGCAACAGAGATGTGGTTCCTGAGACGAATTTTGCGAATTCCTTGGACTGCCAGAGTAACTAATGACGACTGCCTGAAACAGGCTAATGAAACTAGAACATTATATACAACAATAAGACAGAGACAAACAGCTTTCTTCGGTCATGTGATGAGAAGAGAGGCATTGGAGAACACCGTAACAACTGGAAAGATCGAGGGGAAGAGAGGCAGAGGTAGACCAAGAGAAGTGATGCTGGATGGATTGAGACGGTGGCATGGAGGAATATTAGCAGCAGAGTTGATCCAGAAAACCAAAGACCGAGATCTGTGGAGAGCCATGAAGCCTACGCCAGCCGGCACGGCACTTGATGATGATGATGATGTATCTGTGCGGGCTGTTGTTTGTCGAGACTCCTGTCTTTTCCACTTTTCACATTGGGCAGTGGGGAGCGTTTTATATGATATTCACTGGCACAGGAACGGAGCATAATAGGGACGACCCGTTGCTGTGAAGTTGGAACCGTGACTAACTAACTAACTAACTAACATAATCGCAAATTATTTGAACACTATCTCAGTACAGATTACCTTCCCCCTTAATAATAGAAATAATAATAATAATAAAACCCTAGTATAACCGCCAGTCCCCTTTTGGTAGGCCAGTATATTCCACATAGCTAATAACAAGTGCCATATCAGTTATTACAATTACTGAGTCGTGTAGTATTGAGTTTTCATTTTCCACATGCCTTTATAATTCATATCTTTTATATTGTTGCTGTTTTCAGTTAGCCTCTAATGATGTGTGAATGATATAATGTATGAATGAGAGTGATGAAAGGGCACAATGTTAGACGGGCCTGCGTGTCCAATTCTTTACCCTTTCAAAATGAAGTTTTATTTTTGTTGTTGTTGTTGTTGTTGTTTTTGTTGTTGTTGTTATTGTTGCTGTTGTTGATGTTAATATAGTCCCACTTTATTATCAATCCTTATGTCTTTCCCATCAATTTCTAGATCTGCAAGCATATCCACCATGTTGACATGTCTAACTCTGTCAAAATCCTTTGTGTAGTCAATAAAGCAAAGATGTATATCAATATCCTAACAAAGTTTAGACGCTCAATGTTTGTGAAAAGACAAATTGCCATATAGTAATGCTTCATTGATACATATTGATGTGTTACGGAACACTACACCACATGGTAACGCACAGATGAACTGCACCAGTCAACACCCAACATATTCTCCAACATAATTCATCATCATCATCAAGTGCCATGCCGATAAGAATGGGCAGTCGTGTTTCGCTATTTTACACGATCACCAGAGTCGTGGATCAGCTCAGTGTTTTTGTCTCCACCATACCACATGACCAAGCCATCCATATATTATTGCTCGGCCTTCGCCTTGTTATTTCCTCTCAATCTTAGCACTCGTCACCAATTTCTTCAGTTTATTTCGCTTCATAACTTGCCCAAAAATTCTTAACTGCCTACTTCTAATTTCTCTAATCAGTATGGTTTTTCCATCTTGCAAATGGTCACATTTCCCATCACGATTCTTGTTTTAATCTCTTCAAGGCATCTCAATCAGATTTTATGACTGTTCCGAGATAGTTGTACTGATTCACTGGTTTATGTATATTTCCATTTAATTCTAACCATAAATGTTCACGGTGTACAATATCTCCATCTACTAAATATTGTAGATCCTGTTCGTTGTCTCCAATCAATACTATCACTTTCACCTGGTTGTCTCGACAGGCTATAGTTGGTACAATGAGCTTGGAAAAAGACATAATAACTACACCCCATGGCGTGGACCAGGGATAGAGTTGTACCTATTCATAACACAAAACCTGGGCTGAATTTAGAAAGCATGTATTGCCTACGCAGCATGATGCCTCTCTCGGCCTGCCTAGTTTACTCCATAGGAAAGGTAACACCAATATATCTGGAACAAGACAAGCTGCAGAAGCTGCCGAATGAGCAAATCAATGCTCTTACTGTCCGCCTATGGGTGGAGGATGTGTGGGAGGGTGAGTGTGTGTAGGTTGGGGTGGGAGGGGATGTGTGTGTATGTGCGGGATGTGTGGGTGGGGGAGATTGTGTGGGTGGGGGAGATTGTGTGGGTGGGTGGTATGTGTGTAAGTGGGGGATGTGTGGGTGGGTGCGGGTTTTGTGTGTGGGTAAGTGCAGGATATGTGAGTTGGCGGGAATATATGTGTGTGTGGATGTTGGATATGTGGTTGGGGGATGTGTGTTTGGCTGAGTGTTTGGGGGTGTGTGGGTGGGGGGTGGAGGATATGTGGGTGGGTGAGTGTTGGTAGGTTATGGAATGGGTGGAGGATGTGTGAGTGTGGGTGGGGAGATGTGTGAAGGTCGGGGATGTTGGGTGGGTATGGATGGGTGGTTGCATGCATGTGTGCCTGGGTTTGTGTGTGGGTGGGTTGCGGATGTGTGGTGGGGGAATGTGTGGTGGATAGGAGATGTGTGTGTGTGTGGGTGGAGAGATGATGTATGTGGGTGGTGGATGTGTGTGTGGGAGACACGCGGATGGCTAGGGGATGGGTGGGTGTGTGGGTGTGGAATTTGTCTCATAACATGGTAACATGCATTGTTTATTCTTACAACAATCATTTGACAATGTTTTTTTCCTATGTGATTGCACTATGCACTGATGAACGGAAGATGAGTTATTGGAAGGGCCGAATGTAAGACGGGCCTGCGTGCCCAATTTGTTACCCTTCGAAAAAAAAAGTTTTTTCGTGTGTTCGTTCGTTCGTTCGTTCGTTCCAAATTCTTAACCTTTTGAAAATAAAGATTTACTTACTAACTTACTTACTTGCTTACTTCCTATCGGAGTTTCGATCCTGGACCAGTTGCCGACTAAGGCTTGGGGCCTGGTCTGCTCTGCCATGACACTTAGTCTTTATGTTGCAATTCCTCGCACTAGGATAAGGTTTGTAATCGCAGATTGGGCTTATCTGCCCGATGCTCAATAATCGGTGCTAACAGATATCAGGTAGTATCATCTACTGTTATGCTCTATCATATAGAGGAGAGTGAGTTCCCTTGGAGCAAGATGGCGGGACATTTCTTCGTCCCGTAAAACGGAACGTGTTTTTTTTTCCGAAATGTTTATGGATTACGTGTGTTTTCGAGGTGAAATGGAGTTCGGGGCGTGCAACGGAGTTCGTGCACGTGCGCCCGGACTCCCTCCGGCGTATCATCGGCGCCCGGTAGCGATAGTTAAGCGTAACATGACGACCAGACGACCGGCAAGGACACAGCGTGGTAAGATAGCAGGCGCACGCAGAAGGCGATTAAATTTGTGACAGATTGAGCATCGGACACATTCGAGTACTGTACTGGAACTGTGCATCATTTAGGCAACGCCGACTCATTCTTGAAAAACTACTCTACGGAAACGATATTGTAGTCTTACAAGAAACATAGCTCGGCGACGGAACAGACCATGTCGCAGGGTTTCAGGGCTTCTTGAACAGGCGGCACCTCGGACAGGCCATTCTGGTCCGCGACAACATACTGGTGCCTAAGTTCGATATGTCCGCCTGGAACAGTTATGCCCTGCAAGTGCAGGCATTAAGAATAATGTTGCCAGTGCAGCTTGTAATCGTGAGCGCTTATGCCCGTAGAGGGAAGGTCTACGCGCGACAATGGCAGAGATTGTTCGATATGGATGAAAGGCATATCATCTACTGTGGGGACTTCAATGCCAGAGGTAGTTAATGGGGGAATAGCATCACCAATAGACAGGGAGAAGATCTGGAGGACGTCCTGGCATCTGTCTGAATGTTGGAAAGGTCACTAAAATAGCCACTCGACCAGGTGACTCTGACAGCGTCATTGACTTGGCCCTAGTGTCGCCCAGCATCGCACCAAGGTGCCGTTGGGGCACACAGGGATGCCACGATAGTGACCACTACCTTTGAATCATCCTGATCGAGAAAGACAGGCCCAGGAGTCAAGGAAACAAGACAAATGCCTTACCGTGTGACAACACTGGTCAAGACGCCATAAGCAAGATCAGAAGAAGAAACCTAATTTCCTCCCGGAGGAGACAAGAAAGATGGTTGCGGCCACCATGGTGGAATGGAGAGGTCGAGTAGGCATGGCTGGGAAAGAGGCAGGCTGTAAAAAACTTGCAAAAAGCCAGAAAGGCTAACATGCCACAGGATGAGTTGGAGACCTGAAGACTGAGGTCCTAGGACGATGACTTTATTCAAATCCTGCGCCAAACAGGCCAAGGCCGAAAAATGGGACGAGTTCTGCAGGAAGGTGTGCTCCGAGCGATCTCTTACGACATTCTGGTGCCTCCATAAGAGCGTGAACGGTGCTGCACAACGTAGACTTTCAAGGCACAGACTTCACATGGAAAAAGTCGGATGCGGATAAAGGTAAGGCCCTTCTTGTACGCTACATAGAGCAGACTGACCAGAAAGACGAGCCCGCCAGACAGAGGACCACAACGACACTCTCTCAGTTGTGCGAGGGGGTCGGGACAGACGAAGAGTGCATAATCACAGCTGAGACAATACGTGCGATGCTAAAAAAAAGTCATCTAACACCGCCCCAGGCCCAGACGGCATCCGATATGGTGACCTACTGGTGATGTCAGATGATGAAATGGAAGAACTGGCCAGATAATTCAACATCAGTATCCATAGGGGTCAGATCAAAGAGGAATGGCTACACAGCTACCTGCTGTCGCTGCCAAAACCGAGCAAAGACCATTCCAAGATAAGCGACTACAGAATCATTACGACGCAGAGCACTGCTGGCAAGCTTCTGGATAAAATTGTAGCACACAGACTTGCTTGTGACTTGGAACAACTCGGCTGCTTCCCGCCCACACTTGGAGGATACAGACGTAAGAAAGAGTCATGGCTGAATGCGGCGGTCTTTGCTCAAGATGTTTACGAAGGATTTCAGGTCAGAGAAGAGACTAGTGCGGCCGCAATAGACTTAGAGGACGCATACAATAGAGTATCTTTCGAACACTTGATGCAAACCCTCCTCAGACTGAAAGTGCACCCTCAACTTGTACGATGGATAGCTGCAGTTCTGCTCCAGAGATGGTGCTTAAATGCGGGAGTTGGTCTTCTGAGAAGATAACGATATGTCCAGGATTGCCGCAGGGTTCTCCACTGTCACCAGTACTATTCAACTTGTATACGGTGCCGACTACTGAACAACAGTTGAACTGGAGGGGTAGGACTCTGTCATTTGCTGACGACATTCTCGTGTATCGAAAGAAGATTGCCAATGATATGCAGGGCGAACTAGATCGAATTTCCTCATGGTGTGCTGATGCCGTTGCCCTTGTCAACCCTGCAACGGCATCGGTTACATGGTTCCCCCTAAACAACCATATTGTGAACACAGACCTGCCGGCAGTAAGAATGGATTGGAGCATTTTGAGTAGAACCCAGTCACTGACATATCTTGGAGTGAGGATTGATCGTAGCCTGTCTTTCAGAGATCGTGTCGATTATGTCATAACGAAATCTCGAAAAGGCTTGCCAGAAATGAGAGTCATGGCGACTGCCAATATCGAGCAAAGACTGCTGCAGGGTTCACCACTGCCACCAGTACTGCAACAGTCCTCTGTTCCAAGGACTGGTGCTTTCACCCATCGAGTATGCCCTGCCATCCTCACTGTCAGACCTACACAGATTGGAAGACTTGAAAAGGTACAAAACGAAGCCATGCGCATCATTTTGGGCTGCACGAGAAACACCAGCTGTGTAGCAATGAGGTACCTCCTTTACTTCCCGACAATGAACCACAGGATCAAGATCTGGAGAGCTCGTGCATACTTAAAAATAAGTGCTCATGAGCAGCACCCTCTGCATGACGATATATTGAGAGAAAAGAGTGACAGGCTAAAGAGGGGCAAATCATGGATGGGTCGGGCGGAAGATGTCGTCAGACAGGTCTGCAGTCTTACCAGTATCAACCCCGGCAAGGAATGGGTGGCGGTGCCTCCAGCTTTTAAGTGTACTTTCTCCTGCATTATCACACTCGACAGTCGGTGCAGAGAGCAGAACCCTGCCGCTGTCAATGCAGAGGTTAACGCGCTCATCTATGATCACTCAGATAGCCCCGAAGTGCTCATCTATACAGATGGATCTGTTGTAAAGCAGCAGAGAACTGCGTGGGCATTTACAGCCCGTTCAGCGGGCCGAACCGTTCAAGAATCCAGCGGTGCCCACTCTATGACCACGAGCAGCATGACGATGGAGGTGATGGCAGTTACACAGGCTTTCATATGGCTGGAATCACAGCATTATACCAACGTGTGTGTACTAAGTGATTCAATGAGCATGATTCAGAAGGTCGAAGCTGGATCAGCACGTTGACAGTGGACTGAGTCGCTGTGGAAGTCTGTTACCCGTAAAGTCACCTTCATCTTCGTCCCGGGACATGCGGGAGTCGAGGGAAAAGAACGAGCTGATAAACTGGCTGGCTCTGCACCCCCTGTAGATGGCCAGCCCATGGATCGTGCCGATGTTATTAACGTCCTTAAACATATGTCGAGAACAGAGGACTTTGACGTCAGTGAATCCACATCGCTGTCCAGGACGAAAGACTTGGGAGTAAGAATTGGCACGGCCAGACGCGAGAGGTACATCGAGAAAACGAGGTGCCTCGTTAACCAACACAGAACTGGCACTATTAGCCACCGGACGCTGATGCATATGCTCGGGGGAGGATCTGAGCACCTATGGACCTGTCCGGAGTGCAATGAAGATACCACAGCTGATAACTTATAACTGTCATATATAAGACCTGACAGAATGGCCATTCCTCCCTCTTCTTCCAACAAAATGAGCTAGACCATACGATTGGTGTTTGGCCTCGTACATTAACATATTATCTAGACCATACGATTGGTGTTTGGCCTCGTACATTAACATATTATCTAGACCATACGACTGGTGTTTGACCTCGTACATTAACATATTATCTAGACCATACGACTGGTGTTTGGCCTTGTACATTAACATACTATCTAGACCATACGACTGGTGTTTGACCTCGTACATTAACATATTATCTAGACCATACGACTGGTGTTTGGCCTCGTACATTAACATATTATCTAGACCATACGACTGGTGTTTGACCTCGTACATTAACATATTATCTAGACCATACGGGAATGTGTTAATTGACCTGGGCTCTATGTCGACCCGGCCTTCAGGAAAAGTTCTGGGAAGTAAAAGCGGCAGGTGCCATATTTACTACTAACCCATGGAGTGTCGGGTGGTTTATTACAAATTATAGGGCTAGCACCATATACCCACCAAGTCCACATTCATGGAAGATATATTCTGGTTATTCTTTGTTCACGTTGCGCTGTTGGTTCATGTAACGCTGTTGGTCCATGTTACGCTGTTTGTTCATGTTACGCTGTTTGTTCATGTTACGCTGTTTGTTCATGTTACGCTGTTTATTCATGTTACGCTGTTTGTTCATGTTACGCTGTTGGTTCATGTTACGCTGTTTGTTCATGTAACGCTGTTGGTCTATGTTACGCTGTTTGTTTATGTTACGCTGTTGGTTCATGTTACTCTGTTTGTTCATGTTACGCTGTTTGTTCATGTTACGCTGTTGGTTCATGTTACGTTGTTTGTTCATGTTACGCTGTTTGTTCATGTTACGCTGTTTGCTCATGTTACACTGTTGGTTCATGTAACGCTTTTGGTTCATGTTACGCTGTTTGTTCATGTTACACTGTTTGTTCATGTTACGCTGTTGGTTCATGTTACGCTGTTTGTTCATGTTACGCTGTTGGTTCATGTAACGCTGTTGGTCCATGTCACGCTGTTTGTTCATGTTACGCTGTTGGCGTGTTTCCCTCAGCCGTTTGTCGTGCTCTACCTGCTACAATGGCGTGTTAAACTATCATCCAGGCTATAAGCTAGTTGAGTGAACGTGAGTCAACTCTCAAGGTCATTCTGATGTGTGTCAAGAGAAGAAAATAACATCTCTAGCTCAGGGCAAATGAAAAATGATAATTGTACTTTTATGTTCAAAGAAACGAAGAGGAGGTAACCTGCATCATTAACTCATGTATTTTTATGTTTATATAAACGAAGTAGCCTTCACCATTAACTCCTGTATTTTATGTGCCTAGAAACGATATAACCTGCATCATCAACTCGTGTATTGTCATGTTCATAGCGCCCGCTAGCTGTGTTCCTACTAGGTATGAGTTGAGTTGAGTTAAGAACCGACATCACAGCACTCAGGACATTCCCGTACGTGCTCCATCCCCTCGTTCAACAGCCAGCGAAGAGTCATGCTACTAATCTTTCCCACCGCTATCTGATTAAAAGTTCTCTTGGTCTTGCCTCTCAGGTTTGTGATTCTTCCAGAACCCCTGCCGATCCCCCGCAATCTCATTCTCTCCAAATATAGGTTCTCAACCTGTTCCTCCATCTTCTCCACCTGGTCCCACAAGCGCACGACCACCTCCCCCTTGTCCATAGGCAAGATACCACCAAGAGGTGCATTCCCCGCTAGCCTATCAGCCTGTTCATTCCCCCGTACACCCGCATGGCCAGAGCAAAATATCCATATAATTCTCACGATCTGTGACCTCTGAAGCGACGAGAGCCATTCCACACGAAACATTCCTTTCTCCACCTTGCTAAGCATACTCTTTGAATCCGTAATAAATACAACGTGTGTTGCAGTAGTCTCCTCTAGCCACCGGAATGACGCTGTTACTGCCCCCACCTCCATTCTCATGCTAGAGGTCTTAGTCTCATATGCCAGACTCTCCTTTTTCAAGACTCGCCCATTAGCCTTTGCAATAAAGCCCCTACGTCTGTTTATCACCACTGACCCATTGGTGTAGATGACTATGTCACCTTGATGTGTGTTGCTCTGGATCAGCTGTTGCACTTCAAACTCTTTGCGGCCCGCTGCCCATTCTCTGCACTCACGACCCAGTGTTATTATTACATTGTGCCAGTCCGTCATGTCTTCCTGAACTTCAACCCACTCTCTTTTACGACTGATGGTATCTAGATCACACACCTGACGTATAGATATACCTGCCTGTGCCATCCAGGACCTGCCTCGTCTCATTTACTGGGTATGCGGAACTGCCAACTAAATCCTTCGCCACAGAGCCGACTTTAGTTCACTGCTAATCCACTTGTCACCGTTCGCTCCAATGCCCCCCCCCCCCCCCCCCCCACATCCCTCCTATCGGGCGTCTTAGCCAATCCCTGTTACCCATCGACCCGCCGTTTCTAACCAAACATCCGGTCCTTTCTACCTTCATCAAACATTTAGCGCTCAAGACGCATTCAACCAAGACAGGAGTCAGATAAGTAATTTATGTATTTCCATGTAGTGTTCCTTGATTAGTTTTGTGTCTGTTTGTGTTGTTTTGTTATGTGCTGACGAAGGCTTTGGCCGCAACGTCCATTTTATTTCTTGTAATCGTGTTCTAGTAAATCTACTTCTCGTTTTATATTTGGTGATTCATTCATTGCCTTTTTAAGCTTTACTGCAGTTCCCCTTACTCTTCTTATCAACCATAGAAACGAAGTAACCTTCATAATTAACTCATGTATTTTTATGTACTTAGAAACGATCTAACCTGAATCATTAACTCATCTATTTTTATGTATATAAAAATGATGTAACCCACACCATTAACTCATATATTTTGTTATGTTCATAGAAACGAAGTAACCCACATCATTAACTCACATATTTTTAATGCACATAGAAAACGAAGTAACTTCATCAGTAATTCATATATTTGTATGTTCATAGAAGCGAAGTAACCTACATCATGAGCTAATACATTTGTATGTTCATAGAAGCGAAGTAATCTGCATCATTAACTCGTGTATATTTTGTGATAATCAGACTTAGAGGAATATCCAATGTAATGCTTACATCTGTTTGGTCAGACTATTCAAAACAGTGTACGCATACATTTGTGACGTGTTATCACATTTAGTTAACAATATAAATCAAGACAAGTTGTTATAAATGTAAGCGTAATTCTTGAGTCGAAGATGGTCTTAAAGTAATAGTTAAATCAATGGCATGTTACTTGCAGGATGTAACAATCAATCAATCAATTAGATGCCGTCGCCACAATGAAGGTTGGCTGCGATTCATCTTCAACACTGTCTGTCTTTCACTCTCACTGTACATTCTGTCAAGATTGATGTTCGTCCATTCCTTGATGTTATCTTCCCACTTGTATCGTTGTCTAACCCTTGCTCGCTTGCCCTCAACTTGCCCTCCAGTGTGCTTTTTAAAAGAGTATTATGTCTGTTGGTGTCAGGTCTTAGTCAGATATGACTGAGCTACCGTATGACAGTAGATGGTACTACCTGCTTTCTGTTAGCGCCGAACGTTGGGCGGCGCTTACCAAACCCGACACCCCACATTGTGCCAACGGCTTCGGGCGGAAGAGCGCAATTGGGAGGGTACAAGCCTTACACTGGTGCGAGGAAATGCAACCTAAAGACAAAATGTATGGCAGGGCAGACCAGGCCCTAAGCCTTGGTTGGCGGCTGGTCTAGGATCGAAGCTCCGACAGGCGGACAGTAGAGCATTGCTTTGCTGATCCGGCAGCTTCTGCAGCTTGTCTTGTTCCAGATGTAGGGGTGTTACCTTTCCTCTGGAGTGAACCAGGCAGGCCAAGAGAGGGATCATGCTGCATGGGCAACACATGATCTCTATATTTTAGCCCAGGCTTTGTGCTATGGAGAGGCAATAATTCCATCCCTGGTCTTAACCGGTCTCGGAATCAAAGCGAGAGGCAACTGTTACGGGTTATAAGTCCCTGTCAATTGGCGTGACATGGGGCGCCACGCGTTGCCTCTGACGGTGGGAGACACCTACAGGTGTCACTGATCAGCTACAGCCCGCCTCAAGCTGGGCAGCCCCCGGCCAATTGGGTGCTGATCCGCCACAGCCTGCCTGCTTCAATGGGTGCTTGGGGCTAGGACAAAATCTGATTCGCAGGCTGTAAAACCAATGCACGGGTACAAATAAAATGAAAAATAGAAACCTGAAGCTACGGCTTGCAACCTGGAACGTGAGAACCATGTGTCCAGGATATTCCACTGACTTGACCAATAATGATGATGTGAGAAAAACGGCTGTGATTGATGCCTAACTCAATCGTCTTAACATTGATATTGCTGGCCTGCAGGAGACTCGCCTCACTGAGGAAGGGTCACTCAGGGAAAATAATTACAGTGTGGCTAAAGGGCTTGCGAATGCGATTTGTGAGCCCGTATACCCGGGTTCGAAACACAGCGGTGCTGGTTTTTTTCGAAAAAGGTATAGGAGCCGGTCGTTCAGAAAGCAATGGCAAACTACTGAACGTAACACTTGCCTAGTACATCAACAGCAGCTGAAAATGCTGGTGTTGACTGCAACGTCCCGTAAGGGATACGCAACAAAATTAATTAAGAGGGCAGACAGAAAAAAAGACAACATGGTGTGGGATTTGCAGTGAAGAATTCGCTACTGGGAATGATTGAAATTCCAGCAGGAGGAAATGAAAGACTATTATCCCTGCGCTTGGCAACCTCTTGTGGTTTTGCCATCATTATTACTGCACATGCACCGACACTCGATTCCTCTGATGGTGTGAAGGAATTGTTCTATGAGGAGTTAGACTCCGTGATCAAGGCAGTTCCAAAATGTGTCTACATTTATATGCTCGGTGATTTCAATGCTCGTGTGGGCAAAGACTCGAGTTCATGGCCAGTGTGCCTTGGAAAATACAAAATCGGTCGCATGAATGAAAATGGTCAAAGGCTGCTGGAGCATTGCACCAGTATTGACCTATGTATTACAAACTCCGTTTTTAAAACAAAAGAGATGCATAAGGTCACATGGAAACATCCAAGATTCGGCCGGTGGAACCAGCTGGACTTCATCATTACACGGAGACAACATCTGAACCATATATCATTGACTCGAAGTTACCACAGTGCTGAATGTGACACGGATCATTCTATGGTTATTGCAAGGGTTAGACTGAGACCAAAGAGAATCTACACAGCTAAACACAAATCTAGTCCCAGGATTAATATTATTAACACTCACGATCCTGAAAAGTGCTTTCAGTTTCAACAGCAATTTGAAGACGCTTTCACTGATACACCAGAAAATTGTACAGTAAATGAAAAGTGGGTCAACTTAAGGAAACTCTTTATAAAACTGCCGTAGGGGTTTACGGCACTGTGGATCATAAGAGGCAGGACTGGTCTGCGGCAAACAGCGAAATTCTGCAGCCCTTGATTGATAAGAAGAAGATAGCTCTCTTAAGAAACAAGGAAAGACCAACGCATAACACTCTGAGTGAGCTAAGGCAAGCTAGGAAGGATGTGCAAAAGGCTGCCAGGCGGTGTGCAAATGATTATTGGATCAAGTTATGCGAGTCCATTCAAATCGCAAGTGATAAGGGAAACATCAAAAGCATGTATGAAGGGATAAAGAAAGCCTGTGGTCCAGTGATCAAAAGAAATGCACCATTGAAAACCTTGACTGGAGAAATCATAACTGATAAGAAACAGCAGATGGACAGATGGGTAGAGCACTATTTGGAGCTTTACTCAAGTGAGACCAAACTAGCGGATGATGCCCTCAACGCCATAGAGGCTCTACCAACTCTTGACCACCTGAACACACTTCCCACCATAACAGAAGTTAAGTGTGCTATAAATGAGCTTGCATCAGGCAAAGCAAGCTCCAGGTAAGGATGGGATTCCAATAGAGGTTATCAGGAGTGGGCAAGACACACTCACTATACAGATCCACCAGCTAATAGAGCTATGCTGGCGTGAAGGATAAGTCCCACAGAATTTCAAAGATTCAAGCATCATAACACTGTACAAGAACAAGGGCGATCGGAGCGACTGCATCAACTATAGGGGTATCTCACTTCTGTGTATTGTTGGAAAAGTATTTGCCAGAATTGTTCTGCGCAGACTTCAAGTCCTAGGAGATCAAGTCTACCTCGAATCACAGTGTGACTTTCGACAGAACCAGTCTACCATTGATATGATATTCTCATTGCGACAAATGCAAGAAAAATTCCGTGAACAGAATCAACCACTGTTTATTGCCTTCATCGACCTCACAAAGGCATTTGATTTGGTCAGTCGTGAGGGTCTGTTCAAGGCACTAAAGAAGATTGGCTGCCCACCAACTCTTCTGTCCATTGTGGAATCGTTCCATACAGGCATGAAGGGTATAATCAAGTTTGATGGTGCAACTTCTGAAGAGTTTGAAATCAAGAGTGGAGTTAAGCAAGGTTGTGTACTAGCTCCCACCCTCTTTGGAATATACTTTTCACTTCTACTGAAATATGCCTTTCGTGATCAGGATGGTGGTATATACATTCACTCACGCTCAGATGGCGGCCTCTACAGTGCTCAGAGATTGAAGGCCAAGACCAAAATTAGGCGGGTACTGATCAGAGAGTTGCTTTTTGCGGATGATGTTGCAGTTACGACCCACTCTGAGGAAGAATTGCAATGTCTACTATCTGCATTCTCCAATGCTTGTTCTGAATTTGGTTTAACAATTAGCAAAAAGAAGACACAGATTATGTCACAAGGTGCACATGGGGTACCATCAATCTTTAATGATGACGCCGAACTAGAGATGGTAGCCCATTTTACATATCTAGGATCAGTGGTAAATAGCAAATTCTCCCTAGATCAGGAAATCAACATCAGGATGGGTAAGTCAGCAACAACAATGAATCGGTTAAGAAAAAGTGTTTGGGAGAACAGGAAGCTTACTGCGAAAACAAAAGTTCTTGTTATAAAGCCTGTGTCCTTAGTACTCTTCTTTGTGGCAGTGAAACCTGGACAACTTACTCACACCAAGAGAAACGTTTAAACAGTTGTCATATGCGGTGTCTGCGAAGAATTCTTGGTATTAAGTGGCAAGACAAAATCACAAATACTGAAGTATTGGAAAGATCAGGTTGTGTGACGGTTTATTCCATGCTCAGTCTTCCTAGACGTAGATGGATAGGACATCTTGGGAGGATGGATGATGGTAGAATACCAAAGGACATCTTTTTTTGTGAATTACAGATGGGTAAGAGATCAGACTTAAAAAATGATGAGGTCGGCCTCTACTACGATACAAAGATGTGTGTAAGCGGGACATGATTGATACAGGCATTGATAATGCACATTGGGAGCAAGTCGCAGCTGAACGTGTTGCATAGAGGGCAAACATCAGAAATGGAATACAGACAAAGGAGAAAATTATTGCAGATAAGTCACACACCGAGCGTGTCAGACGTAAGATGGTGCATGATGGTGGAAATGACCACGTGTTCACATGTACCCACTGTGAACAGACATTTACAGCACGAATTGGCCTTATCAGTCACATTCGCTACTGCCATAGGTAAAAGTTATTATGCCTTTTTAAAGCACAAACTATCGTCTGTCAAGACGGCAAGGTGCCAATGATTATGTCTGTTAACGTGGCCGAATTATTTCACTTGCATCATTTTTTATTTCTTTAATTAAATTGCTTATTCTTTCAAGTTGTTCTAGAACCTCTGTATTTGATTGTATTTGTTTCCATGAATTACGACATATTCGCCAGTGTATCCACATCTCCCGAGCCACCACGCTATCGCAGCTGCAAGCTGTACCAGGCAGGTCATCCAGTGTTTGCCAGGATAGTGGCTCGCACGGCGTACTGTGCAAGGTGTTATTGTAATCAAGTATAGCACTGTTAGCTATGTCACACTGTTGGCTCTAGTTTTAGCCGTTGTCATGTAACAATATCGGACTAAGGACAAGATCAGGGTGGTGTTCAATAGAACATAAAATCATTATCCGGACAATAGTGTCTCTAACTCAATCTGAACTCGGCACTTTTTGAGTAAAGATTTGAACCTGCTACCATTAATTAGATTGCAGAACCTCGCTCACATAAGTGCCTGACTTGTTTCTGTTCATGAATAAGATTTCTGTCATGTTCAAATCTTGGAGAGTTTTGAGGTTTTGCGGCTACGTGGTCCGTTGTATTGTAGGAGCTCTTGTGCAACCTGCAAGTACTTTAGCTGGTACGTTACCTTGTGTCACCTGAGTCATGACTCCTTGATGTGAATTATCAGGCCCCAAAAGCAGACGTCTAGTTACTATCAAGTCGTCTTATCGGATAACGCAGAGGATGCCTCCCGTTAAAAGTGCCGCGCAGAGGTGAGGAAGGCCGCTACGACTGCTGAGCCTATATCTACGAGCAGCAGTCCGGTTCCTACACCAGTTCAATCCGTCCCAGTTGAAGAAGAAACCACAACCCAAGCCAGCAGCAGCAGGGAAGTTCCAACCAGCTCCAAGACGATGCAGCACAATCTTACAGGACAATCCACACAGGGAGGAAACAACAGAAACATCTGAGGACTTCACCGGCAGAATACTGCTCAAACAGACAAGCGTGGGAGAAGCGAAACTGTCGGCGCTACCAACAGACAAGATAATCAGTCTGTTGGAAAACGAGCTGGGAATACACAGCATAAACCAGCTGCGAAAGACAACTGATGGAGTAGTGGTCTCCATCAACAAAAACCCAAAGACCACAGCACTGATACAGAAGATCGCACGAGATGTGAAAGCCGACATCAAGCTTCACCACGGCATCTTATTGGAAGCCAGCTGACACAACATGATGAAACGATGGGTCATTAAACGAGTCAAGACCCATCTCACCAACGATCAGTTCAGGAAGTTGCTGACAAGAGAGAACCACAAACTCAAGATCACCAGTGCCGAGAGGATCATCGGAAAGAACAACATCCCCTCTACTGTCGTCGTCGTAACATCAGAGGACCGATTGATCCCTCAGTACATCATATGGGACAAGAGAGATCAAGTTCCTGAGCACTACATACCGAGAGTGCTGCAGTGCTCCAAATGCCAGAAGTTTTGGCACACCCGTACCACCTGCAAGAGTGAGGTTGAGGTTTGCAGATACTGCTCTGGACCTCATGCATACAGCCAGTGCCAGGATGCAAAGATAGACAAGGACTTCAGGAGGCCTAACAATAACATAAAATGCGCCAACTGCCTCGGCAACCACGGCGCCAGGTACCTCGGCTGCCCCTGCCACCAAGACAGCAAAGAAGCCATGAAAATCCCATCAAGTCTAACCTACCATATAAGGAAGCCAGGAGGCAGTACGAGGCGACCAACCAACTCACAAAAAATGACAAAGCGCAACTGGAAGGCCAACTGAAGGACCTGAGAACACAGTTCAAAACAATGGAGGAAGGAAAAGTCAAGACGCAAGAAACACAGATAACAGCCGCTCAGCGCATCCTGGACGAAACGAAGCAAGTCCAGCAGAAGATTGAGCAGGATGTCGCTCGAATGGCTGCTATACAGGCTGAGACAGAAGAAAAGCTATCAAGCAGGGAGGAGGAAAAACACAAGAAGCAAGAAAAACAGATAACTGCCGTTCAGCGCATACTCGACGAAATGAAGCAAGTGCAGCAGAAGATAGAACAGGATGTCGCTCGAATGGCTGCCATAAAGGCGGAGAACGAACGAATGAACATACTTTATTTTCAAAGGGTAACAAACTGAGAACGCAGGCCCGTCTTACATTCGGCCCTTCCAATCACTCATATTTCTTTCATCAACAGTACATAGGAAAAGACATTGTCACATGAATTTTGTAAACATAAACAATGCATATTACTATGTTATGAGACACATCCACCACCCACCCACACATCCCCATTCACTCCAACTCCCCCACCCAACCATACAAATAACCCACACACACATACAATCTCCCACCCATCCACCACATCCCTACACCTACACATCTCCCACCCACACACACCTCTCACCCACCACACATCCCATCCACCCACACCCCAAGCACACATACATTCCCCAACCCACACATCCCCCACCCACACACTTCCACCCACCTACATACATCTCCTCACCCACTCACATATCCTCACCCACTCACATATCCTCTACCCGTCCCATTACCCACCAACAATCACTCACCCACATATCTTCCTTTACCCACACACCTCCAACCATCCAGCCAAACACACATTCCTCAGCCACATATCCCCCACGCACGCACACATCTCCCCGTCAACTCACATATTCCGCACCTACCAACACACAAATTCCGCGCCCATCCACATAATCTCCCATCTCCCCCAGCCCACTCACAGATCCCGAGCCCACTCCTACAAACATCCCCTACCATCTTCTAACCTACACACACTCACCTACCCACATATCCTCTACCCACCCACACATCCTCTACCCACCCATTTCCCCAACCAAACATCCCTTAACCACACACCCTTACTCATATACAATCACCCAGCCACACATCCTCTACCCAACCACACATCCTCCACCCACCCATCCCCCAGCCACACATCCTTAACCACACACCCCTACCTATATACATACACATCCCCACCCACGCACAATCTCCCCACCCATACACACATCTCTCACACACATCCCCACCCACCAATACATCCCCCATTCACAAACACACACCTCCCATCCACGCACACACGACCCACACACACATCCCCAACCCATACACTCATACCCTCACACATCCCTAGACACACGTACTTATCCCTCAATCACTATCACCCACTCATCAACACATACATCTCCTATCTACCCACCCACACTCACACACCCCAACCACCCATCTAAACACACATCCCCCACCCTGTCACTCTGTCACCCACGCGCACACCCAACCACACCCCCACCCACCCACACACATCCTTTATCCATACCCAGCTCCCCTCCCACAACACCACACCCACACACATCCCAAAGACACATCCCTCACCCACATACACATCTCCCCACACATCTCCTACCCATCCACACATCCCCCAACTACAATCACCCTCACTACCACACATACACCCTCCATCCAGCCACACACACCCCCAGCCAGACATATCCCCCATCCATACACACATCCCCAAGACGGATGGAGACGGATTAACAGCTGTCTAACGTACAAGATTTGAAACGAAACACAGAAATCACTCTTGATAAGATAATCGAACTGCTCAACATCCAGACAGCCACACCCGAACCAGAAGATACAATGGCACAAACAGAAGAAGAAGCAACAGAGAAAGAACGATATTGCTCACCACCAAGATCCGACTGGCGAACGCCGAGAAGATTCGAAGGCAACTCACGATGGGGAAATAGGAGGAACACCAGGAGAGACGACAACTGGTAAAACTTCCTGAAGGAAACAGCACCATGTGACGGGGTGGATACCCAATTACTCCAGGACTCAACAAGTGCGCGACTCTGTCCAGACATGGAAATCCTCATCAAGAAAGTAACGAACACAATCAACCAATCAAAAGCCGGGAAGCTGACAACAAGCAGCCCAAAGTACGAAAGACAAACTACAAGCTACACCACAGACACCCTAAATAGCCAAGTCGAAACCAGAAGGCTAAAAGGGGGTACTTGTACCAAAATTTGGATTGGATTGGATTGGACTACGCTACCGTGGCTCTCCAACATCCAATTGATAGGATAACATCGAGGGGTGGACTAGTAGCCGCCTGTCAGAGGAACAATTGATAGGATAACATCGAGGGGTGGACTAGTAGCTGCCTGTCAGAGGAACAATTGATTGGATAACATCGAGGGGTGGACTAGTAGCAGCCTGTCAGAGGAACAATTGATAGGATAACATCGAGGGGTGGACTAGTAGCCGCCTGTCAGAGGAACAATTGATAGGATAACATCGAGGGGTGGACTAGTAGCCGCCTGTCAGAGGAACAATTGATAGGATAACATCGAGGGGTGGACTAGTAGCCGCCTGTCAGAGGAACAATTGATAGGATAACATCGAGGGGTGGACTAGTAGCCGCCTATCAGAGAAACAATTGATAGGATAACATCGAGGGGTGGACTAGTAGCCGCCTGTCAGAGGAACAATTGATAGGATAACATCGAGGGGTGGACTAGTAGCCGCCTGTCAGAGGAACAATTGATAGGATAACATCGAGGGGTGGACTAGTAGCCGCCTGTCACAGGAACAATTGATAGGATAACATCGAGGGGTGGACTAGTAGCCGCCTGTCAGAGGAACAATTGATAGGATAACATCGAGGGGTGGACTAGTAGCCGCCTGTCAGAGGAACGATTGATAGGATAACATCGAGGGGTGGACTAGTAGCCGCCTGTCAGAGGAACAATTGATAGGATAACATCGAGGGGTGGACTAGTAGCCGCCTGTCAGAGGAACAATTGATAGGATAACATCGAGGGGTGGACTAGTAGCCGCCTGTCAGAGGAACAATTGATAGGATAACATCGAGGGGTGGACTAGTAGCCGCCTGTCACAGGAACTATTGATAGGATAACATCGAGGGGTGGACTAGTAGCCGCCTGTCACAGGAACAATTGATAGGATAACATCGAGGGGTGGACTAGTAGCCGCCTGTCAGAGGAACAATTGATAGGATAACATCGAGGGGTGGACTAGTAGCCGCCTGTCAGAGAAACAATTGATAGGATAACATCGAGGGGTGAACTAGTAGCCGCCTGTCAGAGGAACAATTGATAGGATAACATCGAGGGGTGGACTAGTAGCCGCCTGTCAGAGGAACAATTGATAGGATAACATCGAGGGGTGGACTAGTAGCCGTCTGTCAGAGGAACAATTGATAGGATAACATCGAGGGGTGGACTAGTAGCCGCCTGTCACAAGAACAATTGATAGGATAACATCGAGGGGTGGACTAGTAGCCGCCTGTCACAGGAACAATTGATAGGATAACATCGAGGGGTGGACTAGTAGCCGCCTGTCAGAGGAACAATTGATAGGATAACATCGAGGGGTGGACTAGTAGCCGCCTGTCAGAGGAACAATTGATAGGATAACATCGAGGGGTGGACTAGTAGCCGCCTGTCAGAGGAACAATTGATAGGATAACATCGAGGGGTGGACTAGTAGCCGCCTGTCAGAGGAACAATTGATAGGATAACATCGAGGGGTGGACTAGTAGCCGCCTGTCAGAGGAACAATTGATAAGATAACATCGAGGGGTGGACTAGTAGCCGCCTGTCAGAGGAACAATTGATAGGATAACATCGAGGGGTGGACTAGTAGCCGCCTGTCAGAGGAACTATTGATAGGATAACATCGAGGGGTGGACTAGTAGCTGCCTGTCACAGGAACTATTGATAGGATAACATCGAGGGGTGGACTAGCAGCCGCCTTTAACAGGAACTATTGATAGGATAACATCGAGGGGTGGACTAGTAGCCGCCTGTCAGAGGAACAATTGATAGGATAACATCGAGGGGTGGACTAGTAGCCGCCTATCAGAGAAACAATTGATAGGATAACATCGAGGGGTGTACTAGTAGCCGCCTGTCAGAGGAACAATTGATAGGATAACATCGAGGGGTGGACTAGTAGCCGCCTGTCAGAGGAACAATTGATAGGATAACATCGAGGGGTGGACTAGTAGCCGCCTGTCAGAGGAACAATTGATAGGATAACATCGAGGGGTGGACTAGTAGCCGCCTGTCAGAGGAACAATTGATAGGATAACATCGAGGGGTGGACTAGTAGCCGCCTGTCAGAGGAACAATTGATAGGATAACATCGAGGGGTGGACTAGTAGCCGCCTGTCAGAGGAACAATTGATAGGATAACATCGAGGGGTGGACTAGTAGCCGCCTGTCAGAGGAACTATTGATAGGATAACATCGAGGGGTGGACTAGTAGCCGCCTGTCACAGGAACTATTGATAGGATAACATCGAGGGGTGGACTAGTAGCCGCCTGTCACATGAACAATTGATAGGATAACATCGAGGGGTGGACTAGTAGCCGCCTGTCAGAGGAACAATTGATAGGATAACATCGAGGGGTGGACTAGTAGCCGCCTGTCAGAGAAACAATTGATAGGATAACATCGAGGGGTGAACTAGTAGCCGCCTGTCAGAGGAACAATTGATAGGATAACATCGAGGGGTGGACTAGTAGCCGCCTGTCAGAGGAACAATTGATAGGATAACATCGAGGGGTGGACTAGTAGCCGTCTGTCAGAGGAACAATTGATAGGATAATATCGAGGGGTGGACTAGTAGCCGCCTGTCACAAGAACAATTGATAGGATAACATCGAGGGGTGGACTAGTAGCCGCCTGTCAGAGGAACAATTGATAGGATAACATCGAGGGGTGGACTAGTAGCCGCCTGTCAGAGGAACAATTGATAGGATAACATCGAGGGGTGGACTAGTAGCCGCCTGTCAGAGGAACAATTGATAGGATAACATCGAGGGGTGGACTAGTAGCCGCCTGTCACAGGAACAATTGATAGGATAACATCGAGGCGTTGACTAGTAGCCGCCTGTCAGAGGAACAATTGATAGGATAACATCGAGGGGCGGACTAGTAGCCGCCTGTCACAGGAACAATTGATAGGATAACATCGAGGGGTGGACTAGTAGCCGCCTGTCAGAGGAACAATTGATAGGATAACATCGAGGGGTGGACTAGTAGCCGCCTGTCAGAGGATCAATTGATAGGATAACATCGAGGGGTGGACTAGTGGCCGCCTGTCAGAGGAATAGGCAAAACGTTTTTCAAATATGTTACCCCCCCCCCCCCCCCCCTCCCCCCCCCCCCTCCCCCCGCTTATCATTGTAGAGACGGCACTTGACTGAGTGACTGACAAACCACTCATTATAAGAGAGATAATTCCAATCCTTCTGTACATACATCATTTCTTGCACTGTGACTGCGATTTAGCAATGACAAATAGCAACGGGAAAATGGGGTATAGTACGTACGATATGGTTTATACACACGAATTCAGAAAACTGGACTTAGTAATGCAGATTGTAAACAACAAGAAATGTTCAGGGAACAACGCCAGGAAACTGGGCTTAGCAATGTAGATTGTAAGCAACATGAAATGTCCATGGGAAAACGCCAGGAAACTTTGCTTAGCAATGTAGATTGTAAACAACATGAAATGTCCATGGAACAACGGCAGAAAACTGGGCTTCGCCATGTAGATTGTAAACAGGAAATCTCCATGGAATAACGACAGGAAACACTTGCAAGCGATATTCTGGAGAACATGATTCATTCCCGCGGCAACGAATTGATGTTAACCATGGACCATTCGGCACATAAACCACGATGATGTCTCGTAGACTTAAATACTCTCGCCATATTACGGTGTCTTAGAAAGCTCATTCATAGAAAGCTCTGTTGAATATGGAAATGTATTATGCCGAAGGATATGCCAAGGTATGATGCCGGGGGATGGAAATGTGTGATGCCGAGGACATGGAAATGTATGATGCCGGGGGTGGGGGTGGGGGGGGGTATGGAAATGTATGGTTCCGGGGGAGGGGAGGCGGCGCATGGAAATGTGTGATGCCAGGGGACATGGAAATGTATGATGCCGGGGGCATGGGAATGTATGATGCCGGGGGTATGTAAATGTATGATGCGGGGGACATGGAAATGTATAATGCCGGGAGACATGGAAATGTATGATGCCGAGGACAGGGAAATGTATGATGCCGGGGGCGTCTAAGTGTATGATGCCGGGGGACATTAAAATTTATGATGCCGGAGACATAGAACATTATGATGCCGGGGGAATGGAAATGTATGATTCCGGGGGCAATGGAAATGTATGATTCCGGAGGAGTGGAAATGTATGATTCCGGGGGAATGGAAATGTATGATTCCGGGGGAATGGAAATGTATGATTCCGGGGGAATGGAAATGTATGATGCCGGGTACATTGAAATGTATGATGCCGGAGAAATGCAATAGTATGATACCGGGGGATGGAAATATACGATGCTGGGGAACTAGCGAAGGATTGATCGTCTTTCTGGGGGGTTGTGCTGAGAAACAAGTTATGTAAGGGATTTGTAACATGATGATCATGATGATAATGATGCATTTTGTAATTCTTTGTTGCTTGTCTCAGTTCTCACATTCAATTCATTGTTAAACATTGTACGACCCTGACCCATATGTTGTATTAACGTTGACTACATTAACACATTTCAAACATGCATGTACTTATAGCTTCAGATGAGTCATAAATATGAGTGCAGCGAAGCAGCTCACGCCGACTGCGTTAGAAATATACAGTTTAAGAACACACAAACAGAAAACTTGCTCATAATTTACAAACACAACTGTTGCTCTGTCCACAGAACTAGTGAAAATGAACTACAGTTAAGATGACATCTTTCGCGGAGAAACTTGGCAGTCTTGTAAACTCTACGCTTGTTGGCCTCGCTTTGACTTTATCCAAAGATGTGGGAATCCTGCAAGTTCTGCTTGATGCTCAGAAACCACTGACATCTCACGAGATCGCTGTCGAGAGGGACTTGAAGGAAAGGTACGAGTGATATTATATGGATATTTTATACTCATACAGTCGGTGTCTCTGAGGGTAGTGAACGTAGTTTCACACACCCGACCCTCTGGGAGACGATTTGGAAACAGACCGCTCTGTGTTGATTTTTACAATGTTATAAGTGTCGGTCGTTGAGGAAACAATGGCAGACTCATCATCATCAAGTGCTCTGCCAGCTGGCGTTGGCGTTCATGGCTCTCCACAGATCTCAGTTTTTGGTTTTCTTGATCAACTCGCTGCTGATATTCCCCCATGCCACCGTCTCAATCCATCCAGCATCATTTCTCTTGATCTGCCTCTGCCTCTCTTCCCCGAGATCTTTACAGTTGTCACGATGTTCTCCTATGACTCTCTTCTCATCACGTGGCCGAAGATAGATGCTTGTCTCTTTCTTATTGTTGTATATAATGTTCTAGTTTCATTAGCCTGTTTCATGCAGTCGTTGTTAATAACTCTGGCAGTCCAAGGAATTCGCAACATTCGTCTCAGGAACCAGATATCTGTTGCTTCTAATTTCTTCTTACTTTATTCATTTACATTCCAAGATTCACCGCTACACAGCAAAACTGGTTCTACATAGCATTTCAACACTCTTTTTCTTACATTCAGAGATAGTGACTTATTGCATATAGAGAAGATATGAAGATACTCTTCATTTTCTAAAGTGCGGATTTTGCTTACCCTATTATGATCTTAATCTCTGTTGTAAATCTTCTATCTAATGTTATAAATGCTCTAGGTATCTAAAATTATCCACTTGGTTAAGAATTTTCCCTTCTATTTCTATGTCACATTTTGGTGTCATCATTTTCTTTGATATCACCATTGTTACTGTTTTCTTGATATTCAAGGAGAGTCCTTTCCTTGTACTCTCTGTTACTACAATGTCCAACAATTGTTGTAGGTCTGTTGATTTATCCGCCACCAATGCTGTGTCATCTGCATAGCTTATATTATTTATATTATAACCTCCAACTAGTATTCCTGGCATCTCTGTGATCTCTCTCATTATTACTTCGTTATATAGGGAGAAGAGATCTGGTGACAAGACACACCCCTGTTGTACTCCTAGGTGTATCTGTTGGTAACTACCCTGTACTACGATACAAAGATGTGTGTAAGCGGGACATGATTGATACAGGCATTGATAATGCACATTGGGAGCAAGTCGCCGCTGAACGTGTTACATGGAGGGTAAACATCAGAAATGGAATAAAGACAAAGAAGAAAATTATTGCAGACAAGTCACACACCGAGCGTGTGAGACGTAAGATGGTGCATGATGGTGGAAATGACCATGTGTTCACATGCACCCACTGTGAACGGACATTTACAGCGCAAATTGGTCTTATCAGTCACATTCACTACCGCCATAAGTAAAAGTTATTATGACTTCTTAAAGCACAAACTATCATCTGTCAAGACGGCAAGGTGCCAGTGTGTGTAACTACCCTCTTTATTTCCCATTTTAATTGCTGCTGCTTGGTTCCAGTAAATATTCTTTATTATTCTTAAATCTTTCCGATCAATACTGATATCTTCCAACATTTTAATCAGTTCATCATGTTTTACATTATCAAATTTTTTTTTTCCTCGTTTCCATCCTGTTTCAGGATATTGCGGTCAACACCAGCATCTTTCAGCTGTATGTTGATTCCTAGGCTAGATTACGCTCATCAGCACGCCACGACTTTCTGAGCGACCGGCTCCATACTCTCATAAGTCACTTTTGCGATTCGAACCACTGCTAATTCTCGTCGCGTCACGTGACAAGAATATTCGGGGTTAGCGGGGAAAACTGCTAACCCCTCTGCCATGGAGCCGGCTTACATTATCAAATGCCTTAATATAATCTATGAAGCACAAATATATATCTTTTTGTTTCTCTATTGTCCTTTCTATTAGTGTCTATACATTGCATTGTTTGTACCCTTTCCTTCCACAAATCCATACTGTTCTTCTCTTTATGATTCTGAGATGAAGCTTAGTGATATGGTTTATGAGGTTAATTGTGCGAAAATCTTCACATTCAATTGCTCCTGGTCTTTTTCGTATAGCTATAAACACTGGGTAAATGTCCATTCCTTTAAATATCATTCAACATTTTGGTTAATATTTCTACTCCAAATTCTCCCAATACTTCAAATTCTTCTATTGTGATTTCATCTGGCCCGGCTGTTTTTCCTTTCTCCATATGGTTCATGGTGTCAGCGACTTCTTCTTTTAGAATAGGCGGACCTTCTAAGTTACTTTCTTCTGTTAATTCTTCCCTTTATCAATCATATAATTCTCTTATATACTCATTCCACCTCTTCATTATAGCACTTTCCTCCAATAATACCTTTCCTGTTTTTGATTTCAAACACCCTGTGTTTATTATTATTTTTCTTCCCGTGAGTTCACTGATTTGTCTGTGCATAAATTTTGGATCTTTAATAGCATTTAATTCAATTTGTTTGCACTGGTTGTTTAATCAACTTTCTTTTGCCTTCCCACATGTATCTTTAATTTCTTTATTTATCTTAGCGTATTCTTGTTTGTCATTTTTACTCTGTTTTCTTTTGTCCATCAGCATTAAGATTTCTTCATTCATCCATTTTGTCTTAGCTAGTTGGCTTCTCTCCGGTAATATTTCTTTGCTAGTTTGATGAATGGAGTCCCTTAACATTTCCCATTGTTCATTTATACTCTGTATTTAATCTATTGCTTTGTACCTATTTTTCACAGTGGCTCTGTATTGTTCTTGAAATTCATTATCTACTTTCAGAACCTCTTTATTAAGTCTCATGTTCCTAACCAATTTTTTCCCCTCTTTCTGATCTTACTTTTATTTGTCCACATAGTGGTACATGATCACAATTACAGTCAGCCCCAGGATCAGTTTGGTTGCGTATTTTCTTATCAGGGCTTTTCCATGTGTATAGTCTTCTTTTATGGTGTTTAAACCAAGTGGGGGGTACGGGGTGTCAGGCATTAGTAGCACCTTTGGTAAGGATGGCTCTCATGTCCTTTCAGGACCCATCCCCCACTGGTCCAAGTCTGACACCCAGCTCGTGCCTGTGGCTCCTAGTAGCTGTCAGCATGCGACAGCGGCCACCCCCCGGGCAACAGCTGTGAGAGGCTGGCTAAACCCGGCATGGGTATCCGATTTGGTGTCAAACCAAGAGGTAAACTAGGGTATGCCTACCCAGCATGTGAAGACAGGATTCGGCAGACTGCGCGGAAGAAATCATTCCTGATTCAACGGGCAAGACGGCGTTTACCTGCAAAGCGTTGTGGAACGTAATGAGCACGGCAAGGCACGTAGAGCGCCCTGGTCATCCACTGCACCTGTATTCGTCTCCAATCGTCTCGACTTGTCTTGCCACTGGACTCAGATGGACTCAGGCGAGAGAGTGAGGTCGACGAATTGCGCAACTCTTCCTCACTTTAATCCAAGTCATCGCGCAAGTCATTCTTCATCCAACGTCACATATCACCTTCAAGCCCTGTCGCGATGGGCGAGCGGCAAAGCGGCAGGCGTGGGTACGCTGGCAGCCGTAGTCGCAGACCTGCACACAGGCGGCTCAGGCCATATGGTCGTCTTCTACTGACCGGAGCAGCAGTGGGATTCGGCAGCCCCCTGAGCGACTGAGCAGCCCTCTATAGGAACACACTGCTCACCTCCATAGCATGAGGAAGGGGCTAGAAAAGGTGCCCTAAACATTGTCTGCTTCATCACTACCTAACCAGCTAGCCGCGGTTGGTGGGTACCCTTAACTGCGGTCGACATACAAAGAAAGATAAAACAAGCAAAGCTAAAAGAGTAAACCATATTCCCTTAACAATTGGAACTTGGAATGTACGCACCCTACTTGACAGAGATGGCGCGTCGGGTCCAGAGAGACGAACAGCACTGATTGGGAGAGAGCTGGGCAGGTACAACATCGACATTGCAGCCTTGAGCGAGACACGACTTGCAGAAGAAGGCCAAATCTGTGAAATTGGTGCCGGCTACACATTTTTCTGGAGTGGAAGGAAAAGCGAGGAAAGACGCCAATCCGGTGTGGGATTTGCCATTAAGTCGGCCCTGGTCGGCAAATTAGCTGGATTTCCAAAGGCTATAAACGACAGGCTCATGACCATGAAGTTGCCTCTGCTGAATGGAAGGAAGCACGCAACCATTGTGAGTGTCTACGCACCAACTATGACCAACGAAGATGATGTCAAGAACAAGTTCTATGAGGACCTGCACAATGTATTAACATCTGTTCCCAAAGGAGACAAACTTATACTCCTTGGGGATTTCAATGCCAGAGTAGGCACGGACACCACCTCTTGGAGTGGCATTATTGGAAAGCATGGAGTCGGAAATTGTAACAGCAATGGACTCCGCCTCCTTCAGACATGTGCCGAACATGATCTCCTGATTACGAACACAATTTTCCGTCTCCCCATGAGAAATAGGACATCGTGGATGCACCCTCGCTCGAAACACTGGCACCTCATTGACTATGTCATCGTCAGGAGGAGTGACAGACAAGACGTTCGAGTGACAAAATCCATGTGTGGTGCCGAATGTTGGACAGACCATCGTCTCATTGTCTCGAAAATGAACATCCACATCAGGCCACCACGGCGTCCACAAGGGGAGAAAATGCAAACAAAGCTAAATGTCACCCGCCTAAACAGCAAGAAAATGCAGCAGTCGTTTGAAAATATGCTGGAAGACCGCCTCAAGCCTAATGCTGAAGCTAAACAGGATACAGAAACAGAATGGAGAGCCCTAAAGGACACAATTTACAACACTGCTATGGAAATCCTGGGTCCAGCCCCCCGAAAGCATAAAGACTGGTTTGATGAAAATTCCGAAGACATCAACCAATTGCTGGCCGAGAAACATCTTCTCCTCAAGGCACATTTGAATGACCCAAAGTCAACATCAAAAAAAGATGCTTTCAAGAACATTCAGAGAGTAGTGCAGCAGAAACTTCGGCACATGCGGGACTCCTGGCTGAGCAGCAAAGCTGATGAAATTCAGGGCTTTGCTGACAGACATGATATGAAAAACTTCTACGACTCACTGAAAGCAGGTCTATGGTCCTTCATCACCAGGCATAGTTCCCCTCCTCAGTGCAGATGGGGGAACATTGGTCACCGATAAGAAAGAAATCCTCCAACGCTGGGCAGAGCATTTCAGCAAAATCTTAAATGCAACTTCCTTCTTCGATGATGAAACCATCAACTGCCTTCCTCAAGTTCCCACCAATGAGACTCTTGATGACCTGCCAACCATAGTGGAAATAAACAAAGCCATCCAGCAACTCTCCATCGGCAAGGCACCTGGTCCTGACTCCATCCCAGCAGAGATATACAAGGCAGGTGGGCCGGTCCTAACAGAGCAGCTCCACCAAGTCTTCACAAACATATGGATGAACGAGACCATGCCACAAGATTTTAAGGACGCGTCAATAGTCCACCTTTACAAACGTAAAGGAAACCGCCAATCCTGTGACAACCACCGAGGCATCTCCTTGCTTTCAATTGCAGGGAAGATACTCGCCAGAATTCTTCTCAATCGCCTCACAGCCCATCTCGATCAAGGTCTTCTTCCTGAGAGTCAATGTGGCTTCAGAAAAGAACGTGGAACTGTTGACATGATTTTCGCTGCAAGGCAGCTGCAAGAGAAATGTCAGGAACAGAACCGCGAAATGTTCTCCACTTTCATTGACCTTACCAAGGCTTTTGATACAGTCAGCAGAGAAGGACTGTGGAAGATTATGGCAAAATATGGCTGTCCACGAAAGTTTGTCCAAATAGTGCGGCTATTTCATGACGGCATGCAGGCAAGAGTACAGGAAAATGGTGAACTGTCTGAACCCTTTCCTGTCACCAATGGAGTGAAGCAAGGATGTGTCCTGGCACCAACACTGTTCAGCCTAATGTTTTCAGCCATGTTGATGAATGCCTTCGAGAACGACGACATTGGAATAGACATCAACTACCGTATGGATGGAAAGTTATTCAATCTCAGAAGGCTGAAAGCTAAAACCAAAATTAACAGCGGCACCGTCAGAGAGCTCCTGTTTGCTGATGATTGCGCTCTATACGCCAACTCAGAGGCGGACATGCAACATAATGTTTCAGCTTTCTCACATGCCTGTGCCAACTTTGGGCTCAATATCAACTTGGAGAAGACTGTAGTTATGTACCAGCCAGCTCCAGGGAATAATCACACTGTGCCGAATATCAAAGTGAATGATCATAGACTAAGTGTTGTGGACAAATTCACCTATCTTGACAGCACCGTGTCACAAGCTGCCACAATCGATGACGAAGTGAATGCAAGAATCTCCAAGGCCAGTGCAGCCTTTGGCAGACTGTACAAGAATGTATGGGACAGAACTGGAATAAGCCTGCAAACAAAGCTAAAAGTCTACAAAGCAGTTGTATTATCCACACTGCTATATGCTTGTGAAACCTGGACTGTTTATCAGCGACACGCTAGGAAATTAAACCACTTCCACACAGTCTGCCTAAGGAAGCTACTGAAGATTAAATGGCAAGACAAGATTCCAGACACTGAAGTCCTAGAAAGAGCATCCATGCCCAGTATCCACACTCTACTGATGAAGAATCAGATTCGCTGGGCTGGCCACTTGACTCGCATGCCAGATCACAGGCTCCCTAAACGAATTTTTTACAGCGAACTGCGTTGTGGTAAACGCTCCCAAGGTGGCCAGAGGAAACGTTTTAAAGACACTCTGAAAATTTCACTGAATGCTTTTGGAATTCATCATGACACCTGGGAGGCTGCAGCCAGAGACCGACATTCGTGGCGTGCATCATTGCGCAAGGGTGCAGTCATATGTGAGGCAACCAGGACTGCAAGAGCTGTGAAGAAAAGGCATGACAGAAAAACCACTGCAGGAAATCCTCCTCTAGAGACGTCAAGCATTCTTTGCCCACATTGTCAAAGAACATTTCGAGCCAAAATAGGCCTTATCAGCCATCTTAGAACCCACGGCTCCACACCTTCAACCCCACTGGATGAAATGAATGGTCATCATCATTCTTGATGGACAAACAACAAACCAAGTGTTTCCAGTTATCATATCATTGATATTTGCCCATTCTGTTAGCTTTTCCCCTCTTTCATTTCTTGTACCTAAACCATAATTCTCCACTACACCCTCCATTTTCCCCTTTCCTACTTTTGCATTAAAATCTCCAAAGTATTATTTTAATTTTTTGTGACCCAGTTTGAGCCATCGCCAATTCTATTTCGTTGTAAAAGTGTTGTATTTCTTCATCACCACTGCTTGTTGTTGGTGCATATACTTGTATAATATGTATATCTATTTGTTTGCCTTTGATTTTTACCATAACTCTATCTGAAATACACCAGTATTTGTTAAATGACTTGTCTGCCAAGGCTGTCTACAGTGTCCTGTGTCTATTTCTGCTAATGTTCCCCGCCCTGTCTACTCTCATACTAAGGCTGTCTACAGTGTCCTGTGTCCATCTCTTCTCATGTTCCCCGCCTCGTGTAACCCCATGTCAAGGCTGTCTACAGTGTCCTATGTACATCTCTGCTCATGTCCTCCTGCCTCGTCTACCCTCATACCAAGGCTGTCTGCAGTGTCCTGTGTCCATCTCTGCTCATGTCCCCGTCTCGTGTAACCCCATGTCCAAGGATGTCTGCAGTGTCCTGTGTCCATCTTCGTGCTGGTCGACCTCAGCCTCTTCTACCAGAAACCACACCTTCAATCACTGCTCTGTCACAGCCTCTTCTACCAGAAACCACACCTTTCACCATTGCTCTGTCTCAGCCTCTTCTACCAGAAACCACACCTTCCATCACTGCTCTGTCTCAGCCTCTTCTACCAGAAACCACACCTTCAATCACTGCTCTGTCTCAGCCTCTTCTACCAGAAACCACACCTTCAATCACTGCTCTGTCTCAGCCTCTTCTACCAGAAACCACACCTTCAATCACTGCTCTGTCTCAGATTCTTCTACCAGAAACCACACCTTCAATCACTGCTCTGTCTCAGCCTCTTCTACCAGAAACCACACCTTCCATCACTGCTCTGTCTCAGCCTCTTCTACCAGAAACCACACCTTCCATCACTGCTCTGTCTCAGCCTCTTCTACCAGAAACCACACCTTCAATCACTGCTCTGTCTCAGCCTCTTCTACCAGAAACCACACCTTCAATCACTGCTCTGTCTCAGCCTCTTCTACCAGAAACCACACCTTCCATCACTGCTCTGTCTCAGCCTCTTCTACCAGAAACCACACCTTCAATCACTGCTCTGTCTCAGCCTCTTCTACCAGAAACCACACCTTCAATCACTGCTCTGTCTCAGCCTCTTCTACCAGAAACCACACCTTCAATCACTGCTCTGTCTCAGCCTCTTCTACCAGAAACCACACCTTTCACCACTGCTCTGTCTCAGCCTCTTCTACCAGAAACCACGCCTTTCACCACTGCTCTGTCTCAGCTACTGTGACGTGTAACATGGCCACAGTATACTTCATCATCATTCATCATCATAATCTTCCACTTTATCCATAAAGCGTCATGGGGAGGAATAATAGGCGCTCCAGCGCCCGATTGGTTGCATTAGATAGTGTCATTACGTGTTATTGTACGATGTTTTTGATGTCGTGAATCTATTTACTTCTTGGGCGGCCTCTTGGTCTCGTCGCAGATGATCTTTTATGTAGGGCTAGTGATGGTAGTTGATGGTGTTGTATTCTAACGAGATGGCCAAACCACTTGATCTTTTGTCTTTCAATAAATGTGGCACATGATGTTAATCCTACTGTCTGTCTAATAATAGCATTCCTTACTCGGTCTCAGATTGTTAAGTTGGCAGCTCTCCTCAGGCATCTCGTCTCATATCTGTTGATTTTGAGAAAGTGTAATTTGGATAAAGTCAAAGTTTTGCGGACATGGGTATATTTGGATGTTTCAGTAAAGGTGATAGTTGATATGTATGTGCACTTGCTTTCTGAAATTTGATTTAGATTTCTCTGTCCAATCTGCCATCTTCTGTGATCATACTTCCAAGATATTTGAAGTCTTTAAATTGTTTCAGGGATGTGCTCTTTATCTGTAGGATAGTCGTATCTGTAGGAGAGCGAACAACATCCAGAGATAGACATCTTTACAGGAGAGTGGGCAACATCCGGAGATAGACATCTTTACACGAGAGTGGACAACATCCAGAGATAGACCTTTACAGGAGAGTGGACAACATCCAGAGATAGACTCTCTACAGGAGAGTGTACAACATTCACAGATAGACATCTTTACAGAAGAGTGGACAACATCCACAGATAGACATCTTTACAGAAGAGTGGACAACACCCACAGATAGACATTTTTACATGAGAGTGGACAATATCCAGAGATAAACATCTTTACAAGAGAGTGGACAACATCCACAGATAGACATCTTTACAGGAGATTGAACAACATCCAGAGATAGACATCTCTACAGGAGGGTGAAAAATATCCAAAAATAGACATCTTTACATGAAAGTGTACAACATTCAGAGATAAACATCTTTACAGAAGGATGGACAACATCCAGAGAAATACATCTTTACAGTAGAAAAATCTAGAGATAGACATTAATGTACGGCTGGTTTTGCTGACTGAATTCAGCTGACCCACATTGTAGAGATGAAACATGGTAGACTTATTGCGATTGATTGATGTATTCCAATAAAAAAAAACGTACATTCTGACTGGTGAAGAAAACAGGTGCGTGGAGAACAATAAGTTGAAAACCGCTGTGTTAATTATGTATATATGTAATTGGTCTGCTCAGTAAATCTTGCAACTAATTGATCGACTGCCCTTTCCAGATACGTGCGGGAACTTCTAGCTTGTCTGGCCACGGCTGAGGTCATCCACGTGTCCACTGATGGGGCAGGGACACTAGTCTATCATCTCGAGGAAGATGAGAAACCTGCATTCAGGACTAATATAATGGCTTATATTTCCTTACCTAAAGCAATGATGAAAAGTTTTGATCAGATCAAATCTTGTTTGAGTAAAACAGGGCCACACGGTAAGACATGCAACTGAAACAGTGGGTAGGGAATTTTGTTTTAACACGCACGCACACACACACACACACACACACACACACACACACACACACACACACACACACTCACTCACACACACACACACAATATGGTGTACGACAGTTCATTTTTGTATTGATTATTGCTTCTGTCACTGTTGCATCTGAAATGTATTACTACTACTACTACTACTACTACTACTACTACTACTACTACTACTACTACTACTACTACTACTACTACTACTACTACTACTATTACTACTACTACTACTACTACTACTATTACTACAACTACTACTACTACTACTACTACTACTACTACTACTACTACTACTACTACTACCACTACTGCTGCAATACACCCTCTAAACAGATATGTCCGCTGACCTAAGAACACCTTACTGCATTAAAAGCATTAAAGGCTAACAAAACCATTGTATTATTGAAACCAGACAAAGGAAGTGGTGAGGTATTGATGGACATGTCAGACTACCAGAGTAAAATGGAAGAGATATCGGATGAATTTAAATTCCGGTTAGATAAAAATGTAAACAAGTCGGAGGATCTGGATGCAAAAATTAGAAAAGAGATCCAGTCACTTGTGAATGAGGGACTCGTCAGTGAGGCCACTGCAAAAACGCTCACACCGCGTGGCTTCCAAACTCCTCAAATGTACGGTCTACCAAAACTTCACAAACACGGAATCCCGCTAAGACCCATCCTGTCCATTTTTAACTCTGCACAACAGCAAATGGTGAGATGGCTAGCTGAAATTTTAAAGCCAGTACGACAGTCCTTCGATCCAAAAATACTCAGAGATACATTCCAACTGATGGACTTATTGGATACTCTTGACATAAATAATAAACACATGGCATCCATGGATATAGCCTCCCTATTCACCAACGTTCCATTAGATGAGACAATGAAAATAATAAGTGATCGCATTAGAGACAAACAATTAAAACTAGGTATACCAACATCTATTCTGGAGAGGCTACTATTACTGTGTACCGCCAACATACAATTCAATTTTCTAACAAATTCATACTGCCAAATTGACGGAGTGGCCATGGGGAGTCCTCTTGGTCCTATTCTAGCGGACATCTTCACGGCACATTTAGAAGAAAAGAGATCCTCAGGCATTTTTAAAAAAAAACTTGGTCTTCTACAGTTGATATGTGGACGATATATTAATTATCACCACAGACCAGCTACAAGCAACATTGTTCCAGGCCACAATGAACATGACGCATAAAAGCATCTCTCTATCTATGGTACACGAACACAACGAAGCGTTACCGTTCCTGGATATTCTAATAAGACGTAGAGCAGACGGCACAATTCAAAGATTGGCGCTTGTATATGATGACATATTTTTTTTAACCTTATAGTGTTTGTACGTAATGATAGATTTCTTTAGCTTAAAGTGGTTGTTTGTGATGACAGTTTTCATTACCTTAGAGTGGTTGTATGTGATGACAGTTTTCATTATCTTAGAGTGGTTGTATATGATGATAGATTTCATTACCTTAGAGTGGTTGTTTATGATGATTGATTTCATTACCTTAGAGTGGTTGTTTATGATGATTGATTTCATTACCTTAGAGTGGTTGTTTGTGATGATAGATTTCATTAACTTAGAGTGGTTGTTTATGATGATTGATTTCATTACCTTAGAGTGGTTGTTTTTGATCATAGATTGCATTACCTTAGAGTGATTGTACGTGATAATAGATTTCATTACCTTAGAGTGGTTGTATGTGATGACAATTTTCATTACCTTAGAGTTGTTGTTTGTGATGATAGATTTCATTATCTTAGAGTAGTTGTATATGATGATTGATATCATTACTTAGAGTGGTTGTATATGATGATTGATTTCATTACTTTAGAGTGGTTGTATATGATGATTGATTTCATTACCTTATAGTGGTTGTTTGTGATGATTGATTTCATTACCTTAGAGTGGTTGTATACGATGCTTGATTTCATTACCTTAGAGTGGTTCTTTGTGATGATAGATTTCATTACCTTAGAGTGAATGTACGTGATGATAGATTGCATTACCTTAGGGTGGTTGTATTTGATGACAGATTTCATTGAGTTAGAGCGGCTGGCCGAGTGGCTAGAATGCCGGATTCTCCTCCGGGAGACCCGGGTTCGAATCCTCGGTAAGGTGTGGAGTTTTCTGTTTTGTCGGGAGCAATAAGAAAACTCTAACCTGTACAGTTCGAGGTGACTGCAATAGCCAGGCGGTCTTAATTCCTCAGGCTCAATAACCCCCCCCCCCCCCAAAAAAAAAAAACCTGTCATACACCGCAATATACTATTTCGACATAAATGACAGTTTTTTTTTTTTTTAAATAGTGATTGTATGTGATGACATATTTCATTACCTTAGAGTGGCTGTATGTGATGGCAGATTTCATTACCTTAGAGTGGCTGTATATGTGACAGATTTAATTGTCAAATGTCCTATAACCCGGATTTGGTTTACGTCAGGCTTCAGACTTTCTACTGAACTTCATGACTGTCTTGAGGAGTACGGCCCTTACAATTTTGACAAATATGTGGAGGCTTTCATGAAATCTGTGGATGGGCTCCAGGCTAAACTTGGTAAGGGGTATACGTCTGTGCCTGGTTACTATGTTATAACTTAGGGTGACTGTGTGGTTGCTCTGCATTTGAGAAATCACAACAAACAAAGTGTGCTAACTTAAAAAATAGCCAATGGTACAATAATGTATTGAATTATGTGAGGAGAGGAATACATGAGACAAATAATAAAGACAGATAAGTTATTGGTGAATTGATTGGCACTCACAAAAGAGGACATTTTGGTCAGAGAACATAGACGATACTGGTAAGTAAAGACATTCAGAACAGTATTTTCCAAGTCCAGTCTGACCCGCAGTCTGCCCTACATACAAGCACTTGGGTGTCATCTCGTTACATCGATAAGTTGAGCAGCTAAACAGAACTGTGTTAGTCAGGTGTTAGTCAGATATGACTGGGCTACTGTATAATAGTAAACGTTACTACCTGCTTTCTGTTAACGCCCAATGTTGCGCGGCACTGACCAGACCCATCACATCACATTGTGCCAACGGTTTCGAGCGAATGAGCAGATTTGAAACAAGCCTTTTCATAGTGCTAGGAAATGTAGCATGAAGACGAAATGTCATGGATTGAAGTACTTGGGTATCACATTTGACAGGTGTATGTCTTTTAATGATCATGTGGAGGCTTTGATGGTTAAGGCCAGCAAGGAACTTAATGCATTGAGGGCGATGGCAGCAGCCGGGATAGAGCAGAAGATGCTTTGCAAGCTCTTTCAACAGTTAATAATTTCTGTCACTGAGCATGGGTTGGGATTGCTGACAGTGTCGAAGAGCCAGCTTGAAAGGTTAGAGCACATACAGAATGCTGCCATGCGGATGATTCTAGGGTGCACTAAGGACACACCAATTATATGCATGAGGCATATCCTGACGCTACCAACAAAGATAGAAAATGGGATCTTAAAGCCAAATGGTACCCTAGAGTTCCTGCAGATAGGGATCACTCCCTGCATGAAGTCAAGGATATGGTCAAGAATCGTAGACTATGACGAGGTACAGGGTGACCCCAAAAAAATGAAACCAACAAATCTTTAAATGTGGGCGCTGCGTTCACCTGACTTGAACACCCTAGATTTTTATCTATGGGGGTATGTCAATGATAATGTGTACCAGAACAGCAAAGATCAGTGAAATCCCCACAGAGGAATGTGGTCGAGTAATTATGCAAGTGTGCATCCAACACTGTAGAGACCATTTGGAGCATATTTTGGAAAGAAGGTAACTTTTATACAAAGTGACCGAGATAACTGAAACTTTTGGAAATGATGGTAAACAGACCGACGTTTAAGTTCACCAGATTTAAAGAAATTTGCTTGATCTCTGTAAGATTTAATACACTTTTTATGGGTTCTGTTTTTGTTTTTGTTTTTTTTTGTTTTTTTTGTTGTTGCTTTTTTTGGTCACCCTGTAAGTCCTGGATGGCCATAGTCAGAAATATTTATACGTCAGGTGTACGATCTAGAATTCGTTCACAAATTATTGCCCTCATTCACTGTCCGTTGCATAGTTATGAAATTTTTTTCTGCCGTCTTATATTTACCCCCACCCAAGGAATATGTCTTTGATAGATCCAAAGGCAACTCAAATCATGGAAAGCGGCGACATCTCGTTGATGCTTTGGCGAAAATGTAGTGAATTCACGCTAACAAACTTGTATTACAGTAATGCACGTCATTTCGGTTGACGACACAAGGCGTATCCATACACGTATGGAAGTGAGTGCAATGTGTAATATTAGTAAAGATAGAGAAGTTACAGAAGCATGGGGTAAATAATGTGTAATCGAAATGGAAATGGACAGCAAAGTAGAAGGAATATATTTCATACCTTATTTTACATTTCCTTCTTGTTTCTTCAGCTGCTGGTTAATAATGTGTACACAAGGAGTGATGGATATATTTAGCTTTCTATGTGGAGTTCGTGAAAACGTCCAAATAGCTGACTAAGTCGCCTGGCGGGCGTAACGATGTCACTGCATCACTGCATTGGCATCTAGACTATTCTAGACTCTGACACGATCCCCCGGCAACTTCATGAAAGATGTCATCTTTCATGTATCATATATGTACACACTGGGTTAATATTTTAACCTTGTCAGAGTCAACCCTTCTGTTGTTATATACATTGGTAATAGAATACATAGAAATACACATCTGCCATAGAAACATATAAGACATGAAAGTTGCATTCAACGACATGTGGTGTTCAACCTTTAACACTTGTCAGGTTTCATCCTCTCGATGGCTGATTACCTCAATTGCATTAATGACCCAGTCAGATCGGTAGTACCAGCTTCACGCATCTACCTCGCAGCCTCCAAAAAAAACGTAATAATATGGTTCTTGAAACCAAAAACCATCTGGCTAGACCGAAATACGGCTTTATAAAAGTCGCATTAAACGCTCAAACCCTGACCTCATTTGGCCAGGAGCTCTTGTGTTGGTCTGCAATGTCGGCAACACTCTGCCATGCCCAGTAGATGGCTACCTGGTGTGTTAACAATCTGGCAACAACATGGCTATTTATATACAACACATTACAGTATACTTTTCAAATTATGGCCCTTTGTGTAGTGATGTAATAACAACTAAAAGAAAAGGGGAATAATTTCAAAATTTGTGAAATATAATAATTTACAATAATTATTCTATTTCTTAGCGTCATCGCTTGACATTCCTTCATACTAACGAGACAAAGTCGGTAGTATGAATACATTCATCAAGATATGATTCTAAGATTACACTACATAAATATATAAACACACAATTCGTGTATTCAACTTTGTTGATTCCTAAAGATTTTAGAATCGTCATAGCTTTTTAAACTTTAATTTGTCGTCTGCTAATTTTGCTCTAAATTTCTAACTAATCCGGAAGTACACACGAACGCTAAACAGCTGATTTTTAAGCTTGTAGAACACACTTGTTCCGGTCTGATGTAGTTTACGGACTGTACAATGTTCCAATCGTTCATGTGTTGGATGTTTCACTGTTAACCTTCTGGATTACGATTGACTGCAGTGGTGTAGTTGTCAATGTTTAGGTCACACTTTCACACACGGATTTAAAATATCCCTGGAATCTTCCACAAGGAGATGCCACTGTCAAATTGGATAGTTCGCTTATGGTAAGTTTTTGAGCGAATGTGGCACTGTTCTTGTTTCGTAATATATACAATAAATAAAGTTCGCTTTCTACCACACACTACACAATTATACACGACAATCACTACATGAATTAGTAAAATAAGAACACTATATATATTGGGAGTAATCCCTATCACATGACATTGTAGACTTTGCACAGCTTTTTGTGAATGGAAAAAATTATTCACTGATGGGTGGCTGTGTTAATCTGAGTGTATTTTTACACACTGCACTCAGACATTGGTGCTTACTGGGTCGGTCGGACAACGGGACAACAGATCGGCGATCGTGTTGGTTCTGCCTGGAATATGTCGGACCTCAAAGCTGTAATCTTGAAGTTTCAGAGACCAGCGCGCTACCATCTGGTTTGAAGGTACACCTGAATTTATAAATCGCAACGGGCTGCTGTCAGATTCCACGATGAAATGGCGTCCTAGAAGGAATCTAGACAATTTAGTTATACCCACCACTAATGCTAGGGCTTCCAACTGAGGTATTGACCAAGCCCGTTCTCTGGGTTTTAGTTTCCTGGATACGAAGTACACGGGATGGAGGATGTTATTGTACTCTTGCAACAAGACTGCTCCAATCGCCACGGAGCTCGCGTCTGTCCGCAATCTGAAAGGTAAACGGAGATTGGGCAATTTTAGGATGGGATTGTGTAAGCTATTATCAGAAAAACAAGATAATACTTTACGGAATGCAAATGTTAGGCATTCATTGCTTACAATTTTCTCTGGTTTATCTTTTGTTAGTAAGTTAGTAAATACTTCGGTCAGTTCTGAAAAATCAGGAATGAACTGCCGGTAATAATTTATCAGTCCCAACAAACTTCTGACTTGTTTTTTCGTAGTCGGAAGTGAGAGTTTTAGTATCTTGGACACAATGTTATCGTCTGTCGTGACAAAGCCATTGGATATTTTGTACCCCAAGAAGGATATTTCCTGGTAGGCTATGTCTACTTTCGCAGGCTTTACCGTCAGTCCGTGCTGTCTAATGCGTTCAAATGTCTGTTCTAACGTCTTTATGTGCTCTGTCATCGTCTCTGTGTGAACACAGATGTCGTCTATATAGCAAATTATGTTAGGTATGTCTACTAGTAAAAGTCGTGTCATACGTACGAATGTGGCTGGGGCATTGACTAGCCCAAATGGAAGTTTGCACCATTCGTACAGTCCCCAAGGTGTGGCAAATGCTGTCAGATGTCTGCTCTTCTCGTCTACCGCTATCTGCCAATATCCTTTCGTCATGTCTACCTTCGTAAAGAACCTAGCGTCTGTCAGTTCTGTCAGTAGATCGTCAGAGTTAGCCATTGGCTCAAGATCTAGAAGAGTTATTTTATTGAGCTTCCTATAGTCGACACACAGTCTTATGGTGTTGTCCTTTTTGCGTACAATGACCATTGGAGATGAGAAGTCTGATTGGGATCGTCTTATGATGTTGTTTTTCTCTAAGTTGATGATCTCCTGGTGTAAGTGTTCTTTATAATGTAATGGAATGGTGTATGGTCTGCATCTTATGGGTGTGTTTGATGTGAGTGTGATGTGATGCTGTACTAATTCTGTTTGTCCTGGGTTGTTGGAGAAGATGGTGTTGTACTGTTGTATAAGCTGTTTGCAACTGTCTGTTTCTGCTTGAGTTAATTTTGGGTTGATTTTGATCTCCTTCAAGCAGTTTGTTGTGTCTAATGCAGGTGTTGGAATCTCGTCACTAGCCTCGTCGTCTTCATGATCTATTATCACTGTACAAGCTGATGTATCGTCTTGTTCGTTGTCTCTGTTGTAGTATGGTCTTAGCATATTTATGTGGAATATTTTATGTTTGTCTTTTATTTGGATCTCGTAGTCTACAGGTGAAATCTGTCTCGTCACTTTAAAAGGTCCCTGCCAAGAATCAGTCAATAAGTGTCTGTCACTAGGTAATAGAAGAAGAACGTCCTGTCCAGGTGTCAACGTTATCGTCCTGTTACCTTTGTCAGCATACTGTCTATAAGTAGCACCAGATAATTTTAGTGCATTCTTTGCAATTGTACAAGATTTGATAATTCTTTCACGCAATGATGTAACATATACGTATGATGATATGGGTTTAAGTACTGGAGTAGAGTCAGTTAACATTTGATGGTAAATGGTTAATGGGCCACGTGGTTTGGCACCATAGATAAGTTCAAAAGGAGAGAAACCGGTACTAGAATGTGGTACCTCGCGATAAGCAAAAAGAATAGCTGGTAGATATACATCCCAGTTGTTGGGGTGCTCTTGCGTGACTTTTGCAAGCATGTGCTTTAAATCCCCGTTAAACTTTTCTATAATTCCACTAGAGTGAGGATAGTATGGGGATTGAAACATTGTTCACTCCCAACATTTTGGTGAAAGCTTGGGTAGATGCGACGATAAACTGAGTGCCCCTATCAGATTGGATAGTATCTGGAAATCCTATCCGAGAACAAATATGGAAGAAAACTTCCATTATATCATTGGCAGTTATGTTCTTTAGCGGAATAGCTTCCGACCAGCGGCTACATTGATCAATGACAGTTAGAATATATTTATTCCCTCTAGTTGTTGTATGATTAAGAGGGCCCACTATGTCGACAGATAATTTTCCAAAAGGTCGACTGGCTAAGTCAGTGACTTGTAACTTTGCCTGTGGGTGTTTACCGTTTTTTATCAGTTTTTGGCAGATGTCACAACTTCTGCAATATTGTTTAATGTCATTGCAAAATTTGGGCCAATGAAACTGTGTTAATAATCTTGATCTGGTCTTAGCGTATGCCATATGCCCTGAAAAGGTATATCGTGGGCAAGATGTAAGGCTTGCTTACGATAATTAGTTGGCAAAACAGTTTGCTCTGTGGTGTTGTCACCTCTGGTTTAATACCTGGTGAGGATATCATTTTTCACAGCAAAATGCCATTTTGCATGCTTGGTTACCTTTGGCTTTTGGCCGATCAGATTAAAATACTTTGATAATGAAGGTTCAGCCTTTTGAGCTGTTACAAACGTTTCCTTCATGGTGTTAGTAGGTAGTGATACTGGGCTAAGCATTTGTATAGCCTCAGTTTGATTACTTTCATCTTGCACTCTAGCAGTGGATCTAGTTACTGCGTTCACACATTCAATGATATCAGATGGTGATGAAACAATGTTATCAATGATGTCATGAGATCTTAGTGCTGCATTAGCTACCATACATTCATCAGATGGTGTAACATTATCAATGATGACATTGGATGGTGATGTTATGCTATCATCAATACACAGAGATGTTATGTCATGAGGTTTATCATTCACCTCAGGTAAATTTCCAATTATTACATCACACACTGGGTTTGTTAATGCAGCGCACTTTACTTTCCCAGTGAGGAAAGGTGTTTCAATATATGCCCATGCTAGTGGGTATTTCTCAATATTGCATGAGAATGTTCTGCATGTTACGTGCCGGCCTGTATAGTCTGTAGGCATTATGAACGTTCTCTTCAGACCAATAAGTGAGCTGCCCGTGTCCCGAAGGACTGTAGCAGACTTGCCATTCACATATCCGTGATGGACGTTTATCCTGCCTTTAGAATCTACTACCAAATTAGCTTCTTCATTGGCAATAGGGATGGCGTGGCCGCATGTTAAAATACCATCTTCATAAAAGGTGTTACAAACCGTACATTTATTTGCGTTAAACATGTCAAAAGCCTGTGCTGAGTTCACAGGATGTTTCTCTGATTGTTCTTCATCTGACGATGAGCTGTCAAACAAGGCGGCATTTGCTTTGTTGGTCATTTGCCTGCCTTTACAATCATGGCGATAATGTCCGTACGCCTTACAGAGGAAACATTTACGCAAATTTCTGAAGGATCTACGCTCCTTATCTTGTCTGTTTACCATGTTTTGTAGATAAGTGTGATATGCGGGGTTCTTGTCGCACATCTCACCTTGATGATGTGAAATTTTACAGTATTTACAGTGGTTATACTTCTCAGATGTAGGCTTATGAAGTTTCTGCCTACTATAGGGTTTCTCATAGTTAGCCGATGCTACAAAATTTATGTCAGTAGCTTCACTGGCAAAGCAATGTTTGTTGGCTGTGTAGTAAGCCGAACCACGTCTCTCAATCTCATCCACACTAGTGCATTCATTCTCCTGCAAAAATTTTGAAAATGCTGATGGAATGGATGAAATGACTTTATCTCTAATGATCAGATCTTCTAATCTTTGATAATTTTTGTCAATTTTAGCTGCTGAAGTCCATTTGGTAAATATATCTCGGACTAAGCAGAGGTAATCAGAGAACGTTTGAGTCGGTTTCGGGGTCAACTTGCTGAATTGTTCTCTGTAACCTGCCTCATCTAACATAAAATGTGCCATAATCTTTGCTTTCAGATAATGGTAATCTTTTCTGAGGTCTTTGGGGATGGTTTCAATGACTTTAAGAGGCTCCCCTGATAAACTCCTCATATAAACAATATTCCATTCAGACAGTGGAACCTGGTAAATTTCCATTAAGGTCTCAAAATTTTGGGTAAAGGCTGCGATGCAGTCACCCGAGGTATAATTGCGTACAATACCTTGATATTTCTTGTACTGGTTTTCTTTCTCCAGTCTCTCAGATTTCTTGGACTCTTTGTTAATGGCAGTCTCAGTATCAAGTTGTTTCATCTTTAACTGTGCATCCAGTTCTTCTCTTTTACTCTGAGCTGCTATTTCTGCCTTCTTTACTTCACTATCTATCTCGGCTTGCTTTGTCTTTGCAGCTCTTTCAGATGCTCTTTCTTCCCGCTCGTGGTACTCAGAGTATTTCTTCTCACTCCACTTCGTTAACTCATCACCTGTTAACTGTAACTTTAACCCCATATCGATGAAATCATTTAATGAAGACATGATGGAAAATGCAAATGAAATACAATCCACACAATTTGTTATAAGTGGTTAGTACAATAAACAATTTACAATTGAATTCTATTGACAATATGTGCCTAAATTTGCATCCTTAAAGTATAAGAAAAGAAAAATATACTCAAGTGCTCTGGATGCGGTGAAGAACGGTTGGAAATCGGGCTAGGAACTGTAGGGTCGCTACTTCGACACACAAATGACCTCTACGCGCAAGGGTTTCGGATGGTACAGAAAACCTGCTTTGTTTTTGGAGAAAATAAATTAGCGTCTATCTGATGGTGTGTGCCTGCTTGTCACTAAGTATTGATTAGGTTTGTATGGCGTTGAGTATAATTGTAGGTCGTAAGTTTGTCCGTCAACAATTTTTTTTTTTTCAAAACACAAGTCACTTTCTTTCCCAAACTTTCTGCTTTCCACAACTCAATTCACAAAGACAATCTACATATATCTCAACACTCTACAACATTGATGACACATCACTTACATCAAGATGACATTCAGTAAGGACATAGACATCAAGTTTACAAGATGGCGACAAGGTCACAATGGTGACAAGGTCAAAACGGTGACAAGTCTCACAATCACAAATGTTTTACACGTTTACAAGATCAAACAATATGTATGCACTGTACGTTTACAAATAGTCTCCATGTTTAAACAATGTAGTAATATATCAAAATGAGCCTTCCACGATCACATTTACATGTACTATAAAGTTTGACAAAAATTCTAAGTTCACAAAATCTAGTTTTAAATCGTTAATCACATAAACACGTTCATCTCAAAGCCGGACGAATGCCACCACGTCCACACATGTCAGGGTCTTAAACTTGGCTCGCTAACCTAACACATGTGAGACAGTACAAGTACAACGTGATTTGACTTAAGACTCAACGACACAACGTTCAATGGATTTATTTACAGATCAGATACCATACGATGATCACAACAAGATATACTTGACACTTCAATACACTTACATACACAATACAGCTCACAGTCTTTCTCTCAAGATGTCCAGACACTCGACGTTCACGTACAGAAACCACACAACGCCTTTCTCTCATCATGCGTCCAGTCGAGTCGACGTCCCAAAGCTGTCTGCCGATGGTTCGCAACTTGCCTCCCACCTGAAGTGGCTTCACGAGGCATGCGTGCGTCTTGCGTCGTCCTTGCCTGACCGCTGGCCGTCTCGTCAGCCAGCAATCTTGCAGGCAGGTAACTACAACTCACCTGGCGGCGTAACGAAGTTACTGCATCCCTGCTGGGGACTAAGTCGCCTGGCGGGCGTAACGATGTCACTGCATCACTGCATTGGCATCTAGACTATTCTAGACTCTGACAGTCATCATGTGTCAATGTTTAAGGACATGTTAAGCTGTCTGTGTAGTTTGTTCACACGCACACATGGGTGACAGACCCGCTTTGAGTCTTCGTAAAAGATTGTCTACTCTGCTATTTATGCTCAGAGAGGAACTCGATTACCTGTTTTTCACGACGAATATAGTTGTGAATGTCTTTGTAGTGGACTACCATTTTAACGGCCAATACGTTGGTCCTCTTTTCATTGAAGTTTAATAGATTGATTCGAATGTTCGTGTTTTGTCCCCTCATTTGACAACGTGTTTGTTCTCACGTTTCTTGTTATGCTACAATATATGAGTTTCCACCGCAATATTACTCTTCTGTTGGTATTCACTGCATTTAATATTGTTGTTGTTGTTGTTTTTTAATTCCAGTTGTTTGTCACCGTTGAGGGCTTGCGGAACTGAAAATCCATAAAAACTGTTGCCATTGACAAGTTGTATTGTTTGTGCCGATGCTGTAATGTTTATGGCGTGAATAGTTGAAGCAAAACATCCCAGTAGGTGTGGCTGTGGATTAATGTCTGCGATCTGCCCAGACCTTAATCTGTGTATGACGATTCCAGTAGGTTGATGACTGCTATCGGTTGCATAAAGTTCAATCTACCCTTTCTCTAATAGTCATCTTCCTCTTTCAACACATGGTCCTCACATTTTTTCCAGTAACGTTTACCAATATTTAATAGCGTGGACTAGGTTAGTATCTCGGAGTCAGACAATTTGAATGTAGTACTGTCAGCTGCCACCTGTCCTTTAATTTTAGCTCACATAAGTTCTATAGGGTTTAAATGAGAATGGTACGGCGGAAGTTTCAAGTACCTACGGTCATGCTCTTCTATCAACTTGTCAATGTAATATTTCTTGATTTTTTGCGTATGTTTTACAAGGGACAACAAATCTGGAAATGGTATGTTTTCTTTCGGAGCCATATCATTATTGCTTCATTTGTGCTCGATGCCGTAGGTACGAGGCGAGTCAATAAGTAAGTCACACAGTTCTGTGGGATGGCAGGTAAATGTAGTTGGTGTTTTCTACAAGTGTCATTAAGTGACAGCAACATCGAACTTTATATTCCCATTCGTCAGGTGGCGTCAGGTGTTTTATGTGCATGCGCAGCGCATAAACAAAATGGTGACTGTACTTACGGAGTGTACAACCAAAGAGCAACGTGCTGTTGTGCGTTTTTTGTGGGCAAAAGGACTGCCTTCAAAGGACATTCGTAAGGAAATGCTTCCTATTTATGTTGACAAATATTTGTCCCGTAAAGCGGTGCATAGTTGGGTAGAAAGATTTATCAAGGACGATCTAAAATTGTTGATGAAATCCGATCTGGTCTTCCTGTTGACATTGACCAGAAGCATCTGTGCAGCAGGTGTAGGAGATGATTAGATGTGACAGGTGAGTAAAGATAAACTCTGTAGCATCTGCAACAGGGTGCTCACATGGTTCAGCATACAGCATAATGCATGATCGATTGAAATTTAAGAAAGTGTGCTAGAGGTGGGTACCCAGACAATTGTGAAGTGAAAACGTGGATTAGAAAACAAAGCACGCAGTTCTATGCAGCCGGTTTGGGAGGACTAGTAAAACGATGGGATAAGTGCATCAATGTTGGTGGAAATTATGTTGAGAAATAAAGGTACAATGTATTTATAAATATAAACTGGTTTCAAGTTATTATCATATTTAGTTATTTTTCTACAGCCATTTGTGACTTAGTTATTGAATTCCCATCGTGTGTTGTCTTCTTGGGCAACAACATTGTGATATGATGCATTGTCCATAATTAGACAACAGGGTCTATCTAGGGACGAAAGCACTGTACTCTCGAGCCAATCTTTAAATACATTGCCATTCATCTCATTATGATAATCCCTATTGTCTGTATGCTTTGATACGAACACGAGTCAAGCATTCTGTAGTAAGCCATTATGAGTACTATCAGCATGGGCTATGACCAAACGCTGTCCTTTACTACTGGGCACATATCGCATTATCTTTCCATCCACTGAGTGCCATTACTTTTCATTTGTGTGGTGCGCATTGATCCAACTTTCATCCAAATACACTATGTGATAATTTTCTTTGCTCGTTTCCCTTATTTAACGCATGTATTTACTTCTCATGACTCCTAAATGCGGTTGCTCGGAATTGCTATTTCTACCTCCCGTGTACTTTCTAAACGTGAAACCTAATGGCCTTTTAATTTTCCACAAAGTTGTTGTAGATGGCTCTATGTCATTGTTCTTTCTGAACCAAACCCTAAATTTTCTTATAGTCACTGTTTCTTTGGTATCCAGAATGTTTATAATAGCTTGCCTTATTACATCTTTGTCAAAGCTGTCTACAATTACCTTTCTACCAACCGTTTGCTTATTGCGTGATGATTTCATTTCATATTCATTCACCCATCGACGAAATGATGGTTTACTCAAACCCAATGCATGCACTGTTCTTGTCTCGGGATTTGTAATAGTATTAAGATGTTTCACGCGATCAGCTTCTTGACAAATGTATGTGTACAACTTCATAGCGAAGCTTTGAAGTGTACAAAATGTCACATTCAATCCCATTCAACAATATTCACACATTCAGATGTTAGCCACAAATGGTAAGATTTATAATATAATCGCGTTTCTTGAAAGCACCCACTTTGGGTAGAATTATTGACCACACCTCTCAACACTTCCGTTACACAACTTGAAGTTCTTGTCACATGGAAATTCCCGTGCAGCACGACAAAATTCACCATTAGGCGCTGATGTTTCCGCGTGAAGATGTAATACATTTCATAATATGCACTTCATCTCTGACCCGTAAATTACATACCGCATATAAACAAACACAGATCTGCTGTACAATCTCCAGAACAATGTTTTATTTGTTTTTTTATTTGTTTGTTTGTTTTTTTCTGTTTTTGAGTGGACATAAGTTTATTTGCTAAATCATATCATTTTCCCTCAGTTGGTTAGTGAGAAATTGATTTTTATATGGGGGGCAAACAAATGTGAACGGACTAAAGAGACCATCAGTTGTGAAAATGAGTGGGCTAAAGTACGGGAAGTTATATCGGACTGGCACAATGTAGTAACACTGGGTCGTGAGTGCAGAGAATGGGCAGCGGGCCGTACAGAGTTTGAGGTGCAACAACTGATCCAGAGCAATACACATCAAGGTGACATAATGATCTATACTGATGGGTCAGTGGTGAGAAACAGGCGGAGTGGTTATGATTTCATTGCGAACGGACGATTCTAGAAAAAGGGAGAGTCTGGCATATGAGACTACGACTTCCAGCATGAGAATTTGGGTGGAAGCAGTAACAGCGGCATTCAGTTGGTTAGAGGAGACTACTGCAACACACATTGTATTCATTACGGACTCAAAGCGTATGTTTAGTAAGGTGGAGAAAGGAATGTTTCGTGTGGAATGGCTCACCTCACTTCACAGGTCACAGACTGTGGGAATTGTATGGATGTTTTGCCGTTGCCATGTGGGAGTGCAGAGGAATGAACAGGCTGATAGGCTGGCAGGGAATGCACCTCTTGATGGTATCTTGCCTATGGACAAGGGAGACGTGGTCATGCGCCTTAGGGACCAAATAGAGAAGGGGGGGGGGGGGGAGGACAGATTGAGAACCCGTGTGGAAAGAATGAGATTGCGGGGGATCGGTAGGGGTTTTGGAAGAATCTCAAAACTGAGAGGGAGACCAGGAGAACTTTCAATCAAATAGCGGGGGAAACGATTAGTAGTGTGACTCTTCACTGGCTGTTGAACGCGGAGACGGAGAGCGTATGAGAATGTCCTGGGTGCAGTGATGTCGGTTCAACTCAACAACTCAACACATGTCATGGCACGACAGACCAGGCTCTTGGATGAAAGCTTTGACATGCGGACCGCTAAAGCATTTATTTGCTGATCCGACAGTTTCTGCTGCTTGTTTTATTCCAAATATATTGGTGTTTATCTATTCTCTGGAGTAAACAAACAGGCCGAGAGAAAGATCATGCTGTATGGGCAACATATAGTCTATCGATTCCGCCCAGGCTGTGTGGTATGGCAAGGTATAACTTCAGTTTACAAACCATCGTCTATCAACCCACTCCATGGCGAAGTATTTACAGGCGCAGTTCGTAATCCCACACACCCGCGTTTGAAGCACATCTGCGGGCGATTTGGTAGCAGACCGCTAGGTAGGGGCCAGACTAAGATAGACACAACCTATTGCTCTGCAGGTAGACTGAGGACAGCAGCACAAGTTTAAATGAGGCATACGAAGGCATAAATTCTTGGTCCGGATACATACTCTAAGGCTCTTAGCTAAGGGATATGGTTGAACGCCTCTAAGCTATAAGCCCTCGGATGTGAGAGCGGAGCCGATACTCACCTGCAAAATGGAGGTGAGTTGCTGAGCACGCTACATGCTTAGTTTAGATACCTGTTCGAAAGCTCTCAGCTGGGGGATATAAGGATCCCCGAAAGAGAGGGCCTGGCCGTTACTCGCTCACTGATGCATAGAGGTAAGGTGCTGAGCCGGCAGCACCCTTAGCCTACCTCGTGAGCGGTTACTAAAGGTGACAAATGGGCCCCAGTCGCACGAAATGGTTCAGATGAAAGCCTATATCTATACTCTTAGAGTGAGCGTAAAGGTTGGAAATGTCTCGTTTACACGAAATGGAACGCTTGGCTAGCGAATCCATTACGTGGCAATCCGAAGTGAAAGCTTTCTGAGTGGACGTCACCCGCAGACTGTCCGTCCCTGGTTTGTGCTTGAGCGACCAGTAGCAAACGAAATTCCTAATATATGGACGTGAGGAATTAAAGCAGCCACGAGCAGGACGTGGCAACTCCTCCGGTGGGCTCAGTCTCAAAGTAATATGTGCTGACTCTGCAATTTATGGAAGCCTCCTTTGATAGCGGGAAATGCCCATGGTCTGCCCCTGCCTTCCCTTGAGGGTTGACCGTGATGTTTCTGACTGTCCTAATCCCTCGAAACCCGAGGAAGGCTAACCTCAGTAAAAATGCCCGCCGAAGTCGGATGTGCCGGCCTAACGGTGGCAAATAAAAACTGGCACTACGCAATTAAGTCCAAGTGAAATGTCGATCGAGCCCGGAACAGCACTGACTATCTAGTTTTCCGATTATCCCTCATGCTTGGAACAGCTCTGACTAGCTAATTTTCCGAATTTCCGTCGTGCCCGGAACATCACTAACTATTTTGTTTTCCGGGCACAGCGACTAAGCACATGTCCGAAACGAAATCTCACTGAGTGGATAGAATTTGCAGTACGACCGTCCCTGCGGGGAGCGGCACGTAGCGAACGAAAGGCCCAATACATTGAAGTGAGGAATTAAAACAGCCATGAGCAGGACGTGACGATTCCCTCGTTGAGCCCAGCACCAGAGCGCTATGTGTCGGCTCTGCAACTATGGAAGCCGCCCTGGATGGCGGAAAATACCATGGAAAGTCCCTGTCTTCCCTTGAGGGCTGATTGTGAAGTATTCGACCGTTCTAACTTGACCAGCTGGGATGCGAACGGCACCACAAAAGTGAGAGTCTCCCAGGAGTGCTAATCTGTCAAAAATGCACGCTAAAGTAGGATATGTTGCCCTAATGGTTTCGGCCCAAGGGTGCCTAACAGACACACCGCAATCACATCTGAAAAAGCACTCCAGATGAACGCAGAAGAAGAAGAAGAAGAAGAAGAAGAAGAAGAAGAAGAAGAAGAAGAAGAAGAAGAAGAAGAAGAAGAAGAAGAAGAAGAAGAAGAAGAAGAAGAAGAAGAAGAAAAAGAAAGTATGGGTGCCGGTTGTTCAGAAAGCAATGGCAAACTACTGAACTTAAAGTTGCCAAGAGATCACAACAGCAAAATATGCTGGTGTTGACTGCTACGTCCTGTAAAGGATATGCAAGAACCTAACAACTAATCGTCTATCAGGACGGCAAGGTGCCAGCCACAATAGGAAATGTAAAGATACTTGTTTGAACATCTGGATCAGTTTAGACACTGGGGTGGAAGAATACAAATGTATACCCGTTGATGACCCCAAAGACAACATAAACCATCTGACAATGAAAGATCAGGACACAATTCAAAGCAGTCGCAGCCAATGGCCTTCACTGTTTTCTTTCTAGACAAGGGACATAAGTGTGGCAATATTGCGCCCTGTTCAATCTTTGATGTAACTAGGTTAGGATTGTCTGCCCTTCTTCTCCTACGTTTACCCTTATCTGTTCTTTGGAGTATGACATTCGAGCAGGTGTCATGGCGTGGGTCAAGCCCATAGACGACGTTTCGCCATTGACAAAAGTGGTTCTTGGCGACTGGCATTAGCATATACAAAGCAGATATCACTTAACATACAACTGTAGAAAGTTCAACAACAGCTCGCCCTGGAGCGTCTGATTTGTACATATCTCACCACGACTGTCGAACAGCACACTCTTAGTGTTCAGCTCCAACAGTAATCGAGAAATTTTTACTTCCGCTAAATAAAAAGAACCCTTTAAATGAAAATAAAATAAATAAAAAACAACATCTGATGAACATTTGCACGTATCACCACGTGGGACTAGACAACACAACATCTGATGCATATTTGTATGTATTATTTCAAGACATTAGAGATCACTTCTAATGAACATTTAACAGCACAACATCTGATGAAAATTTTCGTGTATCATTTACATGGTAATTTGAAAACACAACACCCGATGGAAACTTGCATGTATTCCAACATGGCATTGGGCCAAGGGACAAAACCCCAGAGGCTGTTGGGTGGCAACAATAAATATCACATACTTCTTGGTACTTTGACACCGGAACTGCACGGTCCCATGACGGTTTTTGCAAACTTACAGGGACGGTTCCTGCAAGTTAAGAACCATTGATGGAATTTATTGAAATCCTCAAACTGGGTTCCTGAAAATGGGTTCCTGAGAATGGGTTCCTGAGAATGGCGTGGGAAGGCGTGCCAGTGACCACATCATCCATCGACTGTCCTTTCATCGGTAAACACCGGGGGCCAGCACCATATACCCAGTACACTGCTAACTGTGTGAAAGTCCCTTCACGGCACTGGTTTACGTGACTGTACGCTGGCGGAATTGATAGCGATCTGCGCGGGTCATGTCATGAGCACGGTGGGACGCGGGTTCGACATCTGGGCTCGTTGCTTGCCAAGATCAGAGAAAGACTGACTGCTACAACATGTGACGTCGTTATCACATCTCAGTTCCATAGCAAGAAACTGATGCGGGGCAATGTATTATTATTATTGTTATTATTATTATTATTATTATTATTATTATTACTATTATTATTATTAATAGTGCAATAGTATAATAGAATAGTAATAGTAAAATGGTAAAGCCGGTCGCCGTGGCTAAGGGCTTGCGAACGCGGTTTGTGAGCCCGTATACCCGGGTTCGAAACACAGCGGTGCTGGTTTCTCGGAAAAGGTATTGGAGCCGGTCGTTCAGAAAGCGATGGCAAACTACTGAACGTAAAATTTGCCCAGGATTCACGAACAGCAAAAATTATGGGGTTGACTGCTACGTCCTGAGAAGGACATGCAACTAAATTTTATTATTATTATCAGAGGCCGTCCTCTGCTTGGCCTCAGATTAACAATGTTTAGCCTGTGGTGATAAGCTTTCTTCTTTGCTCCTTTTAATGTTGTTTCATATAATCCCAAAATGCTGATCTCTTATATTTGCTGATCTCAATGTACATCTTGCATCAATTTTGCTGGCTTCTCCAGTTCAAACACAGCTCAGACATTTCCATATCGTGTACCATCTGTGCTGACTTCCCCAGATCATACACAGCTCAAACATGCCATGCGTCAGTTCTGGAAAATGTCTGCGGTGACAGCAGGCAAGTCGGCCATCAAGACTCCATGTGACTTTCTCCGCATGGCTTCAAACCTTTCCTAAGAGAACAGCCTTCTTACTTATCTGTTAGCTCAATTGTCCATTTTCCTGATCTTTCGAAGAGTTCGTTATTGACTGGATTGTGCAGTCACGATTTTCTGCGGGGTGTGGTCGCCAGATCTACACCAGCCACACTTAGTCGCATCTTACGCCCATGTATCTTAGATTACCATTCTATTTTTTACTTCCTACAAGCGTCTCGATAAAACACGAGTGTAGATTTACCCACTTCTTTCTGAAATCTCCAAAGAAAGATTAGTTAACATCTGAATTAACTGCTTAACTAGGTGTATTGCTTAATTATTGTCCTTTAGTTGAAGTAATCAAAGTTATATTTACCACGCTTGTGGCGTTCAGTAGTTATATGTCATGTCATTTTCTTCCATCAATCCTTTTGCAGAAAGTGGCATTGATGTCATGGAAGTTGGATGTGGAAGAGGCCGCTTGCTAGCTAAGATGGCCCAGATGTTTTCAAGGAGCAAATTTACAGCATCCGACAATGTTGACTGCCTTCTGGCCCAACAGAAAGTCAATCTGGGTCACATCCCCAACATTCAATACCATTTCCTTGATCTGTGTTCTCCCAGTGGTCTCCCCAACCAGCAGTATGATTGGGTCTACTGTGTCAATGTTATTTTTGATGTACCGAGTCCTCCAGAAGCTCTAAAGACAATCAAACAACTACTGAAACCAGGTGGTACATTTACAATGATTGAGTTTTCAACTTCTGGCAGCCCAATTGATGACAGAGGAAACATGAAAGTGGCTTCCCTATATGCAATCAGTGCATACGTTTCGGTGCCAGAGAGCTTCCAGCGGCCAGACAGCCTAGCCCTGGGCGCATGTTGGGGAAAACAAACAGCTATAGATTTCGCGACATCTGCAGGGTTTCGTGTGTATGCTGTGGTTCTAGACTACCCCATAATTCTGTTTGTCTGTAAAAAGTAAATTTTTTAGAGTGTTTGTTGGAATGTTGATATGTTTCATGGATTATTCTTAGACCTTTAGTCATCATCATCGTGCAAGGGACTTCCTTAAAGAACGTGCCTTTCTTCTCTGCCCACAGGAAAGTTTCCTTATCCATTTTACTTACCCGGCCGTATGCATGTTCTGTCCCAAGATGTCTTCCATGTCTTGTTTTCATATTCGAAGGCCATCCCCAGCCTTTTCTTCTAGAAACTTTGACTTCCGTTATTGTTCTCTCTAAAACACTATGGCACTAGTATGACTATAGTATTTCAGTTTCTGAGACTGGATGCTGTTCATGTCACAATTTTCTACGATGTTCAGCTTGTGTAGAATGTAATTATTTGTCTTATTCTTGGTCCACGGTACACCACCACAACTGAAACTAATGCTATAGACTGAGATACTAACCTGATCCACGGTACAGCACTACAACTGAAACTGTTACTGTAGATTGAGATAGTAACTTGGTAAGGTATACCACGACAACTGAAACTGTTACTGTAGACTGAGTGACTAACTTTGTCCACGGTACACCACGACAACTGAAACTGTTACTGTAGACTGAGGTACTAACTTGGTCCACAGTACACCACGACAACTAAAACTGTTACTGTAGACTGAGATACTAACTTGGTCCATGGTACACCACCACAACTGAAACTGTGACTGTAGACTGAGTGACTAACTTTGTCCACGGTACACCACCACAACTGAAACTGTGACTGTAGACTGAGGGACTAACTTGGTCCACGGTACACAAGGACAACTGAAACTGTTACTGTAGACTGAGGGACTAACTTGGTCCACGGTACACCACGACAACTGAAACTGTTACTGTAGACTGAGGGACTAACTTGGTCCACTGTACACAAGGACAACTAAAACTGTTACTAAAGACTGAGGTACTAACTTGGTCCACGGTACACCACGACAACTAAAACTGTTACTGTAGACTGAGATACTAACTTGGTCCATGGTACACCACCACAACTGAAACTGTTACTGTAGACTGAGATACTAACGTGGTCCATGGTACACCATGACAACTGAAACTGTTACTGTAGACTGAGATACTAACTTGGTCCATGGTACACCACCACAACTGAAACTGTTACTGTAGACTGAGATACTAACTTGGTCCATGGTACACCATGACAACTGAAACTGTTACTGTAGACTGAGGGACTAACTTGGTCCATGGTACACCACCACAACTGAAACTGTTACTGTAGATTGAGATACTAACTTGGTCCATGGTACACCACCACAACTGAAACTGTTACTGTAGACTGAGATACTAACTTGGTCCATGGTACACCACCACAACTGAAACTGTTACTGTAGACTGAGGGACTAACTTTGTCCACGGTACACCATGACAACTGAAACTGTTACTGTAGACTGAGATACTAACTTGGTCCATGGTACACCACCACAACTGAAACTGTTACTGTAGACTGAGATACTAACTTGGTCCATGGTACACCATGACAACTAAAACTGTTACTGTAGACTGAGATACTAACTTGGTCCATGGTACACCACCACAACTGAAACTGTTACTGTAGACTGAGATACTAACTTGGTCCACGGTACACCACCACAACTGAAACTGTTACTGTAGACTGAGATACTAACTTGGTCCATGGTACACCACCACAACTGAAACTGTTACTATAGACTGAGGGACTAACTTTGTCCACGGTACACTACGACAACTGAAACTGTCACTGTAGACTGAGATACTAACTTTGTCCACGGTACACCATGACAACTGAAACTGTTACTGTAGACTGAGATACTAACTTGGTCCATGGTACACCACCACAACTGAAACTGTTACTGTAGACTGAGATACTAACTTTGTCCACGGTACACCACCACAACTGAAACTGTTACTGTAGACTGAGATACTAACTTTGTCCACGGTACACCACCACAACTGAAACTGTTACTGTAGACTGAGATACTAACTTGGTCCATGGTACACCACCACAACTGAAACTGTTACTGTAGACTGAGATACTAACTTTGTCCACGGTACACTATGACAACTGAAACTGTTACTGTAGACTGAGATACTAACTTGGTCCATGGTACACCACCACAACTGAAACTGTTACTGTAGACTGAGTGACTAACTTTGTCCACGGTACACTACGACAACTGATACTGTCACTGTAGACTGAGTGACTAACTTTGTCCACGGTACACCACGACAACTGAAACTGTTACTGTAGACTGAGGGCCTAACTTGCTCCACGGTACACCACGACAACTAAAACTGTTACTGTAGACTGAGGGCCTAACTTGCTCCACGGTACACCACGACAACTAAAACTGTTACTGTAGACTGAGGGCCTAACTTGCTCCACGGTACACCACGACAACTAAAACTGTTACTGTAGACTGAGGGCCTAACTTGCTCCACGGTACACCACGACAACTAAAACTGTTACTGTAGACTGAGGGACTAACCTGGTCCACTGTATACCACGATAACTGAAACTGTTACTGTAGACTGAGAGACTAATTACACTGATGTCAATGTAGTAAGCAGGGGGAAGTAAGTACAGGATCCTTCTCCACGCCAAAAGGTGCATTACAATTAGAGTGCAAGGCCCTATTTCTATAAATTAACCAGCGCTCGATTGAGTGATGCGGTCAGTATCTCGCCTGCCGCATTCACTTTCCAAGACACTTACTGGTCTTCATTGTAGACTAGGTCGACCCGGGAGCCTAGGTCAATTTTACACATCCTAGTCCAGCAAACAAGGTGAAACTACCACATATTTCATCCCAAGATTGCCACCATAACAGCCGGGACAGAATCACACAGCCTTATGGCAAGGCTTTCAGGTCAGGCAGATTACTGAAGCAGAACTGAGATGAGAACGACGAGAAAACAAGTAAACGTAGTTGAGGAATTTAGTATTGGCTAGAAAAACAAATCAATTTGCTTCAGTGACTATTTTCTTTCATTAACCGTTTGATGGTAATATCCAGTGCCACTAATCGGGTGCTGGAACATATACTATATCTCCCCACGACGCTTGACGACAAAGGGGAAAGATGGTTATTATGAACCGTTTGACACTAAGTCATCCACTAATTTATTCCATCTCTCTGTCGCTCTTTCTCGTGCAAACGACTTGCAACATAAGGTGACTTAAGACGTTTTATTATATTTTTAACAGTTTCTTTCTCACTTTCTCTAAGATATTCTTTTTTATTATAAATAACAAACCGTAAGAGTTAGTTTGATGATCATAAATTGTAACTGGGAAATGGTAACCGAACAATTTTAAAACTTGTAATATTTTACATCAAAGGAATATCCCATTGTTGTTATTGTAATTATCACAATATAATCATCATCATCATCATCATCATCATCATCATCATCATCATCATCATCATCGTCATCATCATCATCAAGTGCCTTGTCAGTTGGCGCAGGCATTAATGTCGCTCCACATATGTCTGTCATTGGCATTCTGGATCAACTCTGCTGATGATATTCCCCCAAGACACCGTCTCAATACATCCAGCATCATTGCTCTTGGTCTGCCTCTCTCTCTCTCTCTTCCCCTTGATCTATCCAGTTGTCACGGTGTTCTCAAATGTCTCTCTTCTCATCACGTGACACACACAAAATATTTGTCTTCTTCTTATTGTTGTATATAGTGTTCTAGTTTCATTAGTCTCTTTCATGCAATCGTTACTTTGGCAGTCCAAGGAATTAGCAATGTTCGTCTCAGGAACTACATCTCTGTTGCTTCCAATCTCTTCCTAATTTGTTCATTTACATTCCAAGATTCACTGCCATACAGCAAAACAGGTTCAATATAGCATTTCAGCTCTCTCTTTCTTACATTTAATTATAGTGACTTATTACATAAGATACCTTTCATTTTTTGAAATGCAGCTTTTGCTTGTCCTGTTCTGTTCTTAATCTCTGTTGTACATCTTTCATCAGATGTTATAAAAGCTCCTAGGTATTTAAAATTATCCACTTGGTTAAACATTTTCCTTCCTATTTCCATTTCACATTTTCGTGTAACTTTTTCCTTTGATATCACCATTGTTACTGTTTTCTTGATATTCAAATAGAGTCTTTTCTTTGCACTCTTTATTACTACAATGTCCAACAATTGTTGAATATCTTTAGCATCATCCGCCATCAATACTGTGTCATCAGCATAACATAGATTGTATATATTATACCCCCGATTCGTATTCCTGACTTCTCTTTGACCTCTCTCATTATTACTTGTCTATAAAGAGAGAAGAGATCTGGTGACAAAACACATCCCTGTCATACTCCTAACTTTATTTGTTCATAATTGCATTGTTTATTTCCCATCTTAATTGCTGCTACCTGATTTCAGTAAATATTCTTTATTATTCTGTGATAGTTCTCATCAATGTTGATATCTTCCAACATTTTAATCAGTTCATCATGTTTTACTTTATCAAATGTATTCTTATAATTCATGAAGCACAAATAATCTAATTTCTGTATCACTATTAATCTTTCTAGTAGTGTCTTTAATGTGTATATTGCTTTTCCTTCCACAAATTCATACTGTTGTTCACAAATTTCCATTTTTAATTTATTTCTTTTTCTTCTAATTATAATTCTGAGAAGAAGCTTAGTGTCATGATTTATGAGGTTAATTGTACGAAAATCTTTACTTTCAGTTGCTCCTGATCTTTTCGGTATGCTTATAAATACAGATTTCAGCAGGGTAAAAATCAACTTCTGTAAATATCATTCAACATTTTGGTTAATTCAAAACAATGTTTTCCCGTGATGAATTTGAATAACGAAGACACAAACAATAGATTGCACGATTTATTGCCTGGCATATTTCGCTGCATCTCGTCAGGTACATACTGCAGAAATCACACAACTAACGTGAATTAATTAGATAAATCCTTCAAGCTGAAATATACACTACACTTCAGCTTGAGTAATCCATCCAATCGCTTCACTGTTGGTAATCACCATGTGTTTTCTCTTCTTTTTCTTCCCGTGAGCTCACTAATTTTTCTGTGCATATTCTGTGTATTTTTAATAGAATTCAATCCAATATTTTTTATTTCTCTTATCATACTCTTGCTTGTCATTTTTACTTTTCTTTCTTGTGTCCATCAACCTTCAGATTTCTTCAGTCATTCATTTATTCTTAGCTTTTAGGCTTCTCTTTGATATTATTTCCTTGCTTGTTTGATGAATGGAGTCCCTTAAAATATTCTATTGTCAAACAATACTCAGTATTTTAGCTATCACATTGTACCTACTTTATTTACATTCACTCTGTATTGTTCTTTAATATTTTTATCTGCTTTCAGAATATTCTTTATTAATTCTCATAATCTTAACCACTAGTGTTCCTCTCTTCAATCTTCTTTTTTATTTGTCCATGTAGTGGTACGTGATCGCTATTACAGTCAGCCTCAGACATTGTCTTAACATTTATTAACGCTTTTCCCCAATATAGATGATTAAATATGGCACAGCCATAACTGGCTGAGTACATTCGAGATTGTATCTGTCAATCTCTTCCAAGGAAATATGATGTCACTTTTGCATTGTTAGCTTATGAATGATATTAATAAGAATGTATTATCTACAGAGTTCAGATGAAATTTTAGCACACATTGTGCTATCCTGCTACATATAAACTACGTTGCTATTCTCGTAACTTGTCATAAACTGTATTAATACAACTAAAGAAGCAATTACTATCGTGTGACGGTGTATTATATTTTACGAGCTGAAGTAGTTAAGTAACGGACATTTTACGAATAACTTTTTTACAATAGAGCGTGCCAGAAATTGTGTGTGTATTGTTTCTCAACATGGTTCCTCTGTTGGTCCATCTATCCACTAGTTTGTTGGTGCCTACTAGGGAAGTGGGTGTGGGCGTGGCACCCCCTCGTTTTAGTTCCGCATAATTTATTCTGTCGAAAACAAATGAAAAACACAAAGTTACGCAAACTGATGTAAGACTGAACCATTGAACTAACCCGACCCCTTTGCCGCTCTTTAACGACATTCAGCGTTTTGTCTTGTTTAGGATCAGTTATACCCATCAGGAGATTATGAACATGGAGGAGTCCTGATCATAAGATCAGAAATCAGACTGATTACATTATCATTAATAGAAGATTTTGAAATGCCTTAAAAGTCGCAAATACTATACCAAGTGCAGACTGCTACAGCGACCATAGATTAATCTTAAGCAATATACATATAAGATTAAAGAAAGTCAAATATACGCCAAGAAACACCAAATTTGATCTACGGACACTGATGAGTGAGGAGATAAATGATGCATTGTCCGATATGGAAATATTATTTCAAGATGTCAACGACAAATGGGAAATATTAAAGAAATAAGTAAACGATGCTGCAGAAACAGCCATCCCAAAAATAAAGATAATAGGACGCAAGACATGGATGGCGGAAGACATCTTAAAACTCATGGAAATAAGAAGAGATAACAAAAATAACAAGGACAAATATGAAGAGATTCTAAGAAAAAATAGGAAGCTATGCAAAGAGGCAAAAGAAACATGGCTTGAGGAAAATTACATGGAAATTGAAAATCAACACAACACCCGGAATACCAAATTAATTCACAAAAGAATTAATGATATCACTAACAAAAGAACACACACATCAATGGGTTGCCTAAAACCAACACAACACTTGTGGGTTGGGGGAACGGTTGAGGGCAGTGTGTGTTGGTGGGGGATTGTGGGAGGGGTATGGGTCAGTTGGTGGGGTATGTATGTATCTCTGGGTGTGTGTGTGGGTGGGTGGGTGTGTGTGTGGTGATGTGTGGTTGGGTGGGAGATGTGCCTCATAACATGGTAATTTGCATTGTTTATGTTTACAACATTCATTTGAAATGTTTTTTGGGGGGATTGTGGGAGGGGTATGGGTCAGTTGGTGGGGTATGTATGTATCCCTGGGTGTGTGTGTGGGTGAGTGTGTGTGTGTGTGTGTGTGGTGATGTGTGGGAGGGTGGGAGATGTGCCTCATAACATGGTAATTTGCATTGTTTATGTTTACAACATTCATTTGAAATGTTTTTTTTTCTTCCTATGTGAATGTATAATGCACCATTGATGAACGAAAAATGAGTGATTGGAAAGGACGAATGTAAGACGAGCCTCCGTTCCCAATTTGTAACCCTTTTAAAATAAAGTTGATTTGATTTGATTTTTGATTTTGATCTGATTTGAATACCAAATTAATGCACAAAAGAATTAATGACATCACTAACGAAACAACACACACACACACAAACACACATACACACACACATACACACACACACACACACACACATCAACGGGTTGCCTAAAAATCAAAGATAGCAAAATCATAACAGAAACAGATCAGATTTTACATGCGTGGTCAGATTATGTGAAAGTCCTTTATGAAGATACCAGAGAAGAACAATATGATCCTCGGAATAATAATAAAGGACCATCAATTTTGAAGATGGAAGTTCAAAATGCTCTTAACCATATGAAAACTGGCAAGACCCCGGGTACAGATAACATCACAGTAGAAATGATCAATGCCGTAGAAGAATATGGAATAGACCAAGCCACCTGACTGCTGAACACAATATATGTTACTGGAGATATACCTCCTGAATTATGTAATTCTATATTTATTGCAATCCGGAAGTAATCAGGAGCCTTGGAATGTGATCAACATCGAGCAATTAATATGAGCAACATCACGAAAATTTTGCTGAGAATCATCATGTAAAGAGTTAGGAAGAAAATACAACCCGAAATAGGAGAAGAACAATGTGGGTTTCTAGAAGGCAAGGGCACAATAAATGCTGTGTATATACTGAGAACAGTTTATTGACTACACAAAGGCTTTCGATAAAGTGAGACATGTCGACATGATAAGGATGCTTGAAGATCTACACATTGATGGAAAAGACCTTAGACTTATAACAAAATATATTGGAAAAAACAAGCTGCCATAAGAATTGATAATGAAGTAGGTCAATATCAGCCTATTAAAAGAGGTGTGAGACAGGGATGTGTAATTTCTCCAGATCTTGTATCCATGTACAGTGAAAATATTTTCAGAAATATAGAAGATATAGAAGGAATCAACATTGGGGGACGATACATTAATAACATTAGATATGCATATGATACATTCTTGATTGCAGACAATGAACAGGACCTACGACATTTAGTAGATGCAGTTGTTGCACACAGTGAGCAACTATGGTTAGAATTGAATAGTAAGAAGACAGATTATGGTCCTCACTAGGAAGAAGGAAATACCACAATGTGATATACGAGTAAATGGACATATTCTTAAGCAAGTTAATCGGTACAGATATCCCCTTGAAAGGTTTAGAACAATAATTTTCATGGCGAAGGTAACCTTTTGCCAGATGAAAATGATTCTGACGAATAAAAAGATATCAATTAAAAGGAGAAAAAGAGTGTTGAAGTGCTACATAGAACCTTTACTTTTATATGGGAGTGAAACGTGAGCAATGAGCAGTCAAGCTGAACAACATCTGATGGTTGTGGAAATGTGATTTCTGAGGAAAATGCAAAGAATACCAAGGACAGACAGAAAGACCAATAAACAAGTCCTTCAAGAAACAAATGAAGATCGTAAACTGATTAGAGTCATTAGACATAGACAGTCAAAATTGTTGGTCATGTTATCAGAAGAAATGACTTGGAGAACTTGGTGACAACTGGCAAGATCGAAGGGAAGAGACCAAGGGGAAGATCTAGAAGCAAATACCTGGATGGCTTGGCCACGTGGCATGGTCAAGACAGAAACACGGAGCTGATCCACGACTCTGGCGATCGAGTGAGATGGCGAAACATGACAGCCCACTCTTATCAACATGGCACATGAAGATGATGATATATCAATGATGGTCTTAATTATCCGTAATCAGTTGTATTTATGTCTCTGTAATCAGTATTAATGTTGTCTTTGTAATTTGTCCATTAACTGTTGTAGTCATGTGTCCGTAATTTGTTTTATAAAGCAATTACTACTGTTGTAATTCTTCTTCTTCTTCTTCTTCTTCTCTTCTTCTTCTTCTTCTTCTTCTTCTTCTTCTTCTTCTTCTTCTTCTTCTTCTTCTTCTGCTTCTTCTTCTTCTTCCTCTTCTTCTTCTTCTTCAGCGTTCCGAGCCATTGAGGTTCTTTGCTGCAGATACAACCCGTCTCCATTCGTCTCCGTCTCTGGTTGATCCTCTCTTGCCAGTCGTTGATTCCAAGTGCTTGTAGGTCTGTATGTATATTATCTCTCCACCGTCTTCTTGGTCTACCTCGGGGTCTACGGTCATTTATTTCCTGAGTGTAAGCGAGTTTTGTTTCCCTATTGTCTACAAATTCGACGCTTATGTATCTGTTTCGTAACAAAATAGTTTTTACAAAGGTGGGGATGTTAACCCCACGCTTCAACCCCGAACCTGGAGGACCAGGGTGTTTCTCTTTCTCTGTTCTCTACCCTTTGACCAGTCCGGCTTGGGAGGCCCTGCTGGTAGCTACGCTACCGCCGGCATAGCTCTCAGGATCATTGATAAACGCAAGCTCCCCCACCACGCCCAGGTGGAAACACTTGTTGTAATTCTGTGTCTATAAATTATTATAGTCATGTCACAGTATCCGTTGAGTCAATCGACTGTTACAGTCATGTCTTTAATCTGTCCTGTCAATCATTTATGTTGACCGTTATTATGTTTTTGTAATCCGACTATTTGTTTCGTTTACCCTAAGTAGTGTCATCTACGGTTTTGTCTTATCGCTGTCTTCAACTCCTATAGTTTATTGACTATACTTATTTCTAACCATATCACAAAATGGTGCAGAAAAATTAATAATTTCAATTCAAAGAATGGTAAAAATTACAAGTTATATCTAAACACAGCGGTCATAGATAAATGCACACAGCTAAAGTTACTATGGCGGAAGCAATAAATGTTAATGGATGGAATTGAAGTTGGTGGTCAATTTCCAATGTCTTGGGTCAGTAATTACCAGTAATGGTGACACCCTGAAAGAAATTAGGAGATGAGTGTCTATTGCTCTTCAAATTAAAGCAATTGAAAACGTTCTGGTGTGGGATACAAGATAGATCTAACAAAATTGTAAATATTATGGACGGTATTAAGAGTATTTTGGATACACACAAGAACAAATGCGTCCACACGATAACTGTTTACTCTTGAAGAAGCTTGGATACCAAAGTCTATGAACAGAGAAAGTAAAATATTTTGATCACTTGACACGTCATGACAGTTTGAGGAAACAATCATGTAAGGCTCCATGCCTAGAAAAGAAAACAAAGAGGACTGTCAAAATGGGAATGTTACGGAATACCATGGCTGTTTGAATATTCTTTTCTGTTTTCTCTCCCTTTATTTCACAAATTATTTGTAGACAAATTTCACGCTATCTAGTTTCCTTCGATGTCCACACCTTTGTTTAAACTTTCAGCACACCGTCATAGATTTCAGTATACACGTTTAACACTTGACATTTGACCCCACTCCCATAGAGAGAGGAATAAACTGTTAACATCATCATCATGTGTCATGTCGATAAGCGTAGGCTCATTTTTCGCCATCTCACACGATCACCAGAGTCGTGGATCAGCACTGTGTTCTTGTCTCCACCATACCACGTGGCCAAGCCATCCAGGTATTTACTTCTCTGACTTCCCCTTGTCACCAAGTTCTACATTGCATTTCGTCTCATAACGTGTCCAAAATATTGTGACTGTCTACGTCTAATTTCTCCGATCAGTTTATGGTTTTCATTTGTTTCTTGTAGGACTTGGTTATACCCATAATGTTATCTACCACACAAGAGGGTTGGTAGATACATTCAGGCAGTGTTTGTGAAAGTTGAGCTGACTAACTGACTGATCGATGTGGATAGTCTCAACAATAAAGAAGTTGCACTGCAAGAGATTTAAATAATTGCATGAAACAGAATGAAGCTTGAATATTATCTACTAGCTGACCCGGCCCGGCTTCGCCCAGACTCTGGTGGGGAGCATCTCATTTAATTCATATAAGTAGTCATATAAGTTCTCGTTCCCGTTACCGACTATCTGTCTGTCTGTCTGTCTGTCTGTCTGTCTATCTGTCTGTCTGTCTGTCTGTCTGTCTGACCCGGCCCGTCTTCGCCCAGACTCTGATGGGGAGCATCTCATTTAATTCATATAAGTAGTCATATAAGTTCCCGTTCCGACTATCTATCTGTCTGTCTGTTTGACCCGGCCCGGCATCGCCCAACTCCTGGTGGGGAGCATCTCATTTAATTCATATAAGTAGTCATATAAGTTCCCGTTCCCGACTGTCTGTCTGTCTGTCTGTCTGTCTGTCTGTCTGTCTGTCTGTCTGTCTGTCTGTCTGTCTATCTATCTGTCTGTCTGTCTGTCTGACCCGGCCCAGCCCATGGTGGAGAGCATCTCATTTAAATTATATAAGTAGTCATATAAGATCCCGTTCCCGACTATCTGTCTGACTGTCTGTCTGTCTTGGGTAAATGTAGGAGGGAGGAGGAAGAGGGAGGTGGAGGAGGGAAGAGGAGGGAGGAGACAGGAGGAGTAGGGAGGAATAGGAGGGAGGAGGAGGGATTAGGAGGAGGGAGGAGGCGAGGAGGAGGGAGGAGGAAGAGGGAGGAGGAGGGAGAAGGAGGGAGGAGGAGAACGCAGGAGGAGAAGGGAGCAGGAGGAGGAGAGGGAGGAGGAGGGAGAGGGAGGAGGAGGGAGGAGGAGGAGAGAGTAGGAGGAGGGAGGAGGCGGAGGGAGAAGGAAGAGGGAGGAGGAAGAGGGAGAAGGAGGAGGGAGAAGGAGGAGAAGGAGGGGGAGGAGGAGGAGGGAAGAGGAGGAGGGGAGGAGGAGGAGGGAGGAGGAATGTGAAGGGAGGAGGGAGGGTAGAGGGAGGAGGAGGAGGAGGGAGGCGGAGAGAGGAGGAGGAGGGAGGAGGAGTGAAGAGGAGGAGGAGGAGGAAGTAGAGGGAGGAGGAGGAGGAGGTAGAGGGAGGAGGGAGGAGAGGTAGAGGGAGGAGGAGGAGGAGGCGGAGAGGGAGGGAGGAGGAAGGAGGAGGGGGAGGAGTGAGGAGGAGGGAGGAAGAAGGAGGAGGAGGGAGGAGAGTGGTGAGGAGGAGGGAGGAGGAGGAGGAGAGGAGGAGGAGGAGGAGGAGGAGGAGGAGGGAGGAGGAGGAGGATGTGAAGAGGAGGAGGAGGAGGAATGTGAAGGGAGGAGGAGGGAGGAGGTAGAGGGAGGAGGAGGAGTGAGGAGGAGGAGAGGGAGGAGGAGGAAGGAGGAGGGGGAGGAGGGAGGAAGGAGGAGGAGGGAGGAAGAAGGAGGAGGAGGGAGAAGGAGGGATGAGGGAGGAGGAGGAAGAGGGAGGAGGAGGAATGTGAAGGGAGGAGGAGGTAGAGGGAGGAGGAGAAGGGAGGAGGAGGGATGAGGAGGAGGGAGGAGGAGGAATGTGAAGGGAGGAGGAGGGAGGAGGTAGAGGGAGGAGGAGGAGGGAGGAGGAGGAATGTGAAGGGAGGAGGAGGAATGTGAAGGGAGGAGGAGGGATAGGGAGGAGGGGGAGGGGAAGAGGAAGAGGGTAGGAGGAAGAGTGGAGAGGAGGAGGGAGGAGGTTAGAGGGAGGAGGAGGAGGGAGGAAAAGGGAGGAGGGAGGAGGAGAGAGGAGGAGGAGGTAGGAGGAGGAGGAAGAGGGAGGAGGAGGGAGGAGAAGGAAGGAGGAGGGAGAGGGAGGAAGAGGAAGGAGAAGGAAGAGGGATGAAGAGGGAGGAGGAGGAAGAGGGAGGAGGAGGATGGAGGAGGGAGAGGGAGGAGGGGAAGAGGGTAGGAGGAGGGGAGAGGAGGAGAAGAAGGGAGAAGGAGGGAGGAGGAGAAGGAGGAGGAGGGAGGAGGAGGGGAGAGGAGGAGGCAGAGGGAGAAGAAGGAAGGAGGAGGAGGAAGGAGGGAGAGGAAGGAGGGAGAATGAGGAGGGGAGGAAGGAAAGGGAGGTGGAAGAGGAGGAGGAGGGAGGAGGAAAGAGGTAGGGGGAGGAGGAGGTAGAGGGAGGAGGAGGAGGAAGGAAAGGGAGGAGGAAGAGGAGGAGAAGGGAGGAGGAGGGTGGAGTGAGGAGGAGGAGGTAGAGGGAGGAGGTAGGAGGAGGAAGAGGGAAGAGGGAGAAGAAGGGAGAAAGAGGAGGGAGGATGATGAGGGAGAAGGAGGCAGGAGGAGGAGGAGGGAGGCAGGAGGAGGAGGGATGAGGAGGGAGAGGGAGGAGGAGGGAAGATGAGGCAGGAGGCGGAGGGAGTAGGAGGGAGGAGGATGGAGGAGGAGGGGAGAGGAAGAGGGAGAAGGAAGAGGGAGAAGGAGGAGGGAGGAGGTAGAGGGATGAGAGGGATAAGGAAGAGGAGAAGGGTGGAGGGAGGAGGTAGAGGGAGGAGGTAGAGGGAGGAGAAGAGAGGAGGAGAGAGTTCGTCATTCCGAATTCATACTCGTCTAGTTCTTCCCTTCTACACGACTGTAGATAACTTCCTTACACATAAAAAGATGAATTGTTATTGATATTGCCGTGGCATGGAAGAATATCAGCAGCAGAGTTGATCCAAAAAACCAAAGACTGAGATCTACGGAGAGCCATGAACGCCTACGCCAGCCGGCACGGCACTTGATGATGATGATTGCCGTGTGACGATTCTGTGTAGCCACGTCATTTTCTTCCCTTTCCCTAGCGTTTTGGTTCGGGGATTCTTTCATCATCATCATCATATATTTACGTACGTATTTTGGTAGGGGGAGGAGGGAGGAGGAGGAAGAAGAAAAAAAAAACTATGACAGTTGACAGCTCTGGAATGAAAGGAAGGCGTGTAGAAAATTTCATCTCAATCGGATGGGCCGTTCGCGAACAAATAAAGGACATACATATTTACATATATACATATATACATATATACATACACTTTGTTTTATAGATATAGATGCACGCGTGGTTTTCTACAAGTGATAAGCCATTGGAAACACCTAACAGGACTGCTGGAGACATCTGATTTCTTTGCTAGAGACTCGTAGAGGGTTACTGATAATTTCTATAACAGGTTATAACACCGCGGGTATTTTATATAATAGGTTATACCATCATGGGTGTTTTCTATAATAGGTTATAACATCATGGGTACTTTCTATAATAGGTTATAACATCATGGGTATTTTCTATAGTTTTAGTTTAGTTTAGTCGACGGATCAACATCACGGGACACGGGTGTAACCCATAAGTGCTCCGTTCTCCTTCTATCTCAAGCCCGAGTCCGGAAAATCTCAGCACAGTGCACGAATTCCGTAGCAACGGCGACGATCCTGAAATAATTTGGGTCGATTTTTAACTCGAAACTTTGCCCGAGCAGTGCTTTCAGGCTACTCATTTTCGATTTCCAACTGCCAAGGAATTTTTTACGCCCGCAACAATACAAACGGGCACCCGATCTCATTACCCAAAGACCAGGGAAAAAGTGAAAAAATCTCGGGCCTCACCGGGACTTGAACCCGAGACCTCCGCACTCGATGCGGACACCATACCTCGAGTCCACTCAGTCTCCTGGGGGGGGGGGGGGGGTGTCTATTTTCTACAATAGATTATGCCATCATGGGTGTTTTCACTACTAGAACTGCTCCATGTATTGGGTTGAATGACTTGCGCGATGAATTGGATTAAAGTGAGGAAGAGTTGCTCAATTCGTCGACCTCACTCTCTCGCCTGAATCCATCTGAGTCCAGTGGCAAGGCAAGTCGGGACGACTCGAGATGAATACAGGTGCAGTGGATGACCAGGGCGATCTACGTGCCTTGCCGTGCTCATTACGTTCCACAACACTTTGCAGGTAAACGCCGTCTTGCCCGTTGAATCAGGAATGATTTCTTCCGCGCAGTCTGCCGAATCCTGTCTTCACATGCTGGGTAGGCATACCCTTGTTTACCGCTTGGTTTGACACCAAATCGGCTACCCACGCCTGGTTTAGCCAGCCTCTCACAGCTGTTGCCCGGGTGGTGGCCGCTGTCGCATGCTGACAGCTACTAGGAGCCACAGACGCGACCTGGGTGTCAGGCTTGGACCAGTGGGGGATGGGTCCTGAAAAGGACATGAGAGTCATCCTTACCAAAGGTAACACTCACGTACATACATACAGACACACACACACATATACATACGCGCTCACATACAGACATACACACACACACAGATACTATAAACAGACACACATGCTCATACACGAGCATATATTTTACCAACGAGACATTATACTCACCTAGTGCAACTGTGGTCCAGGTCTTGTTGTCCTCCAATGTATCAGATAAAGCAGGCTGGGAGCGAGTGGCTTGTATAGTGATTATCCCAGTATTTATAGTGGGTTGTGCTGATGTGGCCTAGCCCAGGAGACACTGTGTATTAATCCGCGCACCGATATGTCTGCAATGATGATTAATCCTATAAGCTCCTATCGGCAATTATGAGAAGAAACCAGAGTAGTGCTGTTAATTTTTTGTGGATGTCCCGACAATAGGTGTTAAGCCCTTAATCCCCTATCGATATTTAAATGGACTTTTATTAATATTTCAAACTATATGCCATGGCGGAGATATCCGGAATATTGATAAGCCATCTCGTTCGTAACCGTAAAGATAAGCCCCTGGATTAGCGGTTATGAGGATGAGTATTGATTTTTCGTCCCAAATTGTGCTCCGTGTTTTTAGTTTTGACACTTTAAGGAATGAGTCGGTTGTCAGTTGTTAGCACCAGTAGATACCCCGCTACTTGTTGGAACGATAACCGGACTAGTGGGCAGTTCTCACTGACCGAATTTGTGGGCACTCAACGATGGACACCATGTCACCACCTTCTTTGCGCTTACTATTTACACTGGCTCCTCCCCCGGTCAAACACACACACACACACACACACACACACACACACACACACACACACACACACACACACACATGAAGAGACCGATTCCCCCCCCCCCCCCCGACCCTTAGTAGACTTTTAAAATAAATTTTTCCCCACCTAAATAACAACGAGCTTAACAAGCCAAACACACGCTCTCCAAATCCTTCTAGTCCCACGAACCACCACGCACCACATCCTCCCAGCACCACGGCACCACCACGCACCACATCCTCCCAGCACCACGGCACCACCACGCACTACATCCTCCCAGCACCACGCGCACCACGGCTTTGGCGGTGCCTATAGACCCTTATAGACAGACTACTGGTGGTCTCATTGGTAAATAAACAATTTGAAAATCACGATTAGTATACCTAATAGATTTTCGTCTTTGTTCATATTAAATGATAAAATAACACACAAACATATAATATCTCGACTTAGAATTGACCTACAGACTTGAAAGGTACCGTTGATTTTTTTGGTTTTGTTTTAAAGAAAAGGTATCTAACTATTCAGGTTATATAATTAAAAAGCAATTTAGAAAATGTTACTAACTTTAAAATGGCTTTTTATGTTGCATATCCGTTGCAGGACGTTGCAGTCAATACCAGCATTTTTCAGTTGCTGTTGATGCACTAGGCAACCTTTTACGTTCAGTAGTTTGCCATTGCTTTCTGAACAACCGGCTCCCATACCAACACGTTAAAACACAACGCGACACGGTCTGCTGCACAAATCGGTCATGGCTGCGCATCGAACGCCTGGTAAGCGGCTCTCGAACTGCGTTCGCAAGCCTTTGGCCACGGAGACGGCTTAAAATGGCTAACTTAGTAAATAACACATTCTTACCACTGTTAGGTATATTTATTTCATAATAGTTATACTCCGATAAAGCTGAGCACCTCGGTGTGTCTCTTGTGCTGTGTGAAGGCTGTCACGTGGGTTTGTTTGATATTCTCTAACACTCAAGCACGCCTTGCAATTTTACGTCCGCCTGTGTCCGAGTTCACGCAAGATATGCCTGACAGGAAGGAACTCTATACCTAGAGAATGGGGGTGGGCGGGAGAGTGGGGGGAGGGGGGGGGGGGTTTAACTAATTACCACAATTAAAACGGAAAGGGGCATAGCGCTATTGGACTATCATAATAATGCGAATTCCATATCAGGAGATTTTGCGTACTAAATGATTTTAAATGTCCCTATTATATGGGAATTTACAGAGAAAACCAGAGTGAGAGTATAAGAGAGGTTTATGACAGATTGAGAAGAGATAATGTAAGAGAGTGAGAGAGAGAGAGAGAGAGAGAGAGAGAGAGAGAGAGAGAGAGAGAGAGAGAGAGAGGGGGGGGGGGAATTAGAGAGTGAGAGAGAGAGAGAGTGTGTGTGTGTACGTGTAAAATAATTAATGAAAAGTTACTATCTTAAAATTGATGATCGTCTTTTCATTGTATAGATAACACACACACACACACACACACACACACACACAGATTTTATTAAACAATAACAGAGAGGAAGCGATGAAGAGAGGTAAAGAGAGAATAAAAGAGAGGCAGAGAGAGGTAGAGAGAGAGAGAGAGCGGAAGAGAAAGAGGGAGATAGAGAGGCGGAAGAGAATGATAAAGAATTAGAGAGGGGGAACGAGAGAAAGACATATGGGAAGAGAAAGGCTAATGAATAAAGAGAGGTAGAAAAAGGGAGAGAGATAGAAAGAGAGGGAAAGAGAAATAGGAAAACAAACGACACTCAGGAGTCTCCGAGAAAATTGCACTCGTGAACCGTGCGACGTAGACAGGAGGTTTAACCACTTGGCCACGGAGACTCCCTGGGTGTAATATAGAACGTTAACACCCGGGAAGGTTAACCCGGTCAATAAATGCCCGTAGAAGTCGGATGTGTCGGCCTAACAGCGCAAGGACGCAGCTCTGCTATAAACAGGAACAACGCAATCACGTCCGAAAAAGAAAAGAAAAAACTCCGGATGAACGCAGAAGAAGAAGAAGAAGAAGAACGTTAACACTCTTTTTATCACTAGAATTAACAGGGTTTTTTTATTGACGAATATTAACTCTGGCTAAAGGAGACCTTTGCCATAAGTCTTCTTGTTCTAATCTCCATAAGGAAATTTTCATCGGATGCTATGAGACTGCTCCAAAATAGTTGTACCCATTCACCTAATGGAGAGAGGTGAGAGAGAAGGAGAAAGAGGCAGATGGAACAAAAGGTAGATAGAGGAAAGGAGTGAGATGGAAATAGAGCAGAGAGAGCGCGCAAGGCAGGATGAGGGTGAAAGAGGGGGAAAGAGAGACGAAATAAGTGGGGGAGAGGGAAAGGGTTTTGAAGAAATGTGTAGAGAGGCTGAGATAAAGTTAGAAAGAGAGCCTGAAAGAGAGTCAGTGAGAGATAGAGAGAGAGAGACGGAGAGAACGAGGAAGAGAGACAGAGGAGAATGCGAAAAAGAGAGAGAGAGAGAATGAGAGAGAAAGTTAGTGAGAGGTGAAAGAGAGAGACAGGGTGATAGGAGAGAGAGAGAGAGAGAGAGAGAGAGAGAGAGAGAGAGAGAGAGGCAGATGTAGAGGGAGGGAGAGATAGAGAGTGAGGGAGAGAAAGAAGAGAGACGAGAGAGAGAGAGAGAGACGGAGAGAGGGCGGGAGAGAGAATTCACCCATTGAATATGATGTTACGTTGTTGTATTTCTTCATTCTTGGAGATGACCATACAAAGTGTCCACCGACCCAGGTATTCCTTGTTCTTGCAGGTGACCATACACCGGCCCAGGTAAACGTGAAAACATCTGCGCCTCGACGAGGGTTTCAGCACATAATCACCGGGCTCACAGACAAGCACGTTATCTACTGCACTGCAGTAGCTGTCTGCCAGAAAAGGCCAGAAACAGGTAACTAGAAATATCATTGAAAGTAAATGTGGTCGGAGTGTTACTGATCACATCACCCGACGAACGTCGATTCTACAAATCCACAGCCAGCGTCATATTCAAAGACTGTCTCATAACGTGAAGAGGGCTCTTTACAGTTTATAGCGTTAACAAACCACAACCGCAGGTATCTATAATTTCAACAAATAATATTTCAACACACAAGCCACAAATAATAGATTCCAACATTTATTACCTGGCATTTCGCTGCATACCGTAAGGCGCATACTGCATAGCTATATACCATATGAAGTTAATAGATGAATCGTATACTTGGTTGATATACATAGCATGCATAGTCACTGATAATGTTCGAACGTGTAGCATTTGTTATTCCCGCAGTAATTTCAGAGTCACTACGAATTCTTTCTGCCTGTATAACACAAGTTTTAGACACCTAAATGCCGAAGCCTCGGCGTGTTGGTGTAATCGTCTTTTATTCGTCGAACAGTGTATGAAACGCCCTTGCTTTCTTCACATTATTTCTGCAGTTTAGCAGGAGCGGAGTGATGGCCGAGCTTGAAAATAATTGTTTTCATTTATGCACCGTTATTACCTCTGAAGTCGGAGTGGGTTCGCCCGATGCTGTTATACACTGTTATAGTCTGTCCAGAAATGAATGCCTTCATTCACAACATTAGATGCCTTCATCCACAACATTAGATATGCGGATGATACAGTATTCATTGCAGCCAATGAGCAGGATCTGCAACATTTTATAAATGCGGTTGTTGTACACAGTGAACAGCTAGGGTTAGAATTACACTGTAAGAAGCCACAGATTACTGTCGCCACAGGGAAGAAAGACATCCCACAATGTAATACACAGGTAAATAGGAATATTCTTAAACAAATTAAATAGGGGAAGGACAATGTGGGTTTGTAGAAGGAAAGGGTACAGTAATTGCTGTGTATATGTTTTGATCAGTTATTGAACGTGCTATAGAAGTAAACAAAGATATACATCTTTGCTTTGTTGACTGCACAAAGGCTTTCGATAGAGTTAGACATGTCAACATGGTGGATATGCTTGCAGATCTACAAATTGATGGGAAAGACACAGACTTATAAAAAGCATATATTGGAAACAACAAACTGCCATAAGCATTGATAATGAAGTGGGACAATATCAACCTATTAAGAGAGGTGTCAGGCAGGGATGTGTAATGTCTCCAAATCTTTTTTCCCTATACAGTGAAAATATTTTCCGAAATGTAGAGGATATAAATGGAATCAGCATTGGAGGACGAAACATCAATAACATTAGAAATGCAGATGATACAGTATTGATTGCAGACAATGAGCAGGACCTGCAACAATTAGTGGATGCGGTTGTTGCACACAGTGAACAACTAGGGTTAGAATTAAATTGTAAAACGTCACAGGTTATAGTCGTCACTAGGAAGAACGAAATACCACAATGTAATATACAAGTAAATGGGAATATTCTTCAACAAGTGAATGGTACAATTATCTCGGAGCAGTCATAACATCTGATGGGAGATGCCTTGACGAGATTAGAACAAGAATCGCAATGGCAAAAGTAGCCTTTAGCAAGATGAAAAACATGTTGACCAATAAAAAGATGTCAATTGAAACGAGAAAAAGAGTGTTGAGGGGATACATAGAGCCTGTTCTCTTGTATGGATGTGAAACTTGGACAATGAGCAGTCAAGCTGAAAAACATCTGATGGCTGCAGAAAAGTGGTTTCTGGGGAAAATGCAAAGAATACCATGGACAGACAGAAAAACCAATGACCAAGTACTACAGGTGACAAATGACAATCGTAAATTGATATAGAAAGAATGGAAGATAATAGGGAAACAAAACTCGCTTACACTCAGGAAATAAATGACCGTAGACCCCGAGGTAGACCAAGAAGGCGGTGGAGAGATAATACATATACAGACCTACAAGCACTTGGAATCAACGACTGGCAAGAGAAGGTCCACCAGAGAGACGAATGGAGACGGATTGTATCTGCAGCAAAGAACCTCAATGGCTCGGGACGCTGAAGAAGAAGAAGAAGAAATTGATTAGAGAAATTAGACGTAGACAGTCGAAATGTTTTGAACATGTTATGAGAAGAAATGGATTGGAGAACTTGGTGACAACTGGCAAGATCGAAGGGAACAGACCAAGGGAAAGACTGAGAGGAAAATACCTGGATGGCTTGGCCACGTGGCATGGACGAGACAGGAACACTGAGCTGATCCACGACTCTGGTGACCGAGTGAAATGGCGAGTCATGACCGCCCACTCTTTCCGGCATGGCACGTGATTGATTGTCCGGTGTAGGAGTTGAACCGTTTACCTCGGCATCAGTACAACAAATGTTTAAGAACACGCGCTCTTACCCACTCGACCATGCGAACCTGCAAGAACAATATTGTATTGTACGTTGTATATGCATTACATTCATTATAGGCATTATATAGCCAGTCTCCGTGGCCAAAGGCTTGCGAACGCTGTTCGTGAGCCGCTTATCAGGCGTTCGAAACGCAGCTGCGACCGATTTGTGTAGCAGATATCGTGCTGGTATGGGAGCCGGTCGTTCAGAAAGCAATGGCAAATTACTGAACGTAAAATTTGCCTAGTACATCAAGAGCAGCTGAAAAATACTGATGTTGACTGCAATGTCCTGCAAGGGATATGCAACATTTAAAAAAACATATGCATTACTATATCCTTGAAACATCTATAAGAGGAATATCTGATAAGAAGAACAATTTCTTGGGTCCAGATGAGTTCTCCTTAATAGGTTTGCTCTGTATTAGTATAGGGCTTATTTGTAATGACTGTGCAGTGTTTGAAAATATTGCCGGTTCAAGTTTTGTATTTACCTATTATGTTGCATGAACTTTACAGAGGGTGAATACAAAACTTGGACCGGCAATATTTTCAAACTGCAGCAATTAAAAATACACCTTATATTACCTTACATCCTTAATACATGGCAGTCTCACTCAGACCAGCAGAAGTATTATACTTTTCAAAACATATAATTAGTGCTAATGGCACTATAGGAAAACATGAAGTCAACAATATAGAGAAAGAATTCTAAAATGTGTTAGTAGTTAAGCAAAGCTATCATCATCATGTGCCATAAGTGTGGGTGGTCTTGTTTTGCCATCTCGTGGATCAGCTCTACTGCAATATAAAGCAATAATACCTCAGCATCAGCACACTGGAAGTTTAAGAGCGAGCGCTTTTATTCATTTGTACATGCTGACCTCGTAAACTGTGATATCAGCGTACGGGAAGCGATCTGTGCCTGGTCATGACAGTCTGTCCCATGTCACTTTAAAGCTCTCACTAAAGAGGATTCGCATTATTTTAAAAACTATGATAATTAGCAATGGAAAGGAAAGATCATCAATGAAAATCACAGTAAACGGGAAGATACTAGAACAAGTAACAAGTTTCTCCTATCTTGGACATATAATAACAGATGATGGCGGAAGTGAAATAGAAATCAAAAGGAGAATAGGAATGGCCAAAAATGCTTTCAACGGCAGGAAATCAGTATTAACATCTAGAGAGATTAACAAAGCATTAAAAAATGAGAATTGTCAAATGCTACGTATATTCAACTCTACTGTACGTCATGGAAGCCTGGACATTGAACAAGCAACTAGAAAGTCGCGTAGGGGTCCTGGATATGTGGATATACAGACGAATGTGTCGTATTTCATGGAAACACAAATAATCAAATGCAGAGGTTCTAGAAAAACTGGGAATGAAGAGAGAGTACCGAAAGAAAGGGAAAGAGCTTCGTCAAAGAAACCAGTAACTTGGTAGAGATATGGACTTGCACTGCAATACATCACAAGATGAAAGATAACTAAAATTACAACAAAAACAGAAACAAATATAATTTTGAAGTATACAAGGCCACAGGGAATGAAGGTAAACGATAGTTCGTTATATAGTTATAGGTTATAGTTATAGGTAAACGATATAAGGTAAAAGATAGCTCTTCCAATCTTTTGGTCATTTGCAATATTTCCATATCTTTTTATATAATGCATGATAGATGTGTATGCTTTCTTCTCCTCCCGCTTTAATTAGCTCAGCTGGTATCTCATCACATCCAGGTGATTTACCATTCCCCAGGTTCTTTACTGCCCATGCAATTTCATCTAATGAGGGTTCTCTGCTGTCATTGTTTCATGTATATCATTCATATCCTCACTGTCACTCATATCATACATTCCACCGCAGTATTCCGGCCATCTTTCTAGAATTTGTCTAGATTCTGTTAAGGTATTTCCCATCTTGTCACAGATAACATTCAATTGAGGTTGAACATCTCTTGTCAATAACTTCATTTCTTTCAAAATTTCGTAATCTCTTCCAGTCTTATGATATTGCTCTATTCTGGTAGTATCTTGTATATATTGATGTTTGTCCTTTCTTGTGTTCTTTCTTTTTTCTCGAGTTAAAGATTTATACTTCATCCTGCTGTTATCGGATTAATCTCCTTTCTGTTTCAGCTCCCTTCGTTGCTGTATTAATTCTAACGTGTAATCCATGGCTTCAGTTGCTTTTTCTTGGTCGGAATTAAATCTTTGGCTGCAGTTATCAAGATATCTCTAGCTTGTACTGCCAGTTCATCAGGTGTCATTTCTTCTTGTACAGACATCAAGATATCTCTAGCTTGTACTGCCAGTTCATCAGGTGTCATTTCTTCTTGTACAGACATCAAGATATCTCTAGCTTGTACTGCCAGTTCATCAGGTGTCATTTCCTCTTGTACAGACATCAAGACCCCAAAGCGATTCCTAACTTCTACGTTGTATGCATCCGGTATTTTTGTGAGATCAAAACAAAGTGGCCTTGGTCCTCGGGTAAGCTTTTTGAGTTTTAATTTCAGATCTGCTTCTAATAACTGATGATCTGTATCACAGTCTGCACTTCGTAGGGTTTTTGCGGATGTTATACTTGATCTCCATTTTCTTTGTATTAAAATATAATCTATCTGATTTTTGGTAATAATGTCCGGGGACTTCCATGTGAAGAGTCTTCTTGCGTGTTGTTTAAAATGTGTGTTGGCTATCGTTAACTAATTTTCTGTGCAAAATTCAATTAATTTGTCACCTGCATCATTTCTATTTCCTAATCCAAATTTCCCTAAAACGTGTCTCTCATTTTCAGCTCTTCCTGTACCTACTTTTGCATTAAAATCTCCCATTATTATTGCTATATCATTATGACCAATCTTATTTAATGTGTCTTGTAGTGTGTTGTAAACATCTTCAATTTCGTCCTCCTCTGCTGGTGAAGTATGTGCATATATCTGTATGAGAGTTGTTGTTTTTGGACGGCCTTTAAGTCTGATTGTGAGGATTCTATCACTAACTGGGTTATATCCTATTAAAGCTTTTGCAGTTGTTTTATCTAAACAAAATGCCACTCCGCTCTGGCCTCCGACGTCTCTATCTGAATATATGAAAAGACTTCCATTTTCAATTGTAAAATGTTCCAGCAGTCAACCGAACACTTAACCGGAAGTGATTGCTGGACCGATGCAAGTGAGGTCCTGTAAGAGATGCTTTTTGTTTGGGGTGAATTAACAATAAAGTACCCAATACTGCAGTATAAAGCAATACTACCCAAGCATCAGCATACTAGAAGTTTAAGAGCGAGCGCTCTTATTCATTTGGCCATGCTGACCTCGTAAACTGTGATATCAGCGTACAAGAAGCGATCTGTGCCTGGTCATGAGAGTCTGTCCCATGTCACTTTAAAGCTCTCACCAAAGAGGATTCGCATTATTACATAATTTTTAATAACGAAGGGTCAGGGGGATAATCCCTATATTACTCTTCGCTGGCTGATGAGGATGGGGACGGAGCGCTTATGGGAATGCCCCGAATGCTGTGATGTCGGTTCCTAAATCAATCAATCAATCAATCAATCCCTTTATTAATGGACTCCAGAAACTGACTGCAACTTTAAAATGAGGAAAATTGTGCCATGTCTGGGCTCCCAGGTAAAGCTAGTCTAAAGTGAACAACAGGAAATGTCTTGGGAAGTCAAGGAAGTCTGATACTGTCCCTATAACCCACCCAGTGCCGACTGGTCTGATACTGTCCCTATAACCCACCCAGTGCCGACTGGTCTGATACTGTCCCTATAACCCACCCAGTGCCGACTGGTCTAATACTGTCCCTATAACCCACCCAGTGCCGACTGGTCTGATACTGTCTCTATAACCCACCCAGTGCCGACTGGTCTGATACTGTCCCTATAACCCACCTAGTGCCGACTGGTCTGATACTGTCCCTATAACCCACCCAGTGCCGACTGGTCTGATACTGTCCCTATAACCCACCCAGTGCCGGCTGGTCTGATACTGTCCCTATAACCCACCCAGTGCCGACTGGTCTGTACAAATACGGGTCTAGCACCATATGCCCCATGCACCAGAAAGCTTGCGTAAGGTTTCTGTTACCTTTACCGCAAAATGGATGTCTTCAAAATAATACACAAGACTCGACACATTTAGACATTAATTCTACGAGGAATGACATGACTCAGATATTGATAGTGCACAGATGTATTCAATATAATACACAAGACTCGACACATTTAGACACTAGTTTTATGAGGAATGACATGACTCAGATACTGATGGTGCAGTGTTTTATTATCTTGCTGTATGAAGAATATTCCTGTATTTTCGCGTGCAACGCGATTTCTGATGCAGATATATTTATGCTATTTTCTTTCAATTTTAGTAAACTTTCCGCAAAGCGAATAAATATAATCAGTTTCATTAGGAAAGGCCCACATTTTTTAAAACTCTTATTTAGAATTTGCATTGCTGATATAGACGTGGTAGAGCAGAGGTTAGCGCTCTGGCCTCGGAGGTCATATATCCCTCATGTGTCTCTGCTATCCATACATGATAGGTACAGGGCGCTCTCGCTCAGAAACCAATGGCAAACTACTGAACGTAAACTTGCCACGAAATCACGAACAGCCAAAACATGCTGGGCGTGACTGCTGCGTCCTGTAAAGGATACGCAACTAACTTTCTAACAGGGTACTCTAGAACCCAGTGACATCACTGCACTCGAGACATTCTCACACATGCTGTGACCACCCCCCCCCCCCCGCCTCTCCCCTGAAGCCTCTGAAGCGCTCCCATGGTGACCACCCCAGCAGCAATATGGCCAATAACCCGCATGGACTTTCCTCCAGGCCCCGAGTACCATTATACCATACATCCACTCCCCTCGAGCCAGTCCTACCCAACGTGGATACACAATCCATTCAGCTGCAATCTCCAACCAGCCCCATATTTCCCCCACACAATCGGCCCCGTCATAAAGTAGCTCTCCAACCAGAGGGACAACGGCAGCCAATCTATCAGAATGTTCTTAGCCCAGCACATCTGCATGCCACGGGCATGAAATCAACGATGTGCTCATATTCTCCGTCCTGTCAACGATGCCAGCCAGTCTACCAAATACCTGCAAGTGTTTACTTTTTGAAGCACATTATGTGAGTTTTCCATAAACATAACATGTTCCGTCGCGCTACCTATCCACCACCGACAGGCTGCCGTCACAGCCTCAACCCTCCCTTATGTCGGATGCTGCAGTAGCACAAGCCAAACTCACACCTCCTAAACGGCGCCCATCGGCCTTCGCAACAAAGTCTCGTCCTCTACAGTATAGCTCCCTGCAACCATATCTTTATGCCAGGGGTGGGCAAACTTTTTGAGCATGGGGCCGCATTGACAAATGTAAAGCCATTTGGGGGGGGGGGGGGGGGGGGGGGGGCGCATATATATATATATATATATATATATATATATATATATATATATATATATATATATATATATATATATATATATGTCCATCCATCATGTGCCATGCCGGTAAGCGTGGGCGGTCATGTTCTGCCATCTCACTCGATCACCAGAGTCGTGGATCAGCTCCGAGTTTCTGTCTCGACCATGCCACAAGGCCAAGCCATCCAGATACTTGTTTCTAGGTCTTCCCCTTGGTCTGTTCCCCTCGATCTTACCAGCTGTCACCAAGTTCTCCAAATCATTTCTTCTCATAACATGTCCAAAAAATTGTGACTGTCTACGTCTAATGTCTCTAATCAGTTTACGATCTTCATTTGTTTCTTGAAGGACTTGTTCATTGGTCTTTCTGGCTGTCTATGGTATTCTTTGCATTTTCCTCAGAAACCACATTTCTACAGCCATCAGATGTTTTTCAGCCTGGCTGCTCATTGTCCAAGCTTCACATCCATATAAAAGTACAGGTTCTATGTAGCACCTCAACACTCTTTTTCTCGTTTCAATTGACATCTTTTTATTGGTCAGTATGTTTTTCATCTTGCTAAAGGCTACTTTTGCCATGGCGATTCTTGTTCTAATCTCTTCCAGGCATCTCCCATCAGATGTTATTACTGTTCCGAGATAATTGTACCTATTCACTTGTTGAAGAATATTCCCATTTACTTGTATATTACACTGTGGTATTTCGTTCTTCCTAGTGACGACCATAATCTGTGTCTTTTTACAATTTAATTCTAACCCTTGTTGTTCACTGTGTGCAACAACCGCATCTACTAAATTTTGCAGGTCCTGTTCATTGTCTGCAATTAATACTGTATCATCTGCATATCTAATGTTATTGATGTATCGTCCCCCAATGTTAATTCCTTCCATATCTTCAATATTTCTGAAAATATTTTCACTATACAGGGAAAACAGATCTGGAGACATTACACATCCCTGTCTCACACCTCTCTTAATAGGCTGATATTGGCTTACTTCATTATCAACTCTTATGGCAGCTTGTTGTTTCCAATATATGTTTTTTACAAGTCTAAGGTCTTGCCCATCAATTTGTAGATCTTCAAGCATCCTTATCATGTTGACATGTCTCACTTTATCAAAAGCCTTTGTGTAGTCAATAAAGCAAAGTTTACTTCTATAGAACGTTCGATTACGGTTCTCAGTATATACACAGCATTGACTGTACCCTTGCCTTCTACAAACCCACATTGTTCTTCTCCTATTTCAGGTTGTATTTTCCTCCTCACTCTTTGCATGATAATTCTTAGCAAAATCTTCGTGATGTGACTCATTATACTAATTGTTCGATGTTGATCACATTCCAAGGCTCCTGATTTCTTTGGGATTGCAATAAATACAGAATTACATAACTCATGAGGTACATTTCCAGTATCATATATTGTATTAAGCAGACTGGTAACTTTATCTATTCCAAATTCTTCTAGAACATTAATCATTTCTGTTGTGACGCTGTCTGGACCGGGGGTCTTGCCAGATTTCATATGATTAAGAGCATTCTGAACCTCCATCTTCAAAATTGTTGGCCCTTCATTATTATTTTGAACATCATACTGTTCGTCTCTGTTATCGTCATAAAGGTGTTTCACGTATATATATCTATATCTATAAAACAGAGTGTATGTTTGTGGGTTTGTGGGTATTGGATGCGTTCGATAACGGTACATCCGATTGAGATGAAATTTTCTACACGTCTTCCTTTCATTCCTGTGCAACCGACTATAATAATTTCTTAATGTAAAATCTTCTACTTATTTAATAACACTTACTTTTCCATTTTCATTATATAATGTCTATATAGCAGGGGGACTTCACTCTAGAAAAGTTATTTCAAGGGGCATAACTTTTAATAACATTTCTATATACTTTATAGTCATATTGTTGGACTTACTTGCACTATTGTTAAACTCTTTGTCTATAGTTATTTTCTGGCATATGAGTTATAATAAATAATGATATAATCTTTAAGGAATTTTCAAAGTTTTCATAAAAATAATGCATAATGCATAACATTGTAACCCATCTTTTTCTACAGTTTTCATTGAATGGTGTGTGGAAGGACATTCTTTTAAGTTACTGTGCGCCAGGAGCTGGGCGAAACCACGCAGGTTCAGATAGATAGAGAGATAGTCGGGAACGGAAGCTTATTTGACTACTTATATGAATTAGATGACATGCTCCCCACCAGGGACTGGGTGAAGCCGGGCCGGGTCAGACAGACAGATAGACAGACAGACAGTCGGGAACGGGAGAGCTTATATGACTACGTATATGAATTAAATTAGATGCTCCCCACCAGGGACTGGGTGAAGCCGGGCCAGGACAGACAGACAAACAGATAGTCGGGAACGGGAGAGCTTATATGACTACGTATATGAATTAAATTAGATGCTCCCCACCAGGGACTGGGTGAAGCCGGGCCGGGACAGACAGACAGACAGACAAACAGATAGTCGGGAACGGGAGAGCTTATATGACTACGTATATGAATTAAATTAGATGCTCCCCACCAGGGACTGGGTGAAGCCGGGCCGGGTCAGCCAGACAGACAAACAAGCAGACAGACAGATAGATTCCCTCCAGGGCCTGGGCGAAGCCGGGCCGGGTCAGCTAGTATATATATATATATATATATATATATATATATATATATATATATATATATATATATATATATATATATATATATAGAGAGAGAGAGAGAGAGAGAGAGAGAGAGAGAGAGAGAGAGAGAGAGAGTATCAGACCAGTCGACACTGGGTGGGTTATAGGGAAAGTATCAGGCCGGCCACCTTGACTTCCCAAAACATTTCCTGCTGTTCACTTTAGACTAGCTTTACCTGGGAGCCCAGCCATGGCCAATGTGGGCTTTTCCTATATATGTGTATATATATAATGTCCATTTTGTTTACAGCAACCTATCACAATAAGTAAGTATTAATTATTTATATGTAATTAAGCAGTATAATAAACTAATTATTGCAATTTTATTTTACTTATACACTTATACATTATAGTTGACAGTGTGGACAAAAACTTTTACTAATTTGTTAACAAGATTTTACGACTTGTTATTATAACAAATATTCTTTATTATCTATCAATGGCTGTAATATAGACACAAAGTGACTACATTGTCACTACAATTGTTGATTTCTAATGAGATGTATGTAACTGCGTGCACGTTTTGACAATATTCTTGAAATCTGGAGCAAGTTTACTTGTTGAAATTCGCACGACAGCATGCAAGTTGCAGTCCGACAATAAAGACCTATTCTTAGATTTGTTGATCTTCAAGCAAGAGAATGCTTGTTCGCAAATGTATGTTGATCCAAACAATGATAAAAGTTTAGTTGCAAAGTTTTTCAAGTTGGGAAATGATTCTTGTGAAAAATATCCATCATTGGCACCTTGCCGTCTTGACAGACGATAGTTTGTGCTTCAAAAAGGCATAACTATTACGTATGGCGGTAGCGAATGTGACTGGCAAGGGCAATTAGCGCTGTAAATGTTCGTCCACAATGGGTGCATGTGAACACGTGGTCATTTCCACCATCATGCACCATCTAACGGCTCACACGATCGGTGTGTGACTTATCTGCAACAGTTGTCTCCTTTGTCTTCATTCCATTTCTGATGTTTGCCCTCCATGCAACATGTTCAGCGGCGACTTGCTCCCAATGTGCATTATCAAAATAAAGACCTGTCAGGTCTTAGTCAGATATGACTGAGCTACCGTATGACAGTAGACGGTACTACCTGCTTTATTTTAGCGCCGAACGTTGAGCGGAGTTTACCAAACCCGACACCCCACATTGTGCCAACGGCTTCGGGCGGAAGAGCGCAATAGGGAGGGTACAAGCCTTACCCTGATGCGAGGAAATGCAACCTAAAGACAAAATATCATGGCAGGGCAGACCTGGCCCTAAGCCTTGGTTGGCGGCAGGACTAGGATCGAAGTTCCGATAGGCAGACAGTTAGAGCATTGATTTGCTGATCCGGCAGCTTCCGCAGCTTGTCTTGTTCCAGATGTGTAGGCGTTACCTTTCCTCTGGAGTGAACTAGGCAGGCCGAGAGAAGGATCATGCTGCATGGGCAACACATGATCTCTATATTTTAGCCAGGTTTTATGCTATGGAGAGGCAATAACTCAATCCCTGGTCTTAACCGGTCTCGGATAAAGATCCATAGAAATCCAGCAAACCATCTGACTTGAATTTCTCTTTCCCCGGGAAGGTTAACCCGGTCAACAAATGCCCGCAGAAGTCGGATGTGTCGGCCTAACGGCGCAAGAACGCAGCTCTGCTGTAAACAGGCACAACGCAATCACATCCGAAAAAAAAAACTCCGGATGAACGAAGAAGAAGAAGAATTTCTCTTTCAGGTCATGATCTGCTTGTAAGTCAAGCAGCTCCAACTGTATGTTCTCTGTGGTTGTATCAGCTTCTGCACTAAACGGGGAACTGAGAATATTGAACTGTGGCTCTAAGTTCTTGAAATATTGGAATCTCCATGCAAATTCTTCAATCAATGCATCAAATTGGGCTTTGTACTTTTCAGTCATTTCACTAGAAATGGTTTCTTGTTTCAGCAAAGGGAAGTTACAAAATCTTTTTTGTACTTGCTTGTCTGTTGAACAGTGAGAGTTTTGCCTGAAATGATTTTACATGTACATACAATTCATGTGCAAATACACCATTGCCCTGAAGTTTGACATTCAGTTCATTTAACTTTTCCATAATTTCAATGGCAAACATAAAGTCTAACTTCCACTCTTTATTGACAATGTTAGTATTCAAGTCACATTCAATGCCCTTCATCTCTAGGAACATCACTATTTCTTCTATGAGTTCCCACACTCGCCTCAACACCATACCGAGACTCAGCACGAGCTCCGTCAGTTGTAACACTTGCCATCTTATTCCAAACCAACCCAGTTCTTTCAATACAGTTAGTAACAGCATTGAATACATCATGTCCTGTGGTCGTATCTTTGAGTGACTCAACACTCAGTAACTCTTCAGTGAGTTTGAAAGAAGTGTTTATTCCACGTATAAACATCAATAATTGGGCAGTATCGTATACGCCGTTACTCTCATCCAATGCAAGAGAGTACCACAACAATTGTTTACTTGCATCTTGAAGTTTATGCATCACATTGTCACTTATCTTGTCAACACGTCTGATCACAGTTCTCCTTTATAAAGTATTTTTGTCAAATCTGTTTTTTAGTTCTGGACACATAATGTTTGCTGCATCTAGCAAACATTCCTTGATAAACTCGCCATCAGAAAATTGCTTGTTCTGTTTTACAATTCTGTTTCACAGCACAAGACTAGCTTCAGTTGCAGCATCTTGAAATGAAGAATGTTTAGTGAAAACTGTTTGCTGTTTCTCCAAATATTTTACCAACTCCAGGCATTTCCTTTCCCTCCCTTCAGTTGTTAAATTGCATCCGAAATCGGAATGTTGTGTTTGATAATGTCTTTTTAAATTGTACTCCTTGAAGACAGTCACTGACTCACGACACAACAAGCTAACTGATTTGCTACACACTTTTATAAAACAGTACTTAGTTGTCCATTCATCATTAAAAACACGGCATTCATCATCAATCTTACGTGTGTTATTGACACTCATTGTTTTAATAAAATTCGAATAGTCGGAATTGTACACAACTTTAAAACGGAAATGGAAAAAACCTACTTCCGGCGGTGTGTGAAAATAAAATATTCGGAAAACAAGTAGTAAACTCAGAATAAATTTCAGAAATATGTCAAGACTACTACAACAAATAAATTAATTTGAACATTGTAAGTGTGGAAATAATTTATAACAGCCAAAAACTTTTAAATTTAATATTTTCATGCAAAATGCATCATTTTATTTACCTGTTTTTCATAAAATCATCCTTATTTAATTTTTACATGTCGATAAATTTTTCTCTATATGAAAATCGATAAATTCGCATTTGAGCTATACATGATTCTAAATGTTGCTGTATGTAGCCAGGGGCGGGGTTGGGGTGAGCGCCCAATATTGCATAAATACCCCAATGGCTCGTGCATTCATAACCCATGCCATGTGTGTGCGTGCCTACACACCTAAACTCGAGTAAGACCACAGTCTGCTCTAGCAAATCAAAGGTGCTGAAGACGGTGCGAGTCATGACCGCCCACGCTTTCCGGCATGGGACATGATTGATTGATTGATTGAAGACGGAGGCAACCAGCCAGGAGGCGCACCACAGAAATCAGGATGCCACGCAAACACGCGTAATGGAATATGTCGACTACTGCTAAATATTATGGTTCTCGCCCTTTTTTAGACCCCCATACAGGTGCAGTGCCGGGTCTCATCCTTCGAAAGGGTCCAACCACAGCTACTGGAGGTCCTTCTCAGCTGTCCTGTGGAGCCAGGGAACCTGAGAATAGAGCGTCTGGTCATACCAAACAAAGACTAAAACTAATGGACTGGAATGCGGAGGGAGTCAGCAAGAACGAAAATAGAACTAGAAAACATCTTGGACCAAGAAAAGGTAAGCGTATGTTGCTTGCAAGAAACTCACCTCAACGAAAACGACAGAATTGATCGATTGGCTAAGGAATGAGCAAACGAAGAACAGCCTGATGTGGCCGTTACATACCACCAAAAGAAAAGGATGATAAAATCAGCCAGAAGGCCGCCAAAACCTGCTCAAGACGACTAATACGTTATGAAAAGACCAGAACAAGTCATTATTCTGCGTCTCAGAAAGGGCACAATAGATTGCGCAACCACATGTTTACAAGATTCAAGATTAGTGAATCAGCCATGTGCACATGTGGATTGGCGTCGCAGATAGCGGAGCACATACTCAAAGACTGCCCAAATTACATGTCTAGGCAAACCTTCTGGCCTAGAGAGACGACAGTGGAAGATAAACTCTATGGACTGCTGAGTGAAATGAAAAGGACACTTAAATTCATGCGCGAGGCAACATTGCAGTTGTAGGCATATTTAAGGCGAACGAAAGAAGAAGAAGAAGCATTACATTACGAAGGTCAAGGACTGTTTACAAAAATAGATAATTAGAAAGACATTTTATGAAAAATGTTAAAACAATCATAACGTACACGAAATTATGTAAAATTCAACAAAATAACTTAACAACGAAGTAAACATTTTTATTTCTAAATGCCCTCGCGGGCAACATAAAATCAGTTGCCAGGCCGCATGCGGCCCGTGGGCCGTAGTTTGCCCACCCCTGCTCTATGCGATGCTTCATTGTTAGTGAACACTATGACCCATTCTTCTCCACGCAACAGCCCCTCACTTCACACACACGAACTGACAGTGTATTTAGCCTGTTTGAATAACGAAGACACAAACAATAGATTGCACTATTTATTGCCTGGCATATTTCGCTGCATCTCGTGAGGTACATACTGCAGAAATCACACAACATAAAGTGGAATAACTAGATAAATGTGTGTGTGTGTGTGTGTGTGTGTGTGTGTGTGCGTGCGTGCGTGTGTGTGTGCGTGCGTGTGTGTGTGTGTGAGAGATAAGTGAAAGCTGAGTGTTGGGAACGAAGAATATAAGACGCGTCTCTGAACATTCGTTCGATTGTTGTTTCTGCTCTGCCTGCAAGACTGTTATTCTCTCTCTCTGTCAACATACTTTTGTTTTTCCCAAAGCATAAATGACATGGACAAATAAATGACATAGCAAGATTCTCTACGCCCTTTCGTTCTCCCTTATCCATCTACATTATTCTCCGCGTCTTTCTTTGTTTCTTTGGAATGCTTCCAAATGGCTGTCATTTGCAGTCTACATACAGTGCACTATATATCTTTTACTTGGGTATTCTCCGCCTCTGTTTTGTATGTAATGCTATTAGTCAGTTCTTGGTAAGCGGCCCACTCAGTTCTGACATTTAGCGGCTGCCTGCAGTTCGTATAATATTTACCTCCCCTTGTTTACACATCAGTTGCGTGTGGTTCCATTCATAATGATCTCCCCACGATTATCCGTCAATTGGGTAATGTGCGCGGTTCTTTGTTTTTGCTTAACCAAATGTATTCAAGAGCAACAGTGGTATTCTGATTAGCCAGTTTGCTAACAAAGACAATGGTCCTGGTTCGAAATTCAAGTATTGGTAGCATTTGTCTAAATAGGTACCGGGTAATTATCTTGGAAATTTAAACAGCGGGCATGATACCGACAACATCAGACATCAGTCACTAAGTCAAGTTTGGTCTATAAAACCATGTGTCTAGCACCATATGCCAATGCGTAAATGGGACCTTTACTTTCTTTAACTGATTCAGTGCCGAGGGATAATTTTCGCCAAAATAAGGCGATTCATACGGCGCCACAATAAAGTCCCCGCTGAGTTAGCAGCCATAGTGGATGTAACCAGATTGCAGGCGAACAGAGGGACCAAGCCGAGGCCGCTGGGAATATACTTACTCGGAGCAGGGCAGCAACACAGAGACAAGGAAGGCTGCGCTGTCGACTTGCCGTTTTCAACCGTTTTTATGGCGCGGGTGACTGGGAGCTGACCGTGGACCTAAAGGGCCCTGAGGTGATCCGACAGTTTGGCTTGCGACCCGACTTCGTAATTCACTCCTTGTCGGGCAGCTAATGCTGATTGAGCCATGCAAGTCAAATATCGAGGAGCAGCACGCCTACAAGATAGAGAAGTACGGTGGCATGTTCGCTAGTCTGAGACTGGAAGTGTACGGTGGCATGTTCGCTAGTCTGAGACTGGAAGTGTACGGTGGCATGTTCGCTAGTCTGAGACTGGAAGTGTACGCTGCCAGGCTATTCGCTGTTGAGGTAGGCGCAAGAGGTCTAGTTTCCGACTCCGTGTATGATGTGTTAAAGCAAATGGGCATCAAATCAAATCAAATCAAATCAACTTTATTTTAAAAGGGTCACAAATTGGGCACGCATGCCCGTCTTACATTCGGCTCTTCCAATCACTCATCTTTCGTTCATCAAGAGCATTATACATTTACCAAGGAAGAAAAATAAACATTGTGAAATGAATGTTGTAAACATAAACAAGGCGAATTACCATGTTATGAGGCCCATCTCCAACCTATCCACACATCACCCCACCCACACACACCCCCACCTACCCTCACACACACACCCATGGACACATACATACCCCACCAACCGACCCATCCCCCTCCCGCACATACCCCACCCACACATACTACCCTTACCTTTTCCCCCAACCCAAACACACTCGCCACCCACAAACATCCCCCACTAACCCACACATCTCGCGCCCACCCACATACACATCCTAACCCCTAAAAGGACAAACGAGAACTCGGGCATAAAAACAACTGGGTGAGGCAGCCAAAAAGTCATCGTGCTGGCTGTGGAATTGCGGAAACATGGATTTTGACATGTCTCGAAACTATTATGGTTAAAGCGGTAACTGCAGAACGACTAGCAATCTCTCGACTAAGAGCAAGAACTTGCACTGTCTCGTGTCGACTCTATAGCCTTCCCTCCGAGCGATAGTAGTGCATCTATGTACATGACTGTTCGGTGGGGCAATCGTCTCACGGCAGCAGTCGTCAAATCATGCAAATGTCGGCCGAAGTTCAACCTCCATACCAGGGCGGTAGTCGTCCGTAAGTCGCACTCAGCTGCAGAGACCAAGAGGTGTGTCGAGAAAACAAGAGGAAGAAACGGCTGCCTAGTAGAGTGCGGCTCCGTGAATGGGTCACAAAGAAGAAACATGGCAACGGAGACGAATGGAGGTGATAGAGGCCGTGGCTGGAGAGGAAGCTGGCTTCCCACTACCACAGGTGCTATAGTGTGTTTACTTTTGTCTGCTCCAATATAAAATTCCATATCTCAGTAACCAACTGAAGGAAAATGATGAGATTTAGCATATAACCTTATCACTATGTCCACCCAACAAAAACATTTTTGTTCTGGAGATTTTACAGCAGGTTTCAAAGTTTGTTTATATGCGGTATATAATTTACGTGCCAGAGATGAAGTTCATAATTTTAAATGTATTACAGCGTAGCCAGACAATCAGCGTTCAATGTTGAATATTTTACGTGTTTCATGGTATTGGTCTTATGCCAAGAACCCCGCGCTGTTTAAACTGGGACTGTTCAGAGGTGTCGTCAAACTGTGAGTTATTTCATGAAACCTGATTATTATTATTATTATGTTGTTTTAAATCTTACCACTTATCGCTAACATTGAAATGTGTGAATATTTTTCAATGGGATTTAATGCGAAATTGTGTATACACTTCAAAGCATCGCTATGAAGTTGTACACATTTTTTGTATAGAAGCTGATCGCAGGAAACTGTTTTATACTATTATAAATTCGAAAAAATAGAACAGTGCATGCATTGGGTTTGAGTAAACGGTCATTTCGTCGATGGGTGCAAGAACCTGGAATTAAACCACTACGCAATAACCAAACGGTAGGTAGAAAGGTTATTGTAGACAGCTTTGACAAAGATGTCATAAGGCGAGCTATTATAAAAATGCTTTAAAAAGTCGCTTAAAAGTCTACAGGGTCGACTTCATTGCACAGGGATCTAACACATAACTAATGCTGCGCATTCCTTGACTAGTGGGAAAACCATAGCTAGTGAACGTGTGTGCACGAATGAAGAAGTGTATCTAGGCTGGCACACACACGTCACTTGGGGGTCAGCCAGCAAGCAAGAAGGTAAACATCGGATTCTGAGTAGACTAACTTTATGCTGTAGTGGAACGAGTCGACAAATAAAGAATGTTATAACCAGCGGAGCCTTGTGTCCTATACGATCATGTGCCTTCTAACCTGTGTGTAACATCTCTACACTATAATACAGGTTGATTTGGTGCCTTTGACCTTAAAGAACAACATGGGATGTTGAGGAGAGAGTTACCGCCATGGAATGTTGTTGTGTCTGGGCGTCTGGAGAAGGAAGTTTTTTAAGTAAATAATAATAAGAAACGCAACAGCTAAAAGCCCGCCCAGGGGTAGTTGTTGTGGGTTCTCAGTGTATTTCTGTTAAAAAAGGAGATCGATTTCTCAGGACAGCTCAGAAGGTTTGATTGATAAACTTATTTTTTTGAAAGACTGATGTTTTTATCTGATAAATAGTCTGAAATAATTTGAGCACTGACCAACGCTAATTGCATAATGAGATCAAGTAATGCCGGTTTGCCTCAAAAAAATTAGTACACAAGGTTATCAGAATGAACTCGCTGATTACATGTTACAACTTATGAAATTTTGAAGTACCAGAAATGATTTGATTTCAACAGAACGTTAAACTGATCCAAATAAAACTTCAAGTAAAACAAAGAATGGTGAAAATTATGAGTTTTAACTCATTGGACTGTTGAAGGTGAAGTCAAGGTTATATTGCAAATTACATAGTTATTGAGTCGAGATCCTCAATATTCCTTACAGTTACTTCACTTAAATGAAAGCATTGATGAAAATTATCTCAAGTAAAAATTTGGTATACTCAATTTAAACTGACAGTTGTTGAAATGCCACGTAACAAATAAGAGAGTGGATAGCGTCAGGTTTAAATCCAATTGTTGTTGACGGGATCATTTTTACGCTGAAACGTATGAAAATGCCAGTTTGCTGTTGGAAAGTAATTTTTGCTGAAACCATGAGCAGTTGTCGGTTGCGTGAAGGTGACCTTGATTGACGGAAATTAAAGTCCAACGCATACAGTTAATCGAGCAAATAATCAAGCAGTCTTATAGCGAGCGTTATATCGAGCACAATCAACGTCAGGAAAATAACTGGAAAGAACTGACTTCGACTTCGATTGAATTAAGAAATCTAAAGGCTCTTCTTTGTTCTGCTCATTTAAACGGTGTCGATTAGAGTCCTTTTTTTTTTTTGTGGTGTTGGTATTTCTGCATCAGGATTTCATTTAAATTCTTTTATTAGGATTCGGGATTGCAACGGAAAATTTTCTTCGTCAGGATCTTCGATTGGAGTCTTTAGTTAGTATAGTTAGATAATATTAGAGTAATTAATTGAACAGATTATATATTGTTGCTGAATTTGAAATTAATATTGTTTGAAATATTTGTATATTGCTTGATAATTTCCAGTACAGATTTTAGGATGCAACCCCAAGATTTTTCACAGGTACTGACTGGAGTTGGCGGGGCAATAGCAAGGTTGGATGCAGTGTTAAGACAACAAAATGTAAGCAGTGATGTTGAAAGATTTAGTGGTCAGGCAAACCAGTTTAAAAAATGGGTCATTTCTATTGAGAAACATGCGTATTTAGTAAACGCTACAGATGAGGAGAAAAAGAATTTGGCATACAGAACAAGTACAAGTCCAGTTTCTGACCATATAAGAAGAAAACTAGAAGCAGCAGGAGGTGAAACCTGGGAAGAATTTAAAGATGATCTCGCAAGAAAATATGCTGAAATTACTGATCCACAACACGCATTTTCAGTATTGAGACAGACTAGACAAAACAGTACAGAAAGTGTTCAGCTATACAGTGACAGGTTAATTAATTTAGCTGAAGAGTCATTTTTAGGACAGAATGTACGAGCTGAAGAAGTAGAACGGATGTTGGTAGGAATTTTTGTTGATGGGATTAGGTCAGATGGATTGAAATTTAAATTATTAAGAGAGAATCCTGCAAGATTGTCACAAGCGGTAGATATCGCTATACAAGAGGAAAGCTTGAGGAGAAGGTTTAGATTAAGAGTAGGACGAGAGTTAGGTAGTAGTTCGGAAGATAGAATTGAAGAACCTATGGAAATAGGACAGTATAGACATAGAAGAAGAGGGAACGTAAAAATGGATGAATTGATCCATCCATTCAGAAGAAATACAGCACAAATACATTCACTAGATAAAATGAGAAAGTCTGTAAGAGAAACGGTAGGTAATACAAATAACACAAATATGGTTTGTTGGAGTTGTGGTCAGAGGGGACACGCTTTTGGATTTTGTAGTAACAGATGTGCTCAGTTTAATACACAGAATAGAAGTGTGAATAGTAGAACAAATGGGAGTTTTCGAGAAATGCAAAGAAGACGTGGAGTTAATCAAACTAGCGCAGAAATTATGACACTGGTAAGAAATTATAGAAGACAACGTAGTCGAAGTTTCCAATCGAATGGCCAGTATGATGATACCATTACCCCAAGGCCACATCAAAGCTCAACCTGCTTTAGAAAACAACCGCTTTATAACAACGACAGAAACTGTCACAGATGGAATGTAAACGACGTGACGAGAACACGAAGGTATGAAGAGAGACAACATGGCAAGCCAGAGGAAAATAGTTGGCAGAGACAGAATTTTTATAAGAAAAAATGGAACTGGCCATCTAATAGTGAGGAGCAGAAAACATTACGAAATCAATGGTTTGAAATCAGAAGATTGAGATATGCACTCGCAAAGTCAAACAAAGGAGAAAATCAGCATCAGACTAATAGAACCTTAGCTGATGATCGACAGGTATTTTCAATTTTAAGGGGTAGACAGGAAAGAGAGACACAGACGCAGATGATTGAAGTGGTAGAACGGAACACACAGACACAAGTTGATATAGTAGGAAAGAAAACCCAGATACAACCAAAGAACAAGATAACGAAGGGAAGTCAAACCGAGTTGGTAGAAACTCAATCAAAGCCAACTGACTTGAAAGTGACGAAGAGAAACACCGTTGCATTAAAGAGAGACACAGGTACAAAAGTTAGACAACCCAAGACAGAAGACAGCAGAAAGAAAATTAGAAAGAGTGTTAGGGTTAGAAATGAAAAAACTTTGCTCATGTATAATCATAGGATGTGGAACCGAGGAATCTTATGAATCAGAATCTTCAGACCTCACAGATTTTGATATAGAATGTACACCAGACAGAGATGTAAAAGGAATGAATAGGAACGATCCTGACTCGAAGCGAGATGTTTCCTCGTGCGGTATGGTTAGTGGTAGACAAGCAGGCAAATTTTTAGTTAGTGACTCTTCGGAACAAGATAACAGTATATATGGCAGAAAAGTAGCAAAAGCCAGGAGACGAATTCCAAGGATGGGAGTAAATGATACAAAAGATGTTTATCTATTGGAAAGTGGAACACAAAAACAACAAAAGACTGAAGCAGAGTTGCACACTAGAAATCTCATGAAGGCATTAAGACCATGGTTATATGGAAATAACAAATACGTGTAACTGAGCTTGGAATAATTCAGATTCGATGAGAGTTGTAAGGGTCCAGTGTCATATACTATTAAGAATCAAATTTCAGGGCATGTTGCACGTTCACATGTAGAGCACTTAAGGCGGGATAATGAGGAAAGGGATGCAGAGAATAGTAATAATAATTATTGTTCCGAAGAAATATTGTCAGGTGGACAGATTGTCAGACAATCGGTATATCCAATACCTATAGAGAATGGGAAACAAGTGACAACAGCATCTACTACAGCTGAACAAGAAGAAACGGTACCAAAAACAGTCATGACAGAGGAAAATAACATGTATGACGATTATATTAGTGAAGAATCAGTCAAGGAAAATATAGAACCACCACCAACAAGACAGGCAGTAAAAAGAAAGTTGGATAGACAGAAAGAAAAAGAAATTAAGAGGCAAAGAAAACTTAGAGGGAATTCTTCAAGTGGTGAAGATATGCCGCTATTTGAAAATTTGTTGAGACGGCAAGACAGGAAAATTAGATTGGATTTAGAAAGGAAGAAATTAGCGGTTGCTAGTAATGGTTATACAGATGGGGAACAAGAGATGGATGAAAAGTCAGAAACTGATGAAGAAGCTGATATGAAAGATGTTAGCTCTCCTCGGGAGGATAGCGACATTGATGTAGATATTGCACTTATCGAAAAAAATTTGAAGTTATTAAGAAAATGGAGAAGAGGTAGATAAATAGCGTGGTGGAATATTCTGCAGATGGCAGATAGAAAAGAAGTTAGACACGATATTTTTGTGTTTACAAAGAAGAACTTAAGCAAGAGTTGTTGGGAGGAATACACATAAGACTTATTGGTATATGTTTATGATCAGGTTGGTTTTTAAGTTATATATGTTTGATTAATGTGTGGGGATAAAAAATGATGTCAAAGAATGAGGGGATTGATATGGTTTAGTCAATTGTTTGAACTTCAATTGCGCTTTATGAAATGAATAAGTTAACTTAGTTGCTTATGTTTACAAAACTTTGGTTTTATTGAGTTAACCTGAGTGTGTTTAAATGATTATTAGTTGACGTTCAGTTAGAAGAAATATGAAGTCTTGTTTTTTTTTGGAAACAAATGACTTAAAGTAGTTGAGTCGTTCGCAATGTAAATGATTGGATTAAAAATAGGAGCTGGGTTGAACAGCGTTAAATGGGAGAATATGGGGGGAATGCCAGCTTGAGTTTGGCATGTAAATAAATAAATATTGGAAGAAGAAGACTGTACTTAACAGTGTATATAATTTGGAGTTGTTTTTTTTGAACTTGACGAGGTGAATAATACAAAAGCTGGTAGTTTTGGATTAACATATTTTTTTGATAATAACAATTATTATTGACGGAAACTGAAGATAAATTTTGAAACTTTATTTTTTATAAAGTTTTGAGAATGTATGGGAAGAGAAAGGTGATTACTTCTTACTTTCTTACTTTTTCCTTACTTTTATTATTTTTAGGTGCGCACCTACCAAATCTAACTACCCACTCTAACTATTTTTTCTGTCTAGTCCTAGAATAGTGAGAATGTGAGAATGTGAATAAGGGGAGAATTAAAGGATAAGGGGAATATCTTCAGTTTTGTCAATCATAATTTAGATGGTTAAATTTTAAAAGCGGTTCGCTTATGGAGAGTTTTGTAGGGAGTTTTCTGGAGAACTTTATGGAGAGTTTTGTAGCGAGTTTTCTGGAGAACTTTATGGAGAGTTTTGTAGCGAGTTTTCATAAGAACTTTATAACGACTTTTGTAGAGAGTTTCGGTATTATTGTCTCTGGTTAGCAATTGGCTATGATGAGATAGGAGAATGAGAATTGAGTTAAGAATTATATGGAATGGTTGTTAATGTATAGAGATGTAGAGTTAAGGGGTTAAGAGTTGGGGTTGAGATTTTTTCAAGGAAAAATTCTCCTTGAAGAAGGGGAGGTATTGTAACAGTAAAGGGCCAGTAAAGGGAGTAGCTTAGGAGTAAGGAGTTAAGGAATGCTGCGCATTCCTTGACTAGTGGGAAAACCATAGCTAGTGAACGTGTGTGCACGAATGAAGAAGTGTATCTAGGCTGACACACACACGTCACTTGGGGGTCAGCCAGCAAGCAAGAAGGTAAACATCGGATTCTGAGTAGACTAACTTTATGCTGTAGTGGAACGAGTCGACAAATAAAGAATGTTATAACCAGCGGAGCCTTGTGTCCTATACGATCATGTGCCTTCTAACCTGTGTGTAACATCTCTACACTATAATACATCATCCATCCTCCTAAGATGTCCTATCCATCTAAGTCTACGAAGACTGAGCATGGAATTAACTGTCACACAACCTGATCTTTCCAATACTTCAGTATTTGTGATTTTGTCTTGCCACTTAATACCAAGAATTCTTCGCAGACACCGCATATGAAAGCTGTTTAAATTGTTCTCTTGGTGTGAGTAAGTTGTCCAGGTTTCACTGCCATAGAGAAGAGTACTAAGGACACAGGCTTGATAGACAAGGACTTTTGTTTTGGCAGTAAGCTTCCTGTTCTCCCAGACTCTTTTTCTTAACCTGTTCATTGTTGTTGCTGCCTTACCAATCCGGATGTTGATTTCCTGATCTAGGGATAATTTGCTATTTACCACTGATCCTAGATATGTAAAATGGTCTACTATCTCTAGTTCTGCGTCGTCAATAAAGATTGAAGGTACCCCATGTGCACCTTGTGACATAATCTGTGTCTTCTTTTTGCTAATTGTTAAACCAAATTCAGAACAAGCATTGGAGAATGCAGATAGTAGACATTGCAATTCTTCCTCAGAGTGGGTCGTAACTGCAGCATCATCTGCAAAAAGCAACTCTCTGATCAGTACCCTCCTAATTTTGGTCTTAGCCTTCAATCTCTGAGCATTGTAGAGGCCGCCATCTGAGCGTGAGTGAATGTATATACCACCATCCTGATCACGAAATGCATATTTCAGTAGAAGTGAAAAGTATATTTATATATATATATATATATATATATATATATATATATATATATATATATATATATAACAGACAATGTATGTGTCTCATCTCATCATGTTCCTCTTGTACCTTGCGGTGTCGAGGTGAAGTATAAACTTCGTGAGAGTGCCCGATTATGGGCTTCATATATCGATATTCCCATGGACTCTGCTATTCCCTCCGTCCAACGTTTACGTGGTCGGCCTCTTCCTCTGTTTCCATCTGGTCTGTACATCATTGCTTGTTGTGGTATGCTGTTGACTGGCAACCTACTTGCATGGCCAAACCTTTTGACTTGCTGTTTTCTAATAAAATCTAGTGCTGCTTTAACCCCCACTTTAGTCCTGATTTCTTCATTTCTGATCTTATCTCTTCTTGATACGTTGAGTATTCTTCTCAGGAACCTCATTTCTGTTATGATTTTTCTTTTCTCTTTTTCTGTCATTGTCCAGGTTTGGCATTGGTAGCATAGAGTTGGTAGGAAGATTGTGTTGTAAAGTACTTTCTTAGTAGTTATTGATACATGTTTGTTCTTTAGTATTGGTGCCATTCGTCCAATGAGTTGATTTGCCTTATTACACCTATTTTCGATCTCGTCTTATGATCTGCCATTTGATGATATTATACTTCCTAGGTACTTGAAACTCTTCACTTGTTTCAAGGGATGTTCATTTAGGTGAACTGTTGTTGTTTGTTCTTCTTTAGTTATAGTCATTACCTCTGTTTTGCTTGTGCTAATTTTCATGTTATATTCCCTACACATTTCGTTTACATTATTCATGTGGTCTTGTAATTCAGCTTCTGATTTTACTATTAGTGCTTGGTCGTCCGCAAACAGAAGTTCTCTAATTGTTAGATTTGCAGATGGTTCTTCTTCTGTGTTCTCGTCATGTGGTATTCTTGCTGTCTCTGCTTGGCTGGTTTCTTTACATATGTTGTCTATATATGTTATGAACAAGAGAGGGGACAGGACACAACCGTGTCGTACTCCAGAT